>JAWVWN010000615.1:452500-831445 GCA_037367305.1 Phrynocephalus vlangalii
TTTCCTAAACGAGGCGTCGGAGGAGAACAGACAAAAAGCTGGGATCCGTTCCCCACGATCCCGAATGCCCGGCGACGGACACAGTCTGGATGGGCACATGGGGTGGTGGCGATGACAAAACTTGCCCGTTGGCATCTGGAAGGATTTTGGACAATGGAGGGCGGTTTTTCCCTCCTTTCTCTCCCTCTTTCCACCATCTTTGGTGCCACCAATCTTCCACGCGGTGGGTGCTCTTACCGCCTTTGGGATTGGAGGCGAAAACTCAGGCCGGCTTTCGTCGCTGAAGGACGAACGGAAGCCCGAGGATCTTGGGGGGTAGTGGTGGAAAGAGATCCATCTTTCCGCGGAGCCACGGAAAAAACGGAGGCCGCCTCTCGACAAAGGATCCGCCACAAGCCACGCTGTGGCCTTCCGCCGGCCATGTTTCCTGCCACAGGGGAAAGGCGTCCCCGAGTTAAATCCTAAACGCAGGACAGTCCACAGTCCTTTTTTACAATTTTTCATTTCAGAGGATGAGTTGCTTCCTTCTTCTCCGTAGTTTCCCCGACAGACTGACGGGAAGTTCTTTTCGTGGGTCCCAGAGGCTCGAAACCGCCCCGGCCGCTGTAAGGTTTCGGGCCGCTGTCGTCTTGAAAAGAAACTTTCGCAGGTGTCCCCTCTAACCTTATAGTGTCTTTTTGAGTAGGAAAAGAAATGTATTTATTTATTTATTTATTTACCAGATTTTTTTTCTAGCCGCCCGACTACCAAGAGGTCTCTGGGCGGCAACTGTGCCATTCCCCCTCAATCTTTTAGCCATTTCGGGGTCCCTTTTAAAGAAACTTCCGGAGTGACCCTCGAGACCTTTCTTGCAAATCATAACCCCCCCCCCAAAAAAAACAAATTCCCTCTGTGGTCTTCCACGCCTGGCCACGGTTCCAGCGACCCACCAGGAAACCCATGTTCCACTGGCGACGCAAGGAGGCGCACCCACGCTTCGTCCGTGACATGCCGGGGACTCTCGGTCCCATCCGTTGAACCCGGTTCACCGAGCTGGCGCCCGTCCGGTTCGGCCGAGGCCTTCCGGAATCGGATCGCACGAAAGAGCCGTCTGGCCAAGGGACAGGCGAGGCCGTTTCTACAACGCAGGCGGAGAAGAACGCAGAGAGGAAGCCGCCTGGACGGATAGGGAAGGTTTCGTTCCGACCTGGACAAAAACCCTTTCCCGTGGGGGAAAAAAAGGGGGAGGAATGGGTTTAAAAGCCAACTTGAACAGCCGGTCAAAACATGGCTAGAGATCCTTCCTCGAAGCGTCGAATCCCTTGGAGAGACGGAACTACTGTCCCCATCCCGAAATCCTCCAAGGTGTGATCTTTCTTCGTACTTATCCTCTTCCCCTAAGGTTTTTGGGGTTTTGGGGGAACTGAGAATTCTGAGCTTCGGAAGGAAGGCCGGTCTCGCCAAGCTGTGGTCTTCCGGCCTTGTTTTAATTAGGGATATAACGTCGGGGGGGCGGGCATCTATTGCCTCTTCCTTCCTCCGGCCCGATTTAGGGCGCAGAAAAGACCCTGGGGAAAGGACACGGATAGGCCACGCGTGACCACGAAGCAACCTGGAAGCATCCAGAGTTGAAAAAGAGGGAAGAGGGTGTTAAAAGGCAGGGGGGAATTGAACGAATACGGACGAAGGAGAAAGGGGAATATTTGCGCAGGGCGAGGGGGACGCTGGGCCTTGTAGTCTAAACTCTGCAGCCAGGCTCTGGCTGGCGATGGCTCCGCGGTGACGAGGCGGCTCGTTGACCGCGGGTGACGGCCGTTTTCCAGAAAAAGCGGCTGTGTCAGCCGATGACTCAATTCTTCTTGTTATCATTATTTTCTTCAACGGCGGATTTCACGAGTTCGTCGGGGCCCCTGTTTCTTTTCTTTTCTTTTCCTCTTTTTTCGGCTGGACATCCCCTGTCGCCCGAGAGCTGAATTCAGGGGTGGCTGGAGGGCCAGAAAAGAAGCAAACAAAACAAGGCGCTCCTGGAGAGGGGGAAAAAAAAAACGAGAAGAACTCATCCGCCCGACCAGCCTTTTAGGAGTCTGGTGAGTGTTTTGCTGCTGTTTGCCGCTGCTGCCGCTGCTGCTGGCGGTGGAAGATTAAAAGCGGCGGAGGATTAAACCACGCCCAAAGAGAGATAAATAAATAAATCAACAGGAGGAGCAGCAGCAGCAGAAGCAGCAGAGAGAGAGAGATTGAGAGAGAAGCTTCTCCTTTTATCCTGCTTCGGAGGGGAGCCAGGGTGAGGCCGAGCGAAGGCAGCCGGCCAGTGGGAAGGCAAGGGGAAGGGTGGCGGCACTCTGCTTGCGCTCAGAGGCGCCCTGGCCACCGAGGGGGTGGGGGGAGAGAATCCAGAGAGAGAGGGAGAGAGGGAGAGGGAGGAAGAGCCAGCCTCAGGACCTCCTCCTCCTCCTCCTGCTGGCCGGGGGCTCCTCCTCCTCCTTCTCGTCCTCCTCCTTCCCCAAAGCCGGCGTCCGAAAGCAGCCTCCGCCGCCACTGCCTCCACCGCTGCAAAAGCAGAAGGAAGGTGAGATGGGGGGGTCCGCTGGGCTTGGGGTGGGTGCGAAAACGATGGGAACAGGGGGTTGCAAGGGGTTGCAAAGGGGGAAAAGGACCCCCCTCCCTCTTCATTGCTCCAACCCCTTGGCAGCTGGTCCCTCCGCCTGCCTCCCTGCCTGCCTGCCTGCCTGCCTGCCTCCATGCAGCCAAGCTTGGCGTGGTGTTTTGGCAAGCTCCGGGTGCCCAAACGAAGGAGGGGGGGAGAGATCGGGTATTTTTTGGGGGGGAGGAGCACCAAAAGGGAAGGCTCAGGGCCTCCCCCTGTGTCTTTTGGGAGTGTGTGTGTGTGTTTGGGGAGGGGGGGAGAGAGAGAACAGAGCTGATCTGGAGCCGGCTTGGGAGGGAAAGGAGGGCAAGCCGCCGCCGGCTGGCAAGAGGAGGGTGCCCAGCTGGAGAATTGAGGTGGGGGGGCGGCAAGGAAGGATCCAGAGGGTTTTTCTTGGGGGGAGGTGGTTGGGGGGGCAGCTGCAAGGACACCCCCCCTCTCCTTCCCCGAGAGAAAGGCGTTTGGGGGGGACACACACCAGAAGCTCTGCACACACACACCCTCCCACCCCGAGATGCTCCCCTAAAACAGAAGGGGCCTGGAGGTGGGGGGGGGATGGAAAGGGGACCCCCCCTTCCTCGCCCATGTGGGGGTTCCCAAAAGGGGGAGGCGAGGAGATTTAGAGAGGGGGAACCCCCCCCCCCCGCTCCCAAAAAAAGAGGGCCTCCTTAATGAATGAGCAACAGGTTTGGCCCCCAATGGGCCCGGTGAATCAGCATCCACCCCCCACCCCACCCACCCCCAATTTGGGGCTACGGCTGAAAAAATCCAGGGTGGTTTTTTTGGGGGGGGGACAGGGACCAGCCCCCCCCCCCCACACACATCCAAGGCTGGCCTCCCGAGGGGCTCCCCAGAGGTCATCTGTACCGCCTTGGGGGGGAACAAAACGGGCAGCTTTGGCCATGGGGCTGAGACCCCCCACCCCCACCCCCGGGGAGAGTGTTTGGGGTGTGTGTGCGTGAGAAGCCCAGATTTTACTCCGGCCACCCCCTCGTCCTCTCCCGGCGCCAGGTTTGGGGTCGCCTTGCAAACTCCCCGCTCGTGCCCTGGTCCTGGGAGGGTGGCGGCAGGGACCCCCCCCCAATCCCCTCCACCGGGACCCCCTTGGGCTTCTTCTCTGCTTGCCTTTCCTCCGCCCCCACCCACCCAAAAACCAGCCGAGGGCCTGAGTCTTGGCTCAATAAATACAAACCCGGCCAGCTTTTGAGTTCCTCTTTGGGGCTGCGCCAGCTTCCTGGAGCTCAGAGCGGGCACTGGGTGCCCGGTTGTGTATGTATGTGTGTGTGTGTGTGTGTGTGTGTTGGGTTTTTGGGGGGAAGGCAGGGGCTGGGTAAGACAGCCCCCTCCATCTCCTGCACCCAGGCCACCAAGAGAGCCAACTCATTCCCCACTCTCTTGTTCTCCGCTTTCTGGAAGGCAGAGGCGCACCGGCAGGGGGGGAAAGTTGGCCACCGACAAAAAAGAACGCCCCTTTGGCTGCCGTTTGCTCCCCCCCCCCAAAAAAGACCCCAGCTCTTCTAAAGTTTCTTTTTAGAACCTGCCCGGGAGTTGTTGTCCCCCCCCCCTTCCTTACGTTTCACGTGCGATGGGACTTAATGCTGATTATACAACATCCTAACGTGCCTGGCCGTTGTCGTTCGGATCGTCTCTCAGGGTGGCAGAGCTGTCAAGAGGGGGAGAATCGAACCCGCGACGTGGCCGGAGATTTAAACCTCCGATAAGTTCTTTTTAGGGTTCCCCACCACGGCGGCCCCTTCTGCGACGCTCCGATGCCTGTCTCTCTGGTTCGCGGCGGCCGTCGGTGCTTTGCGGCGTTATTATTCCTATTTAGGGTTTGACTTTGAAATCCAGAATGAGGCTGCTTGTTTTTTTGGGGGGGGGGGTTGGGGGGCTTTTAAGTGCCTGCTGCCGGGCTGGAATAAACCCAGCATTCGTGGCTTAAGGTGGTGCCAGCCGGGGCCGATGGGCTCTGCTGTCCAAGAGGCGTGCCGCCTCCCAGCATCCGCGACGCAAGGAGAGGCCGAGGAAAGATGAAGACTTAAGATAAGGGGTTTTTTTTAGGGGGGGGGGTCTATGAAAGCCTTCCGGTTGAGGAAAGTGAGGCATCGGAAAGGTGCCACGCTCTCTGTTTGGGTTTTGGGAGATCAAACAGGACGGGAGCGCATTTATGACCGACCGATGGGGATCAACAACGATTTCCTGATTTATTTATTTTTCCTCCTGGCCTCGGGGGTTGCCACGGTGTGAATCAATAAGCCCGCCTGCGGAGGCTTGTCGACAAGAGGAGGAAAGTGATCTGGCAAGGAGCTGCCGTCAGCCCTCGAGGGGGGGAAAGAAAAATTTAAGAAACAAAGCGGCTGTGAAGAGAGAGAGAGAGAGAGAGAGAGAGACGCTCCTTGTGAAGCTTCGACGGATCGCTTCCTTCATGGCTCCGGCGACAGGTCGGGGCGTGCCCGATGGGGAGGTTAACGCTTGTGAAATCCACGCTTCGCTGGATGGCGGCCCCCGGGTGGACGGGCCTGCCTCTGGGCACGTGCAGAGTCCCCACCCACGGCGTGCCTCGCCAAGCGGCGGAGGTGGACGGACCGCCCCCGAGAGGAAGGGTACGCAGACAGCTGGGGCCCTGCGCCGGCGAGGGTCTGCGAAGCAGCCTCTGAGCGCGTGCAGAGGGCCTCCGGAGGGTGGGTTCCCACGGAAGAGGCGGAATCGGGTGGCGCTTCGGGGAGCCCGGCCCCAAGTCGCTTGCTCAGCAAACAGAGAGGCATCCAATCCGCTAATGTTTTGACAGCGGCGAAAAGGCGCGTCGACATCCAGGGCCGGTCGGCAACGGGGTGGCCGGGTTTCTGCAGCATCGGGGCTGGGGTGGTGGCAGCGGCGTGGCTGTCACAAAAAGAAGAATCACACACCCACACACACACACCCATCGGATGTGTGTGGATACGGCCTCTCTCGTTGCTCCTGCGATTCACGCGTCTGCCGTCAACAGGCCCTGAACTGGGAACACGAGAGATCAGAGAGCGGGGGAGCCCTGGCCTTTTTTTCGGAAGAGGGCCCACGCTTGGTGGCTTTCGGTGGCGCGGCCTTCCCACCCGCCGGGCGTCCTTGTTCCGAATCCGGCCGGGCAGCCAGAAATCCGGGTTTCCTCTTATTAAGAGAAGCACTCGAGAACATTCGTATCGTGTTTTGCGTAGGTGCCAAAATTGCTGGGGCCACTTCCAGAGAGACCAACAGGAGCTCAGAGGCAGGCGGCCTCTTGTCGACAGGAAAAACGTCCAGGGGTCTCGTCCGTCGTTCGGAGGCGCCGAGTTATCGGGGCGAAACCTCACAAGGCAAGAATTGAGGCCAGGAGCACCGCCGCCTCCCCGCTGGCAGAGGCAAATAAATCAAGACACAGACGGAATAGGTGCCGACCGGCAGGACTCGCCGGCGTCTGCAGAAACCACCGGCCAATTTCAAGCCTTGGGGGACGTAGACCTTTGAGCGAGGCGTCGGCGTATAAAAATCGGCAGCGGCTCCAGGGAATTACCCCGGGCCGAACGAGGCTGGTTCTTTTGCCAAGGACCGCGGACCAACGCATTCAATTCCCCAGGGTGCGGTTAGGAAAAAAAGAAAACCAACCGGTACCATTGAAAAATTAAATATTTAGTGTTACCGCACATGGTATCAGCAGGCTGGTGGTGCGGGATTTATCTCCACGCCCAGCTCTTCCATTCACAGGTTCGGGAAGTCAGCCCGAGGTTCAAACCCAGAGTTTTCGGGGACCCAGAAGCCCCCGCCCCTCCACACAGCCGACGGGCCCAGCAGGACGGAAAAGAGACGATGATCGAAATGTTTTCAGCACGCCGAAGCGGAACAAGAACGATGGCCTGAGATGAGGGGGGGGGGGCGAAAGAAACGGCAGCCCGACCCGGGCAGGGGAAGAGACAGAGGCCGATCCGCCGGGACCACTCGGAGGAGAGAGATCCGTGCCACGCTTAACGAGAGGCCTTGACGAGAGGAGAGGAAACCGGGTCAGCGAAACTGCCGACAGATGCAAACGGGGCGTGAGGCAACCTCCCTGCCTGTGGTTTTTTTGTTCAAACAGACACTTTTCCGCCCGACCTCAGCCGCCGTTTCTGAAAAGAGAGGCATCGCAGACCCGGGCTCGGTCCAGAGCTGCTTCCCCAGAAGTGGCTCTGGGGTGAGAACCCCGACTGTTTTGTTTTTTAAAACCCCTCTTGGTTTTGAAGGCCCAGCTTGGTCAGCTTCTTTCTCCCCTGAGATCTCGTGGCGCAGTGGTTAAATGCCTGTCCTGTAGGTGAAACTGTGCTCACGACCTGGGGGTTCAATCCCAGGTAGCAGGCTCAAGGTTCACTCAGCCTTCCATCCTTCCGAGGTCGGTAAAATGAGGACCCAGCTTGCTGGGGGAGAGGGGACAATGTGTAGCCTCCATTACTGTCATTAAAAACTGTAAACCGCCCAGAGACTACTTGGAAGTGGTATGGGGCGGTATATAAGCATAACACTTTGCTTTTTTGCTTTTTGCTTTGACCAATGGGTAAACACAGGAAGCGCACAAGAGATAAAAGCCTCCTGCGCATCAGGACGGGAAGCATCCGGCAGAATGACCCGGGCGGGGCGAGAGACCGACCCAAAGGGTGTCTCTGTGTAGAAACAGAGCATTGTTGAGGAATTAAGGGTCCCTGCGAGATGTCCAGGCCCTCGCCTCGACACCCTAGAGTTCCTGAGCTGGTCGCTATACTTGAAGAGAGACAGGAGGGTGATTTAGGATTGGGAATTGGGGGAAGGAGATGCCGGTAGGGACAAACCGGGAGCGAGCCGAAACTTCGGAAGCGGTTATGGCTTCACGAGAAACCAAGAGGCCAGATCTGGCCTTTCCGAATGGGCTGGGTTTGGCCTCGGGAACCCCAGCTTCGATCTCTCCGGAACCCAGAGATGCTTTTAGTCCAAGGACTGTCCCCCCCCCCGGAGAGCGACGGACACCCTGCCACTCTCGGAAGGACCTCTTCCTCCCCCCCCCCCACCTCGGAGGCGGCTGGCCTGGCTGCGATTACACCAGGCTCCATCTCTCTTAAACCCTTCTGTAATCCTCGCACGGCAGGCCATATGCCAGGGGAGCCTCTGAGCCTCAAAAAACGATGGCCGGCAAAGCTGATTGTCCGGCATAAATAGATCGGTGGGTGGAAGATGGAGGAGGCCAGCAAAAGGAGGAGCTGGTGTGTGTGTGTGGTGGTGGGGGGTAGAGTTAAGGCTTTTTTTAAAAAACCTCCTTCCCCCTCTGCGCTTACAATGCGAGGCCGTGACACAGAACAGTGCTGGGCGGGTGGCAGAAGAAGCGTGACTGGGATTTATTTTTAAACGTGAAAGCCCCGACAGCTGTGGGTTTCTGGCTGCTTTTTGTCCCTGGCCGGGCAGCCTGAAGGAAACTTCCATTTCTAACCAGACCCCCCCTGTTTATTTTTCTTTTAAAAAGAAAAGAGAGAGAGAGAGAGAGAGAGAAACCCTTCTGACTTGGGGCACACGTGCGGTTTGAGGAAAGGACCTTAAAAATCCCGCCCGCTGAATCCGTCCCCTCCAGAATTTTCCCAACGTTGCCGCCCGCCCAAACCGAGACTGAGCTGACCTTTCGTGGAGAACGGAGGGGAGGCTTCCCTGAATCTTCCCGAAATGCCAGCCGTGTGTGTGGGGTGTGGTTCCTTTCGTCTGTCCTCGTTTCTGTAGAAACCCCGTCCCTGCTCATCAGACGGCCCTGGAACTGCCGTGGACGACCGAGCTCCTTCAGAGAAACGGAGAGGGTGCCAGTCCTAAGGGAAGCCAGGGACAACCGCATTACTTACTGTCTGTTTATTTTTTTTAAAAACCAATATATTTGAAACATCCACCCCCACCCCCACCCCAAAGAAGGGAAGCAAGGAGCCAGAGGCTCGTCGCTCTCATTCGCCAAGCGAGGAAAACGATGCTGAAGGTGTCGCGAGGAACGGACGCTGACCTGGCATGGCGTGAGAAACGCCCGGATTCCAAAAAAAAGAGAGGAAGAAGTGCCAGAGATGGAGAGCGCACGGTGGAATATCAGGCGATCTGCGGAGACGACGACGGCCCATCCTTCGAGGGGTGGACCGGGAGAAATTTCGGGCGGTTGTGAAAGCCACGGCGTCGGGCTCTTTGTGTGCTGGCAGAGAACCTGCAACGTGGATAAAAGGCAACCGTCAGGGAGGGCAGGACAACAGAGAGGCAGAGTATCGTTTCCTGGAGGCAGGGGAGACCGGCCAGGGCCAGGGGTGGTTCGGTTTGGACGTGGAACGTATCGTACGCGGTGCCCAACGAGATTCGGATGAAGGAGGAGTGAAAACCGGGTGGGAGAAACACGAATCGGGAGTATCCAAAGAGCGACACAGAGGCGTCATCAGGTTGGTCGAAAAGCGGGGAAAGAGGAAGAGCCAATACCAGATGGCCTGACTCTTGACATGAAGCCCCAGGCTGGAGTTTGCAAGGGCCAAGCGAAGCTATTTTGAGAGAAGACGCGCCGGAGATCGCGGCGGCTACAACGGCCGCCGTCACGTTAGAAGCCACGGGCCGTGGCAGGAGGAACACACAGAGAGAAACAGAGAGAGACGAGCGCACCGTGGGGCACCGTCTCCGGTTTTTAAAGAACGGCACCCGCTTGGCATCTCTTGGAGCCCACGTTCCCAGGATCAGAAAGAGGGCCGCCCCCCCCCCCAGATGTGGAAGGACAGAGCCTCAAGAGGCCAGAGCAGTCTTCCTTGGATGGCCACAGATGGAGGCCAAGAGGCGGGTGGGTTTCGGCCCCTTTTTTTTACCCGCCTGCTTTGCCTCTTCCTTTGTGGCTTTATCCAGCCGAGCCTCTTGAGGGTTGGCAAAACTCTCTCTCTCTCTTTCCCTCCCTGAATTGTGAGTGTCCAGAGCTGGCCGGCCTCCTCCTCCTCCCGGCCCAGCGGCATCCGACGAGGCTGGAATTCAGAGCGGCCGGAGGGAAGAAGGGACGGCTTTTGGCCGGCTGCCTCTTTCGCTCCGATTTACTCACGCTTTCTCTACCGAGAAGCCTCCAGAAGCCCGAGAGCTGGAAGGCCTCGCCTCACCACCACCACCACCACCTCCAGCGGGTTCTTTTCCAGGAAGGTAATTTAATTACTCAGGCAGGGAATCAGTCTTGGCCCCCCCACCCACCCCACCCCACGACTCCGTAGAGGCAAGCCCCAGGGATGGGCACGCTGGAACGAACACGGGCAGGATCCAGGAGGTGCCCCGTCTCTGCCAGCCCAAAAGGAACTCGCGATGCTCCGCCTGCCCCTGGTTCCGATCCCAGGAACCTCCAGCCGCCGGGTGTACCCCCTCGGGGCCAGGCCGTCCCAAGTTCCCTGCTAAGTCCCCCCCTCAACCTCGAAATTGAAGGAACAGCGAGGGTGTCAAGAAGCAGCACTTCAAACAGAGAGAGAGAGAGAGAGAGCTGTTTGGATGGCAAACGGCGGGCAGGTCTTCCCAACCCCGGCTCTTGGCACGGCCCGGCAAAATTTCCAAAATACAGCAGGCGATTTGGAGAAGGGCCAGACCGGGTGACTCAAGCCTTGGAAATCCACCTCAAGACGGGACAAAGAGAAAAGACGCGCAGATCTCCTCTCCGGCCTTCCTCGGAGCCACTGCGGAGGGGAAAAAAAAATTAATCCGTCCTTCCAGAGCCAGGGATCCAAATAGCCGGAGGCAGGCATTTCACGGGTTCTGGGTCCGTGCCTTCCTTGGGAGACCTCCAACGGCCGCCGGGAACGTCTCTCTCTCTCTCTCTGCCACCTTTTTTTTCCTGGCTGGATCCGTTCGGGCAAGCCTCGTGCGGCCAGGCGTCCCACTAGGGCTGGCGGTGGCGTTGCAGCAGGAGAACGGGTTCCTGGGGGAATCGGGGTCGTCTTGAAACCACAACGAACCCGGGCGCCGGGCGTCTGACTGTACGCACGCATCGGCACACGCCTGATGCCGGCGGCTCTTTTTCTCGGGAAAGGGGGAGACGCAAATAAATAAACGGGAGGGTTGCGACTGGGCCGTTTGGGCTTCTGGCGTGTTCTTTCCTCTCCTTAACAAAATGCCAGGACTAGGGGACACCCGCTCCAATTGAGGGCTGGGAGAGTAAGAACAGACAAAAGAAAAAATATTTTTTTCACCCAGCGCGTTGTTAGACTGTGGGACTCCCTGCCACAGGATGTGGGGATGGCATCTGGCCTGGATGCCTCCAAAAGGGGAACTGGACAGATTCCTGGAGGAAAAGTCCATCCTGGGTGACAAGCCATGATGGGAGATGTGTCATCTCCAGGCTTAAAACCGGGGTCCTTCAAGAACCAGATGCAGGGGGAGTGGACTATCAGGAGGCAGAGATCGAGTCTCGTACGCTCCCGGACGCATCTGGTGGGGCCACTGTGAGATATACAGGAAGCTGGACTAGATGGGCCCTTCTTGGCCTGATCCAGCATGGTGGCTCTTCTTAGCTTCTTATGTTCTTATGCTGCCTGGTTTCAACCCCACCTTTCCGCTTTCTCCCCCAGGATGGACCTGCCGTTGACCGAGTGGCTCTGGCGGGCCGAGTACTGGCTCCCGCCCGGCATCGCCTGGGAAGACATGAAGGAGACGGACGAGGTCCAGTACCCGCAGCCCCGGCACCTCCTCCTGGGCCTCCCTCTGGCGCTGCTCCTGGTGGGCATCCGCCTGGTCTTCGAAAGGTGAGCCCGGGGCGCCAGTGCCGTAGAAACGCGAGCCGTAAACACGGCGCGGCGACCCGGGACTTGTTCGGAAGCCGGCTGCTCCCACCGCCCGAGCCCCGCCGCGCAGGGCCGGCCGCGGGGCCCGCGCTCCGCCGCGGCGTGGTTGAGACCGCTCTCCTTGCCTTGCAGGACGGTGGCCGTCCCTCTGAGCAAGAAGATGGGACTCCAGGAGAGGTTGCGGCGGGAACCGGCCCCCAACGCTGTCCTGGAAGCATTCTACGCCACGCACAAGAAACCCCCGAGAGAGGTGAGGCCTCGCCGGCGCTCGCTCTGGGGCTGGGACAGCGGCCGGTCCCATCATCCCCGTTGCGCGCTCGGAAAACACTGCCTATGGGGAGTGTGTGTGGGTGTGGGTGTGGGGGAACTACAGCCCCTGTCTTCCTCAGACGCCGCCGTCATGCCACCATATAGGTATATTTATCATTTATATTCTGCGTCTCTTCCGTTTCCTCTTCAAGAGGGCGGCTTTTAAAGAACTATCCGAGAGCCCCTTTTTGCGGAGAGAAACGAGGGACTAGCCCTCTCTAGAGAAGCTCCGTTGTGGTTGTGGTTGTTTTAAAACCTGGGGCGGGTGGGTTGTCCCCCCGCGGCCTGTTCTCACCCGAAGCCTGCGCGGTCTTTTATTTGCCCCCGCAGAGCGAGCTGGAGGGCTTAGCCAAGCGCTGCGACCTCCAGGCCCGGCAGGTGGAGAGGTGGTTCCGGTGCCGGCGCAACTGGGACCGGCCGACGTTGACCAAGAAGTTCTGCGAGGCCTGGTGAGCCCAGGGTGGTGGGGGTGGGGGGGTGGGAAGGTTGGGGAGAACACGACGTGGCCGAGAGACAGCTCCGGGCGTGTCCCATTCTACTTGACCCCCATTGGCTAGGATTTGAAAAAGCCCCTCGATAGATAGATAGATAGATAGATAGATAGATAGATAGATAGATAGATAGATAGATAGATAGATAGATAGATAGATAAGGAAGGTGGAGACAGATAGATAGAGTGATAGATAGATTGATTAGGAAGGGAGAGATAAGGAAGGAAGGAAGGAAGGAAGGAAGGAAGGAAGGAAGGGATAGATAGATAGATAGATAGATAGGGAAGGCAGGAATAGATAGATAGATAGATAGATAGATAGATAGATAGATAGATAGATAGATAGATAGATAAGGAAGGAAGGAAGGAAGGAAGGAAGGAGTAGATAGATAGATAGATAGATAGATAGATAGATAGATAGATAGATAGATAGATAGATAGATAGATAGGGAAGGCAGGAATAGATAGATAGATAGATAGATAGATAGATAGATAGATAGATAGATAGATAGATATGCAGTAGGACCCCGGTATCCACTGGGGATTGGTTCCAGGACTTCCTGTGGATAATGAAAACTGTGGATAAGTGAGAACGCTGTGTGCCCCCCCCAAACTGCTGTTTCATGACAGTTGCTTGCTTTACGGCTGCTGGATCATTTATTTAACTCTTTTCGTCCGCCAACCGTGGATATCTGAACCAGTGGATAATGAATCAGTGGATATGGGGGTCCTACTGTATAGATTTGCCACTTAAAGAGAGGGCCCCCACAAATGGCCAAATCCCAAGGCGGTGATTTACTGCACTTTGAGCAAGAAAGCTTACCTTGTGGCAGCTTCAGTCCGGCGTGAATCTGGCTCCAAATCTTGGTTCGGCAGCGCTCCGTTGTCCCGCCGTCCTGGATGGCCCTGGAACCCCCCCCCCCAAAAAAGGATTAGAATAAACCAAGAACGAAAGCTATCCGTCCTTTCCTCTCCCCCCCCCCAGCTATGTAACAGATAAAAGAGCCCCCAGGCAGAAACCCTGCTGGTTGGCCTTATTTGACCGGGCTGACAGAGGCAAACACACGAGGTGCTGGTTCGTGGCTCCTTCGCCCGGCTGCGCCCCGAGGGCCACGTCCGAAAAGCACCCCGGACACCTGGCTCGCGCCGCTGCTGTTTTTTTTTTGCTATGCCCAACGACGCCAACCGGCCGAGGCTGCTGGGTAACGGATCGCCTCCGAACGTCGCGAGGGACGGGCGGCTTTCCGAAACGAAACAAAAAACCAAACCCAGCCCCTGTTTGGAAGCCCAAAATTCTCCGGAGGAGAATTTTTGCGTTTTCGCGGTTTCCACCGGTTGTTCCTTGCCTTAGAAATCATAGGGTCCCCTCCTCCGCCACCCCGATCTATTCCCTTACCTCTCCCTTGCTTTCCAGCTGGAGGTCTGTCTTTTACTTCACTTCCTTCGTCACCGGCCTGGCTGTTCTCCATGACGTGAGTACCGGGGTGGCCATCTCGTCCCTGTCTCACGGCCTCTCCCTTCCGTAGGTGCCTTCCGTGGGAGCTTCTGGGGGGGGGGCTCCGTGGCCCATTCCCTCCTTTCCCTCCTCACGACAGCCTTGTGAGGGAGACACAGAGAGAGAGAGAGAGAGAGAAGAACCAGCCCCAGATCTCCGAACACTTACCATATATACTCGAGTATAAGTCGACCCGAGTATAAGTCGGGGCCCCTAATTTAAACCCCCCCAAAACTGGGAAAATTTATTGACTCAGGTATAAGCCTAGGGTGGGAAATGCAGCAGGGCCTGGCAACTCCTCCTTTGTGAGCTGTGTGTGTGTGTGTGTGTGTGTGATGTTTAAAAGGACTTTTCGCCACCGAGGCAAGTGCTTGAGTTGGTGGCTAAAAGTCATTTTAAACACTGTTTTAAAATGACCTTTTAAAAAGTCATTTTAAACATGGGGAGGGGTGTCAGGAGAAGTGGCACACAATGCTTAAAATGACTTTTAGCCACTGACCCAAACCTGCCTCAGCGGCTAAAAGTATTGACCCGCATATAAGCCGAGGACCCCTTTATTCAGCCCAAAATTAGGGCTGAAAAACTAGGCGTATACTCGAGTATATACAGTAATTTTGGGGGTGGGGCGAGTGGGGAAATGAACCCACAATCTCCTGTTTCCCCTCTAACCCTTGTACGGTGCGTAGGTTCTCCCTGCGGCCTGACTGATCTTCCGATCTTCGACCGGGCTGATCAACAATGGGTGTCCCTCTCTCTCTGTGTGTGTAGCGGGGTGGATTTTCCCACTTGGGTAAAAAATAAATCAAGGGCCTGGAGGCTTCCTTTCGGCCGCCGAGGCCAGCGTGAGGGCGTCAGGAGGGTGAGGCGTGGGGCGCCCGCTTATTTGAGGCTTGGGGTGCCTGCTTATCTCCCCCCCTTCCCTTGCAGAAACCCTGGTTCTGGGACCACCGGCAGTGCTGGGTCGGTTACCCGCAGCAGGTAAGGGCCTGTCCGAACCTCTCCTAAGGCTGCCCACGCTTCCGCGTCGCCAGTCTGCACACGGCCGACACGAGGGGCAGGGGGTTCGGGGCAAAAAACAAGCTGGGAAACCTCTCCCGCGTCCTGAAAACATTCGCACATTAGATGCATCTAACGCTCCTCGCCTCCCCAAAAGAGCCCTGGGGGCTTGGGAACATCAACCGGGGGGGGGGTGTATCGTCTTCCCACCGGACGTTCGTTCTTTGAACGACGCCATCCGTTCTGGCCGGCCTGGCCCGAGGGCGGAGGGCTCCTTTCCTGGAGGGCCACTGCTTCCCGCCGCTGCCGCCGGGTAAAGGCGGACGCAGCTCCCGCCTCCCTGACGCCCCTTTTATCATCTCCCCTTCTCAGCCTCTCCTGCCCTCCATCTTCGGCTACTACATGCTTCAGCTGTCTTTCTACTGCTCGCTGGTCATCACCCTGCCGTTCGACGTCAAACGGAAGGTACGACCCCCCCTCCCTTTCCCCCCTCCCTTCCGGCGCACGCTAAGACAGCCTTCCTTCGCACAACCGCCCTGCGAGGGAGGCCCAGGCTGAGGCAGAGAGAGAGAGAGAGAGAGGGGGGGGAGGGAGAGGGAGAGGGAGAGGGGGGCACCCGGCCTTCCCCTGTCAGTCCGCAACAGACTCCGGGATATTCACTTTCCTGCAATCGGATAAAACCCATGGCCTCGGACTGGCACTTGGGAGATTCGATTCCCCGCCGGGGCCTCCTTGACGGGGCTGGACTCGATCATCTCTAGAGGGCCCCTCCCAGGCCCGGAGTCCTTAAGATCAGGGGTCCTCAACCTAAGGCCCTAGGGCCGGATGCGCCCCCCCCAGGGTCCTGAATCCGGCCCCCGGGACCCATTGCGGACCCCACCACCACCACCACCTATCCCCCGCTTCCGCAGCTGCTTCTATTGCGGAGGCAGTTCAAAGCGGTGGGCCATGTCGCTTCCCCTACTCCCTCCACCTGCCGCCCAGATGGTCGAGGCACCGGCTGCAGCCAAGCGGGGCAATTTAAAATGTCAGCCTTTTTTTGTCTGGGGGGGGTAGTGGACCGGCCCACTGTTTGAAAACTTTGAGGACCCGTGCCTAAGATGATGGCGGAGATGATGGGTAGCTCAGAGGCTGGCAGTTCCCCCCTGGCCTGGTTTTGCGCAGGTTTTTTGGGGGGGGGGTGTTTCCGGCGTTTTCATGGCCGCCACCCTCTCCCTCTCCCTCTCTCTCTTTCTTTCTTCTCCCCCCACGCCAGGACTTCCGCGAGCAGGTGGTCCACCATGCGGCCACCCTCTTCCTGATCGGCTTCTCGTACTGCGCCAACTACCTCCGGATCGGGACCCTGGTGATGATCATCCATGACATTTCCGACTGCTTCCTGGAGGTAACAGCGGCGGAGGAGGAGGGGGGCAAAGAATCGGGGACAGGGGGGGGGGAAGCGGGTATGAATCCCGGATTTCCCCTCCTTCCTCCTCCTCCTCCTCCTCTGTCCATAAATGAATCTCATTTCCCCTTGTTAAATAAAGTCTGTAGGAAAACGTCCCTGGCTAAGAAGGCCAGCAAGACACCTTCATCCAGCATCCTCCGGCCCTATCATGACAGACGGTGGCAAATTAATTCCATCTTGTGTGCCCAGAGCTGCCCCGGAACCTTCAACTACAGCACCCATCGTCCACACACACACACACACACACACACACCCTGTCGTGGTTGGGATTTCTCTTTATCTGCCACGTCCCTGCTCGCTAAAACGGGGCAGGAGAGGTCCCAAAAACCGTCCCCCCAACAAGCCGACCGGCATATGACGTAGCCTCGCCACCGGGCGGTCCAGAGACCCGTCAAATCCGGGCAGCAAAGCATGATGGGAATATCTTTAAACCGCATCTCGGGCGCAGAGGCCGGCGCTGGGAGGCCCCTCCCCGGCGCACGGGCGACGACACCCTCTGCGTTTTCTAACCGCTTCCGTTGCATCCCTCCCGCAGCCCACCAAAATCTTCAATTACCTGAAGTGGCGCCAGGTGTGCAACACGCTGTTCCTCACTTTCACCGCCGTTTTCCTCGTCACCCGTCTGGTGATCTTCCCTTACAAGTAAGTGGACAGGACCAGTTTCGGTTTTTTTTAAGTCTCACTGCTATTATTATTTCCGCTTAAAACAATTATTCTCATTCGATCGACTCGAGGGTCGCCCTGTCTTTTCCACGGCTCCCCACCCCCTTTTCTGGACCATCCCCTCCTCTCCCGAACCTGGACCGGGTCCCTTAAGGGCGAACCAGGAGCAGATGGGAATGCAGGGCGGGGCTTTTTATTTATATTTATATTTTTTATTTATATCTTTCTATGCCGCGCCGAAGGAAATCCGGGCGGTTAACAACGCGCATAACAATAAAAAACAGATCTCAAACACGTAATGCGACAACAACAAAACTGACGGGGCGGAGATGCCGTTTGGGTCCCGAAGTTCCGTCTGTGTTGAAAAAAAAAAAACTTTAAATATTCTGTGAAAGGGTGCCAGAGAGAGAGAGAGAGAGAGAGAGAGAGAGAGAGAGGCCGAGGACAAACTCCGGAGGAGACCGAAGGATCGCAGAGAGAGAGAGAGAAAGAGAGAGAATAGATCGATTCAGATACAAACCAGGAGGGCAGAGAGGTGTAAAAAAGATAACAGAGACAGAGAGAGAGAGACAGCCAGAGAGTGAGCCTGATGAGGTTGAGTTATCAATTGTTTATTTAACCTGACCTTCTTCTCTACCTTATCCCAAAGGCAGGGTTGAGTTACCCTGGATGGTCTTCCCATTAGTTAAGAGCACGGGATCAAAAACAACCACCACCTGGAACATGTTCTGGGTTGTTTCTTGTCCCTCATGACCTTCAGCCACCGTGGGTCCTTTCGCAAGGGGAAAGGTGGGGTGGGAAACATTCAAAATAAACAAATCAATAAAAATCTGCGGGGTTGCAGCTTTGGGGGGGGGCGTGTTCCCTGCCCCGCCGGGAAAGCCCAGCGTCCGCCTTAAATCGGGGAACCAAACGTGCCAATGCTCGGTGACCCCTTTTGTCTCTAACTCCGTCTATTTTGCTCTGCCCGCCCGTTCACCCCCACCACCCCCAACCTCCCCCCTGCCAGGGTCCTCTACAACACCTACTACTACTCCATGAAGATCTTCCAGCCGTTCTTCGGGTACTACTTCATGAACGCCCTCCTGATGATCCTGCAGCTGCTCCACGTCTTCTGGTCGTGCCTGATCATCCACATGGTCTATCGGTTCTCCATCGCTGGCAAGGTATAAAAACAATAAAAGCGGATAGATGATGAATAGAAGGAAGGAAGGAAGGAAGTGATGGTGGATGGAAGGAAGGAAGGAAGAAAGGAAGGAAGGAGCTGATGATGGTTAGAAGGAAGGGAGGAAGGAGCTGATGCTGAATGGATGGATGGATGGAAGGAAGGAAGGAAGGAAGGAAGGAAGGAATGAAGGAAGGAAGGATATGATGATGGATAAAAGGAAGGAAGGAAGGAAGGAAGGATATGATGATGGATAGAAGGAAGGAAGGAAGGAAGGAAGGAAGGAAGTGATGGTGGATGGAAGGAAGGAAGGAAGGAAGGAAGGAAGGAGCTGATGATGGTTAGAAGGAAGGAAGGAAGGAGCTGATGCTGAATGGATGGATGGATGGATGGATGGAAGGAAGGAAGGAAGGAAGCAAGGAAGGAAGGAAGCAAGGAAGGAAGGAAGGAAGGAAGGAGCTGATGATGGATAGAAGGAAGGAAGGTTGATAACTGGAACATTTATTTATTTATTTATTTGATTATTATGCTGCCCATCCGGCCGCAAAGCCACTCGGGGGGTGGGGTGGGTGAAGCACGATTGAGGAACGCAATACAGCCAGACAAAAGCAGAAGGGCCGATGGGAAGCCGGGCCAAGAGCCGCAACGCCTCGATTCTCTCTCTCTCTCTCTGTGTCTCAGATGGAGAAGGACCTGCGGAGCGACTCAGAGGAGAGCGAGAAGCCCGAGGACGGCGTAGGCACCGAGAAGGAGGCCAAGGGGAACGGGACGCTCCTCCAACCGGAGCCCCACCGCAACGGGAACTGCCTCCACAAAGAGACCCCCTTGCAGCTGAACGGGGCCAGCCGGCACGCCGACGCCAGATAACGACACCCCCCCCTACCCACCCCCGAATCCCCCCACACACTGCACCCTCGAGCCGGGCGCTGCTGACCGCTGCCGCCAGGCCCTTTCCTTGACCGCTCAGCTGGGCCTGCCTTCTTCCCCTCTCTGGTAGGCCCGGGAAGGGCGTAACCGTGTAGAACTCTTGCTAGCCGAAAACCCCTCTGCTTCCCGCCGGGAGACAGAAAGGAAAGAGGGGGACGGAACATAACCCAGTAGGAAAGCAGGGCTTTTTACGTTTTTATTCTTTCCCCATAACCTCGTCGTGACGGTAATGGTTTAGAGGCTGAAGGTTGGGGGGGTGAAGGCAAGGGGCGTTAAGGGGTCCCACGCGGGGGCAGCGGCACCCCGGCCTCGCCTGTTTCCATCAGCTGGTCCTGGGGGGAACTGGGTGAGGCCATCAAAAAAATGATGTTCACCGGCTGGATCCCGGAGGCGTCCGTCGGCTTCTTCCCCCTCCGTGTCCAGCGGGAAGAGGGCGGCTTAAAAGAGTCCGCGCAATTCAGGCTCATGGACCTGGTTGAAGAATGAAAGGAATTACTTTTTTAAAAAAACGAGGGAAGGAAGGAAGGAAGGAAGGAAGGAAGGGATGATGGATAGAAGGAAGGAAGGAAAGAAGGAAGGAAGGAACTGATGATAGAAGGAAGGAGGAAGGATAATAGATAGAAGGGAAAAAGGAAGGATGGAAGGAAGGAAGGAGATGATGATGGATGGATGAAAGGAAGGAAGGAAGGGATGATGGATAGAAGGAAGAAAAAAGGAAGGAAGGAAGGAAGGAAGGAAGGAAGGAAGGCAGGTTGTGGGGGTCGGGGTGGGTTCAGGAGGCAGTGATGCTGCCCGGATCAGCTGAGTCTCTGGGTGGATGATGGACTACGGGGTTGTGGTTTTTCGCCAGGGATTGAGGCCATGAGGGGAAGGAAGGGGTTGAACGTCGTGGCAAAGGGGGGGGGGGGAACGGCCTGAGAAGGCCTGAGAAGGTGGAACCGTTAGTCTTGAAGGATCGTGGAAGAAAATGTTCTTATACGTATATATGTATATTATTATTATTTTGTGGGACGCTGCAGAAGGAGGAAAGAGAAAGCTGACAAGGGAGACAAGGGCGCTTTCCCTGCTTCTTCGTGTCTTGGCATCCTTAAAAAGGGGTCCCCCGATCCTTACGCTACGACTGCTCGGGCATCGCCGCCACCAACCCCAACCCCCACCCCAACCCCCCAAACCGCAAGGCACACGGAGTCTGGAGGCGGGCAGGGGTGGGAGGGTGTGTGCGTGCACGTATAGGTGCGCGGGGTGTGTGTGTGTGTGTGTTTCCGCCCCGCAGCTGCTCTGGGACGCAGCCGCCGCCTCGCTCAACCGCTGGAACCAATAATAAACTAATTCTAGGAAACAAACAACCCTCGGGCTGTCGGTGTCTCTCTTTGCACTTGTGCAAAACGGACATCTGTGTGTGTGTGTGTGTGTGTGTGTGTGTGTGTGTGTGTGTGTGTGTGTGTGTGTGTGTGTGTGTGTGTGTGTGTGTGTGTTGCTTATAACTTTGCAAAAAGATAGATAGATAGATAGATAGATAAGGAAGGAAGGAAGGACTAAGATAGAAAGGAAGGAAGGAAGGAAGGAAGGAAGGAAGGAAGGAAGGAGCTGATGATGGATAAGGAAGGAAGGAAGGAAGGAAGGATGGATGGAAGGACTTAGATAGATAGATAGATAGATAGATAGATAGATAGATAGATAGATAGATAGATAGATAGATAGATAGATAGATAGATAGATAAGGAAGGTGGAGACAGATAGATAGAGTGATAGATAGATTGATTAGGAAGGGAGAGATAAGGAAGGAAGGAAGGAAGGAAGGAAGGAAGGAAGGGATAGATAGATAGATAGATAGATAGATAGATAGATAGATAGATAGATAGATAGATAGATAGATAGATAGATAGATAGATAGATAAGGAAGGTGGAGACAGATAGAGTGATAGATAGATTGATTAGGAAGGGAGAGATAAGGAAGGAAGGAAGGAAGGAAGGGATAGATAGATAGATAGATAGATAGATAGATAGATAGATAGATAGATAGATAGATAGATAGATAGATAGATAGATAGATAGATAGATAGATAGATAGATAGATAAGGAAGGTGGAGACAGATAGATAGAGTGATAGATAGATTGATTAGGAAGGGAGAGATAAGGAAGGAAGGAAGGAAGGAAGGAAGGGATAGATAGATAGATAGATAGATAGATAGATAGATAGATAGATAGATAGATAGATAGATAGATAGATAGATAGATAGATAGATAGAAGGAAGGAAGAGAGAGGGGAAAGGATGGGATAGATAGACAGACAGATGATGGGGCTTCCATCCCCTCCCCTCCTCACAAGGGATGCAACCCGTACATGCTCAGAGGCCCAAGATCCTT
Organism: Phrynocephalus vlangalii; assembly: GCA_037367305.1. Classification (NCBI taxonomy): domain Eukaryota; kingdom Metazoa; phylum Chordata; class Lepidosauria; order Squamata; family Agamidae; genus Phrynocephalus; species Phrynocephalus vlangalii. Next base: position 473,745 of record JAWVWN010000615.1, read on the forward strand.
CAGGTAAACTCGAACCGGGAGGTCACGGAGAGCCGTGGGGTTTGACGGGTGAAGGCGGCCCTGCAAAGGTGGCTTTTTTTAAAGGCTCTGTTCCCCCACCCACCCCAGAATCCACTGGGGGGGGCGCTAGGGTTTCCCCCCCTGCACCTTTGGAGAGAAATGTTGGTTTCCCCCCCTAAGACGAACCACTGGGCGACGCTACTGCTTTGAGATTCAGCCACTGTTTTTTTTTAAAAAGCCTTCCTTTCCTCTGCCCTAACAAGCCAGAGGTTGACCCCGTCTGGCCTTCCTGTTCTGGGAGGTCCCCGTCACTCACTCCTCCTCGCCCGCTTATGAGGGGCTGCCAGTCGGAGCCACCTCTGTCCGGCAGGGCATGATGGGAGATGGAGTCCAACCAAGAAGCAGACGCGTCAATGGACATAAGGGGTGTTTCCCAGGCCAAGGGCTCTGAGCAGATCCAGGGAGTACACGGCAGGAAAGGCGGCGGCATATGCGTCAAATAAATAAAACGAATAACCAAATAAAACCAATAGGAACAGGGAAAGGGGGTGTTTGGTCCAAATCCGGGGCAGAAGTCTTTCTGAGCGTCCGGCGAAAAGCCAAGGACGGAATGGGGAACTCCCTGCCACATGATGCGCCGCCCCTCCCTCCCTCGTTTTGTGTGATGGAAAGAGATGTGGAAGGACTTACTGAGGACCCATAGAACGTGCCATGGGTTTCCTCTGGAGGAAAAGTCTCCGGAAATCTTCACTCTCTTTCTTCGCCAGCCAGGGAGGGTTCCTCGCGGGGGGCCATCCCGAAGTTTTCCCTTTAAAAAGAAAGGGATGCGTTTAAAACTCAAGACGCAAAGCCTTTCCCCGGCTGTCTCCCCTAAAAACCCTGATTTGTCCAGAAAAGTTTCCAAAACTGTTTGTACGAGGGGTGTTTGTTTTTGGCCAGTGTGTGTGTGTATGTATGTGTGTGGTACGGGGTGGGGGGGTGGGAGAAGGTGAGCCTTCCCTGCCCCGAGATAACCCCTCAAAGGAATCTGCACCCACATGCAGGCAACTTCCTGCGTACCCACCCCCACCCAGGCCCAAGGGGTGCGAACGGAGAACGAACGGGCGGAGGAAGAGGAAACCCAGTGGAGCTGAAAGGCATTTTATTCCGTTCAGAGTGAAAATTGAAAAATGGAAAAACCGGAGGTGTGCTTCATGTATTCCAGGAGGCCGGGCGCGGCAGGGTGAGCCCGGGCACCGGGGCGGCACCCGCGGTGGAAGTCAAACGTCCCTCGGTGGGATGGAGGCGCCGGAGTTCCATGCCGCCATTGGCGGGCCCTCCTTCTTCGGAATCGGGCCCGGACGCCGGATCCTTCTTCCACCGGGCCCGGCACGAGGCTAAGCAGCCGACGGCGCAGGCGACGCCAGAGAGTACCGCCAGGGCCACCGTCAGCAGGGCCAGGGGTCCGGCGGGCCCTCGGGCGAAGTGGCCACCGCGGGGCAGGTAGGCGTACGAGGGGTTCGGGGTGCAGGTGCGGGCGTCCGGGTCGAAGGTGCTGAAAGGCGGGCAGGCGGTGCAGTTGGCGTCCGCCCCTCCCCGGCAGGTGTAGCAGGACGGGTGGCAGGGGGCGCAGAGGCGGAGGAGGCGGGGAGGGGTCCCGCCGGGAGCCGGGGCGCGCCGGGCCAGGCCGTAGGACCGGGGAGGGCAGTAGGAGAGGCAGAGGCGCCGGAAGGCGTAGAAAGGGCGGCTGCATTCTGGAGAGGAAGAAGGAGGGAAACCAGGTCTCCATAAAAGACAGAAAACACACCTTGAGGGGGCGACAAAAGCTCCTAAACCCGTCGCCCCGTTCTGTGCCTCTTGGCTCCGCGGCTTTCGGTTCTCAGATCCAGTGGCAAGGAGTTCCGCCGATCCCCAACGTATTCCCCCCCCCACGCCCCGCCCCGTGCGAACGGGATCGCAACGGGCCCGGGTGACGGCTCACCTTGGCACGTCCCGTCGGCCGCCCGCCGGAGGCACTCGCTGGCCGGCGCGGCCGGGACCCGTCGGGCGGACATGTCCTCCTCGGTGCCGTAGAGTCTCAGCACAAAGTGGTCGAGGAAACCTTCCAGAGAGGGGGGCGGAAACCGGAGGGGGTGTGGGTGGGTGTTAAAAACGAAGGTTAGAGGCCCAGGGGTGGAAGAGTGGAGCCGGGTTAGGGGTTGGGGTTAGGGTTAGGGTTTAGGGTTTAAGGTTTAGGGTTAGGGTTGGGTTTAGGGTTTAGGGTTTACGGTTAGGGTTTAGGGTTAGGTTTAGGTTTAGGGTTAGGGTTTAGGGTTTAGGATTAGGGCTCATTCATTGGCATCCTTCAGTCTCGAAAGACTATGGTATCATGCCTGGAGTAGAGATCCTAAGAACAACACCTAGTGTGACTAAATAGACCAATTCGGGAATGGTAGTCTCTACCGCACTGGGAAAGGGTTAGGCTTAGGGTTAGGCTTAGGTTTAGGTTTAAGCTTAGAGTTAGGGATGCGACCCACCTGTGTTGTCGGCGTCCCCCTTGTTCTCCAACAGAAGTGTCCATACGCCGCGGGGATCTTCGTCCCAGTAATGGGTGGACATGAAGGACCAGTCCCGGTAGCCCTGCCGGCTGGTGTCGTAAGGCCTAGTGGGCGTAGAGGCAGGAAGACGCTGAGTGAACCCGGCCCACCTCAAGAGCGTCGGGGGGTGGGGGGCCTCCCCTCTGCGTGCCCCCTTGGGAACGCCACTTCCTCAGGTTGAGGGACAAGGGAAGAGGAGCCCCCCCCTTCTGGGAGAGCAGACCTGACGGCCACCAGGACGGACTTAGTCCCCATGGGGCTGGTCAGCGAGATGGCCAGGTCCCCGCGGCGGCTGTAGCGGAGAGACAGCTGGGCCTGGACGTGTTCCAGAGAGCGGATGGCCGGCGCCTTGCCCAGGCAGACCGGAGTGACGTTCCCCGAGACGGCCAGCCGGGAACCGATCACGCTGCCGGGGGGGGGGGGAACAGAGGAAAAAGGAGGGTGTGTGATCAGGCCTGGCCATGAGACATTTAAGAACATCCCTCTAAAATGTTTTTTTTTTTAAAAAAAATCATTTATCAGGGGACGAGCTTGCCACTGCTCCCCCTTTGAAAAGTAGCACTTTTTTTTTTTTTGCTTTCTGGTTGACCCCTTGTGGGGGTGGAGCGCTCAAGGGAACGCACGCCTTAAAAACCTGTCATTTGCAACACCCTTCCAACCCTGGCGGAGATGGGAACCCCCCAGATCTGGCGACTTCGCCGATCCACCTGGTCCTTACACCGGCTTGTAGACGATCCTGACGGAGCACTTCCTCTGAGGCCGGGTGGCGTTCCACTTTGGGGCCAGATCCACCAGCTTGCCGGCGTCTAAGAGCCCGTACCCGTAATAGTGACTCACTGGGAGGGAAAAGGGAACGCCGGCCAGAGTGAGAGGCTGCTATGTGAGAACCTATTTTTTTTTTTACAAATCCCAGAGCGCTTCCAAAGAAATAGGCTCTTCCACCCCCCCCTTTGCTTGCATTGCCGCTGCTGCAGGGAGCTACAAAGCCCCCTTCGACACCATGTCCCAGTATCCACAGACTTCAAAAGCCCATAGCTCAAGACCGGTGGGCATTCGAGCTCTGCGCCCCACCCCACCCGCTTCCGTCCGGACTCCGAAGCCCGGCTCACCTTTGCGTCCCACGCCGTTCACAGCCCAGTCGTCGGCTTGGAGGTGGGCCGGGCTGGAGGCTCTCACCACTAGGTGCTGCATGTCGCGCCAGGTGAGCGTCGGGCTGGCAAAGGAAAAGCCCCCGCATGAGAGGAAGCAGACTTGCCCCCCCTTTTTTTTGGAGGGGAGGGAAAAGGGGGAGCGCTCAAAAAAAAACCCCAGACCAAGGAATGGGACAGGGTGGGGGACGGTGCTCTTCCAGAGTGGCTACCCACTCGTTCACTGATGCAACCGACAGGCCGAGTTGTGTGTGTGTGTGTGTGTGGGAGACCTCCTTTGCTCAACGGAGAACGTGGGTTTTCACCGGCACCCCTTTTTTTAAAAATGTAGGGACTTTTTTATTGTAGGGTCAAGCGATGGGGACTGTGGTGCTCCCTTGCCTTTTCTGGCAGGGAAGGAAGGAAGGAAGGAAGGAAGGAAGGAAGGAAGGAAGGAAGGAAGGAAGGAAGGAAGGAAGGAAGGAAGGAAGGAAGGAGCTGATAGTAGAAGAATGGAAGGAACTGATGATAGATGGATTAATGGAAGGGAGGAAGGGAGGAAGGAAGGAAGGAAGGAAGGAAGGAAGGAAGGAGCTGATAGAAGAATGGAAGGAACTGATGATAGATTGATTAATGGAAGGAAGGAAGGGAGGAAGGAGGGAAGGAAGGAAGGACCCCAGGAAAAGGCTGACCCTCTCGCCTCGGCCTGAAGGATGCTCCCCCTTCCCCCCACCACCACCATTAGTAGCCTCCCTGAGGCTTACTTGGCCTCCAAAGCCAGGGCGATCATGCCGGCGGCCAGCGGGGCTGAGGCAGACGTCCCCGTGTGGCTGCTGGTGCACGTGTGACGCAGGTCGGTGGTCACCTGGAAGCAGAGGATGGCACCTGAAAACCCGCCGGCCTGAAGCCGAGGACCCGCAGACCCTTGCCGTCAAGACCCCGCCAAAAGGGTTTAGGATCTAACCGCTGGGCTCTCCCACCTGGGGTGTTCCTCTGCCCCCCCCCCCAGGACCGCCCAGAGCAAAGGGGAAAAGAGGGCTCTCACGATTTGCTTCTCGCCCCGGCCCCCGCTGCTGTAGGTGGTGGTGAGGGTGGAGGCGCAGGCCTCGTTGTACCAGGGCACCCGCCCGCCCTCCGTGGCGCTGCCCACCGACAAGGTGTAGATGCTGTTGGTGTAGCCGTCGCAGTTGCAGTTGTCCCGACGGAGGCCGCCGTTGCCCGAGGCCCAGACGAAGAGGGAGCCCAGCCCTCCGCGGCCCTGCGGACGGACAGACGGACGGATGGACGGGGTGGAAGAGACCAGGAAGGGGGGGGGTCGGAGGAGGAAGCCGGGAGGGTTAGGGTTAGGGAAGACAGTGGACGGTCTGGGGTTCACCTCCCAGCCTGTTTTCCTGGTTGGGCTTTTCCTCCAAATGGCTCAAGGGGGGCCCTGCTCTCCCCACCGCTACCCCCCTTTTAAAAAACCCACCAAAGAGCCCTGCGAGGTAGACCTGGTGGAAAACAAGCAGCAGCGGTGGCTGAGGATTCTAGGAAGAGGCCGCGTAGAACTCTTTCTGACCCCTAACCCTAACCCTTTCTGCTTGATCGTGAGGACAAGGAACGGAGCTCCGTGTAATTGGGTGAGATCAATAACCCTAACCCTAACCCTGTCCTGCCTTCACTCCCGCAGCCTAAGCCTAAACCTAAGGCTAAGCCTAACCCTTAACCCCTAACCCTAACCCTAGCCCTAACTCTTTCTGCTTGATCGTGGGGACTAGGAATGGAGCTCCGTTCAACTGGATGAGATCAATAACCCTAACCCTAACCCTAACTCCTAGGGGCTAGATCCACCCCGGGGGGGGGGTCCCACCCAGACCTATTGCTGCCCGTTGGCGCAGGAGCCCGAGAGAGAGAGAGAGAGAGAGAGAGAGAGAGAGAGAGAGAGAGAGAGAGAGAGAGAGAGAGAGAGAGAGAGAGAAAGGGAAGGCCGCCCTTACGCTGAGCACCCCTTGCCGGAAGGCCTCCGTGGCCAGGGGGCCCGGGCCGTCCACCGTCTTCCCATCATCCTCCGGGCCCCAGCTGGTGCTGTAGATGTCGATGTGTTGAGGGCGGAAACTCAGCGACCGGGCCTCCACCACGTCGGTCACGGTCCCGTCCAGCATCCTCACCCCTGCGAGGCGGCGGGAGGAAAAGGAGGGGAGGGGGGAGAGCGGAAATTCAGCAAGGAAGGGCCTGGCCGCCGCCTCCCAGGCTCTGCCGCCCGAGGCAACCTTCCCGCCATCTCCTATCAAGCACAGACCCACACACCCGCTCCCACCGCCACGGCCACCCGTGGCAGGACCCGGCCACCGCGGAAACGCCAGGCGTGCTTGCCCCCGATCCTGGCTCCGTAGGCGACGCCGGCCCCGCAGAAGGCATTGTTGGCCACGGCCGCCACCTCGCCGGCGCAGCGTGTCCCGTGCCTGGAAGGGAAAACAGAAAGAGAGGAAGACAGTGTGTGCGTGTGTCGTCCGCCTTCAAGTCTCTGGCCGCCTGAGCCGGCCTCGTGGATCGTGCGGGTCCTGAGAGGGATTGAAGGAGACAACAACAAACAACAACAGAAAAAGACGCCCACTCACCGGTTTTCATCCCAAGCGTTATAACGGGGCTGAGGGTCCGGGTCGTTGTCGTTAAAGTCGTAGCTTGCTCCGGGGTCCTGGAAGGGGACAGCCCGAGGTGTGTGTGTGGGTCAGGAACCAGGGGTCCTGCTCTCCCCCGCCCCCTCCTTCCAGCACCTGCTGAAAAGTTCCCGTCGACCGCGCAGCCGGGCGATGCTGAAATCCTGAACCGCCCAAGCGCCAACCCCAAAATGAGAAATCATTGAGACTGGGATGAGGGACGCTACGCCAGGGGGGCGAAATCCAGCCTGCCTGGGGTCCCCTCTGGGGGGGGGGGTCTTCTTCCCTCGGAGAAGACTCTAAGAAGGCCTCTCTTTAAACTTTGTGTTGTGTCATTGCAGTCGTGACCGACTCTTCTTTGTGACCCCATGTGCATGGAGTTTTCCTTGGCAGGAACCCTGGAGTGGCTTTGCCAGTTCCTACAATCCAGGCACCTACAGCACTAGGTCTTCCTTGGTGGTCTCCCATCCAAGGACTAACCAGGGCCGACCCTGCTTAGCTTCCGAAATCAAGCGAGATCGGATGGGCTTAAGGGCACCTAATTTAGGGGAGTTTAAAAGCAATAGATGCCCCTGGTTCATCCCGGTTTCCCTTCCCTTCTTGATAACTTTGCTAGATCCACGGAGCCATAGAACCAGAGACCTCCAAGGGCCATCCAGTCCAACCCCGCCTGCCACGCAGGAACCCCCCGTCACAGTATTTCCAGCCTCCGTTTGTAAGGAGTTTGCGGATAACGTTTGCGAATAACGTTCCCGAAATTGCAGGTTTCCCTCTCCCCCCCCCCCAAAAAAAAACAACAAGGCAGGGCCCGATCTGCTCACGTAGTTCCCCCTGAGGTCCGGGTGGTCTTTCTCTAAGCCGTCATCCAAGATGCTGACCACCACCCCGGAGCCCGTGTAACCCCGGCTCCACGCGCTGAGAACGTTGAGATCCGGCCGCACGTCGTTGTTCTGGAAGGAAGAGGAGCGCCAGAGGAAGCGTTTGGATCGATAAGGGAATTCCCCCCCCCGCCGGCCGTGGGTCTCCTCCTTCTTATCCCCGCCTCCCGTCACTCACCATGTACCACTGCTTGTGAAACCACGGGTCGGTGGGGACCACGGCCGCCGTCCTTTTGATCCGCCGCCGCACCGTCTGCTGCTCAAACCAGAGAATCTGAGGCCGGGAAAGAGAGCACCCTTTCTGAGTTGGGGCTCAGCCGGCTTGCCTTGTTTCCCCTCTTTCTTTTCGCAAACTCCAGCTCACGATCCGGGTGGAATCCCTTTGGACAGTAAGCATCCTGCCAAAGCTGGCCATCAACCCCCACCCCCAAAACTGGGAATCTGGCCTCGCATACGATGGGGTCAGACTAGATGACCTCCAACCCTCCCAACCTCAAATCCCAGGCCCCTGTGAACGTACCTGAGGCTCCTTCTTCAGACGGAGGTGCCAACCCAAATGCGGGCGTAAAGACCTCTGCGCCGTGCCCCGGTGCCCCAGGTGGTAATACTGGGCTCCCTCGATCACCTGGCGGGGGAGAAAGGAAGGGGGCGGTTGGGTTTTAGAGGCTACCGCCTTCCCCCTGTGGGGCAGGCCATCGGGGAGCGGGAACTGGCAAGGAGCAGAGGAAACCCAATCTGTCAACTTAACAGTTCTTCCATCCATCCATCCATCCATCCATCCATCCATCCATCCATCCATCCATCCATCCATCCATTCATCCAACCATGGATGCATTTCATTGAGAATCCTGTCCCTCTGGCTATAAGGCCACTCTGGGTGGGTTCCAACAATTCCAAACGAAAAGCAACACTAAGGGCAAACAGTTAATTTTTTTAAAAAGCGCCACTAATGCAATCTACTAATAAATTACTTAGACAGCAGCGGTCCAAATAAGACACACAACCCCTAATAAGGCCACTTAGTGCTGTAAATCGCCCCCTCAATTTCCCTTCTTAAACTTGCATATGTCTTTAGAGGTATCTATAAAGCTACTGTACATGTTTTAAAGGTATATATAAAGGTGTATATTGTCCCTTGCTAAGGTAAGCCACCTTGGGTCCTTTCCCAAGGAGAAAGGCGGGGTTAAAAACCCCCTCAAAACTAAACTAAACTAACTAAATAAATAAATAATAACAGCAACAAGATTAAACCCGAGCGTTCAGAAGGCAGGATGGCAAGGTGAAATTAAACGCTGAAACAGCCACGGTGGCTCTCAAGATGTAATAGCTAGAGAAGCCGGTCTCAAAGTGCTTGGAAAATTTACTTTTCAATTTACACAGTCCGAATCCTCCCGCATCCCAGAGTCCATTTCACGGACGGTCCCTAACGCTGCCCCCAAAGTAACTTTTCTCTTTTCTTTGGCCATGCCCCACAGAAAGCAATGGTGGCGCTTCTGAATCACGGTGCCCACCGCCTCTCTGTATGAGTTGCTGGTCTGAGGTTGGGACTGGGGGGGGGGCACCAGCAAAGGCCATCCTGTAAGTAAATAAATGCATGCATACAGTACTGTAAATTGCATTCCCATCTGTCTTCACCATTCCTCTCCTTTCCTGTAAAAAAGCCCCATCTCTGCAACTCTGGGACATATTGGTTTTGTTTGCTTTGTTTACTTATTCATTAATTTTGCTTTGAAAGCTTTTATAACTTTACTTTTTTTTAATAAAAGGAATTTAAAAAAATGAAACCGAGCCAAACGCACTCAGCTGGGATTCCCTCTCATTTAGCCTCTCCCGTTTTATGGACTAGCTATCAGGCCTCTTGTGAAGGCGATGCATTTTTAATGCCATCAACAGGAAGGATGAGGAACCCGTAAATAAATAAACGAACGAGAAGGACCTTGCCAAGGTTTTGGAAGAGGCAAAAAAGCCTGTGGAGAATCTTTGCAAGAAAGAAAGAAAGAAAGAAAGAAAGAAAGAAAGAAAGAAAGAAAGAAAGAAAGAAAGAAAGGAAGGAAGGAAGGAAGGAAGGAAGAGGGGGAGGAAGGAAGGAAGGAAGGAAGGAAGAGAAAGAGAGAAAGAAAGAAAGGAAGGAAGGAAGGAAGGAAAAGAAAGAAAGAAAGAAAGAAGAAAGAAAGAAAGAAAGAAAGGAAGGAAGGAAGGAAGGAAGGAAGGAAGAGGGGGAGGAAGGAAGGAAGGAAGGAAGAGAAAGAGAGAAAGAAAGGAAGGAAGGAAGGAAGGAAGGAAAAGAAAGAAAGAAAGAAAGAAAGAAAGAAAGAAAGAAAGAAAGAAAGAAAGAAAGAAAGAAAGAAAGAAAGAAAGAAAGAGGGCTGAGGTCTAATGTACACGGAGCCCTAGGCAAACACATTCCTCCCAACCGTTAAATATCCTGGCAGTCATTAAGACTGTAAGCATTAAAAATACATGGTGTTAATTTAAGAAGATCCTGCTGAACAAGTGTAGAGAAATCAATTTCCACCCTGAGGGCCAGATTTAATGTCTGGGAAGATCTCAACGGGGCTTAATTTTAAGGCTGTGACAGCCGAAGGAAGGGAAAAAAGACTACTACTACTACTACTACTACTACTACTACTACTACTACTACTACTACTACTACTTATAATAATAATAATAATAATAATAATAATAATAATAATAATAATAATAATAATAATAATAATAATAATCCTGGACTTTGAAGTCAGCTTATTTTATATGTCATATTTTAGTCATTTTATATGTCATATTATGTGTTGTACCTGTTTTTAAATCTATGTGAAATGTTTTAAATGAGTTTTATATAGCAACCACACAATTTCGTTGTTCCTGCAGGGGGGCAATGACAATAAACATTCCTATTCCTATTCCTAATAATAATAATCGTATGCACATTTTAATTTAAGCTGTGAACGTGACACTTAGGGAGATGTTTTTCAACCTGTTTAGAAATGTGTAACCTGCATTACTGTTACTATAAATCAAAGGAAACAATTCAGATAATTAAAAACGCCAAATGACAATAAAATTTTAAAATTTGTGGGGTGGGGGTAAAGGGCGGTTTCTGCTTTCTTGCCCCCCCCCTCTTTCCCGGGGGCACTCTGCACACGCTCAGGGGCTAGCCGGCCCTTACACACACACACACACACACACACACACACACACACACACACACACACACACACACACACACACACACACACACACACACACACACACACACACACACACACACACACACAAAGTTAAATTTAAAAATTAATTTTGATTTTTGTTTTGTTGGTCACCTGCCCCAGGTAAAGGAGGCCGTGCTTGCGGGCCAAGCGCTGCGCCTCGGGGGCCCCCGCGGGGACGCGCACCGCCCAGCTGCTCAGGAAGACGCGCAGCCCTGCGCGCCCCCGAGAAAGCGCGCCCCCGAGGAGGAAGAAGAAGCAAAAAAGCCCCACTGGCCCCCTCATGGCCCTTTCCCAGCCCCACCACTGGCTTGGGGTTGGGGGGGGGGGGAATTGGGGCCTTTTAGAAGAACCCGCCGCGGCCTAGCCCGCCTTCCCGGAGCCTGGGCCTCGAGTAGTGGCCCGCGCCCGCCCTCCCCTGTCCCCGAGGCGGCCTCGCCGCGCCGCCAAGGTTCGGAGGCTGCCCCTTCCGCGTCGTCAAGGCAACGCGGCAGAAGCGCCATGGCGGCGGCGGGCGGGTGGGGGAAAGGGAGAGAGAGGCCGGCCGCAAAGCCTCCTGGGGGTTGTGGTCCTTACGCCCGAGAGTCCCCTTTCCAACCCTGGTGGGTTGCACGTGGGGGAAAGGAACCCAATTTGGGGTTGTTGTTTTTTTTTAAATGAAAAGTCGCGCTGTTTTTTTTTAAAAAGGAATCATGATCAAGTCCCACGAAGCTTTCTTGGCTCCATTTCCGTTCCCCAAAGGCAGATTTATTTCTAAGAGGCAGCCATGCATAGATTCTCTTCTGTTTTAAGATTTTTTTTCCTTCGCATTTAATTCGCGTTGCCTGCTATGGCATTTGCAGAGTTTTCTATTTCTATTAAATAAGCAGGACATACAGTGCCTAGCAAGGACCTTGCAGTTGCATGCAGGACTCTCATGGCTAATGATGATGATGATAATAATAATAATATAATAATAAGAACAGCAACAATAATACAGACTGACAAAGCTGATGCGTCAGAACTCAAGAGATTGAAATAGGTTATGCTTGATGCAAGAAGGCAAATAAATAAATAAATAAATAAATAAATAAATAAATAAAGGCTGCTGACAGCGCAAAGACAACGAAATTTAATCTGGAATAATAATAATAATAATAATAATAATAATAATAATAATAATAATAAATGTGAAGAACAGCCAACAGGAACCTAAGAAGCCACTGCATCTTCATTCATCATCATCATCATCATCATCATCATCATCATCATCATCATCATCATCATCATCATCATCATCATCGCAGCCTTTCAAAAAAGCCATGGAAGAAGAAAGGAGGCAGGCCAGGCGCTCTGCACATGCTCAGGGACACACACACCCCCTTAGGCTCCCCCCTCCCCTCCGTCCTACCTGGGCGCACACCTGCCCGCTTTCCCGCCCCGCGCACCTGTTGGCCCCTCCCCCTGGCGCGGCGCCCTCTCCCCATTGGCCGGGCGGCGCCGAGAGGGGGCGTGGCCTCCCTCCTTCCTTTCCCGCCCCCGCCAGCCAGCCAGCTGGTCTTGGCGCGCCCGGGTCGCCACCAGCCAGTCGCCACTAGCCCGTCGCCGCCGGTGGTGGTGGCCATGGCCTCCCAGGGTGGGGGAGGATCGGCCCAGCTCCAGCGCTTCGGGGCCTTCCTGGACCAGCCGGGCTACCTGGGCGACCTCCTGGCCCGCCTGGAAGCCCAGAGCGGACTCCCGCGACCCTACCTGGCCACAGGTGAGCGCCTCCCCACCCGATGGATGGATGGATTGCCATTGATATAAGGAGAAGAGAGGGATGGACAGAGGTGCCCCCCCTTGATCCTTTTTTTGGGGGGGGGCACTCTGTGCATGCCCAGAGGCTACCCTTTCTCTCCCCCTCCCTCCACCAAGTTGGGGAAACTCCCACCTGCCTGGCAGCGCCGCCGAACCCCTTGGACCTGCCTGCTACTCCAGAGGAAGGGAAGGGAAGGGAAAGGGGGGTGGGACTGGCTGGCCACCTCCCTTCGTTAGCTTGATTGGCCACATGACCTTGCCCTGGGCACTCTGCATATGCTCAGGGGGCTAGCTGGACCCTTCGAAAGCTGGGAGTGCGGGGGGGGGGGCAGAGGGTGGGGGGACCAGACACTTGGGACTTTCCCTTTCTTTCCAAAACCCTCCTCCCTAAAAAGTCACCCTTAACTTTTCAGAGCCTTTAGGGAGTTCCCCCCCCCCTTTTGCAGGAGAATTAATAATAATAATAATAATAATAATAATAATAATAATAATAATAACAATAATAATAACAATAATAACAATAACAATAGCTTGACTAGTGGTTTGTAATCCAAAATCCAGCATAGTTATCTTGTCTGCTGAGTGATAATTTAATAATAATAATAATAATAATAATAATAATAATAATAATAATAATAATAATAATAATACAGTGGTACCTTGTATAAAGGAATTAATTCGTTCCAAATACAATTATGTTAAGCAAATTTTCCTTTATACAAATTTCCCATAGGAATGCATTGAAAACGGAGTAATCTCATTTTTATGTTGTACAGATTCTCCCCATAGGCCAGGGGTGGCGAACACGAGGCTCTCGAGCCGCATGCGGCTCCCGGCCAAAATGAATGCGGCTCTTTGCCTCTTATCATTATTTAATATATTTAATATATTATTGTTAAAATTATATGCTTTTGTGTGAGTGTTTGTCTGTTTTGGCAGGTCACTGCGTGGTGTGGCTCTCTGACTCTCACAGTTTAAAATTTTTGCTCTTTTTGTCGAACTTGTTCGCCACCCCTGCCATAGGCAATTATGTTAAGCAAATTTCCCCTATCTCCAGAATTTTTTATGTTGTACAAATTTTATATTATACAAGCTGTTTGTTATACAAGGGTCCACTGTAATAATAATAATAATAATAATTCTTATTACCTTGTCGTTGACTGCTGCTCCCGAGGGGGCCTTTCCTCCTTGCTACTTTCCCTTTTACAACGACCCGGCCGGGTAGATCAGGCGGAGAAGGGGAAGTCCCGGTTCTGTGTGGCTCGAGGAACCGCCGTTAATAATAATTCCGCTCGTTGATTGGATCGGATCCGTTTCGTCCCGATGGCTTTCTCGCCGGGGGGGGGCCGACAAGCCCTGGAAAACAAGAGTGCCACCCCCTTTTTTTCCTGGAAATCTGGAGTCGCCCTTCGGGATCTGGTGGCAGAAGCCGCCGGAGGGGCTTTCCGGGGCAGATCTGTGGGGGGGGGGTGAAGGGGGCAAAACCGGTTTTCTGGCCAGTCACCGGGGACACTAAGAGAAGATGGTGCCTTTCCTTTTGCCCTCCTCAGTTTGGGAACACCCCCCCCAAAAAAAACCCCACCAGGCAGAAACTGGCCCCACTTCCTCAACCTCCTGGCTGCGGGGGGGGGGGGGGAAGCAGAAAAAAAGGTGCAAGTTGAAATGGAGGACGTTGAGGACTAGAATCTTATTTTCGTTTTAAAGGCAAAGGGCAGAGACCGGGGGGGGGGGGAAACGTTTATGTCGCCTTGTTAAGACACCGTAAGAGGGGGGGAGCAAACTTGGCTGGGGGGGGGGTCTGGCGTCCTGAGGCGCAAGCCTCTTAATCGCCATCATCCTAATCATCAGCCGCATTGACTTGGAAGTCAGCGACCGGAGAAGGGGCCGGGAAACCTGTCAAGAAGTGGCCTGTTTCTTTGGTCAGGAGGGGGTGGGGCACTCAGTCAAGAGCGTTGAGATATGCCGTTTAATAACATCTATAAATAATCCCGTTTTATCAGCCCTCGGGGCTATTAAACCCGCGTCAGGTTTCCGTGGCTCGGCCTGGACTTTGCCTCGAGGGCGGATTAATGATTTCCCCGGAGCCGACGTGCGTATCTCTGGTCACACTGTGGCACGGGGTTGGGCAGAGGTTTCTCTAGAAACGTCAGGAGGGACTACAACTCCCATCGTCCCCCTGTGGGAGGCGGCGGCGGCGGCAGCTTATGCTTCCTTCTGCTCAGGTGTAATGGGGCACCCGTTTTGTTTTTTAAACCGGCCGGCAGTGTTTTTGCTTTGGTGCCAACTTTCCCGTGGGGGAGGGACTACACGTGCCAGCATCCCCTGGGCGTCGTAGTCCGGGCCCAGCCCACGGGGCACAATCCCCTTCTCGCTCTGAGGTTCCGGAATGTTCTCCGCCTGAAAGCTCTCGTTCCGTTCGGCCGCCGGTTGGAGTCCGGGTCCTTCCACCCCAACGGCCGGCCGGCCGCCCCTCCCGGGTGCAGATTGTCTCCAGGCCCTCCTGCCTGTTTTAGACTACAGACCCCAGCATCCTTTTTTTGGCGGGGAGGGCGGCTTGAATAGGATTACGGGCTAATAATACCCCAAAGCCAGCCGGATTTACTTAGCCGCGGGGAAGAAAAACCCTCTGAATAACCTCTCCCGGCGTAGGAACCGCTTCTGGTCGCTCGCCGGTATTTCTATAGATGCGAGACCCTCTGAGAAGGTCCCGCCAGGGCCGGCCCGAAGGCGAGGCGTTTAGATGCCGACGAAACCTGGGAAAAAATAAGATTTTTCCCGCGAACCATTCGGGAAGAGGAAAAGATCTCCCCGGCCGCTTCGGGCCTTGAGAAGGAGCGGATAAATCCCGTATATTCCGGGTCAGATCCTGCCCCCACGCTGGGGTTTCAAAGGAACCCGTCTCTCTGTCGGGTCTGCTTGGGTTTTTTTGGGGGGGGTAGGGGGTGTCCCCCTATCCTGGCTCTTATCTCCCCCCCCTTTATTTTCCTGCCCCTCGCAGGCGCCGGGACGGTTCTGGGCCTCTACCTCATGTTCGGCTACGGCGCCTCCCTCCTCTGCAACTTAATCGGCTTCGTTTATCCGGCTTACGCGTCGTAAGTACGCCTCCGGGAACCGGCGGCCTCCCCCTGGACGTGCGCGGCGCCACCCTAACCCCTGCCCTCGTGTCGTGAGCTGGGTGCTGATGATTTCTCTGCCTTTTTTCCTTTTTTCTTTTTTCTCCAGCATCAAAGCCATTGAGAGCTCCAACAAGGACGATGACACGACGTGGCTGACCTACTGGGTGGTCTACGGCCTCTTCAGCGTGGCCGAGTTCTTCTCCGACACCTTCCTCTACTGGTGCCCCTTCTACTACGTGGGCAAGGTAACGGGGTTTCCGGGGAGGGTCTTTTGTAGAGTCCGCGGCTCCCGATGGCCCCCTCGACAGCCACCCGCCCCGGCCGGCGTCCTTTGCTTTTGGAAGGGTTTTTTTTTTTTAAATTTAAAAAAAAGAAACACCCCCAAACCGCTCAGGACCCACGTCACGTGGTGATTTTGACATTCCCCCCGGGGGCGGGGCGGGGGGGGGGTGTTCCAGCGTGGACTGCCAGAAATCCTGCCTCGCCCAGCCAGTGGCAAAGACTTATTATTATGAGAGTTTTAGGCCAAGGACATCCGGCGATCCTGAGCTTAAGAACCACTGCGCTAGACCCCCTCAATCGAGGGCTTTCACGGAGGCATGGGGGGTTTCCTTTCCGGAAGCGGTCTACCTTTCCAGAACTGGTCTGCCTTTCTGGGAGCAGTGTGTCTTTCCGGAAGCGGTGTACCTTTCCGGGAGGGGTCTACCTTTATGGAAGTGGTCTACCATTCCGGGAACGGTCTACCTTTCCGGAAGCAGTCTACCTTTCCGGGAGGGGTCTACCTTTATGGAAGTGGTCTACCATTCCGGGAACGGTCTACCTTTCCAGGAGCGGTGTACCTTTCCGGGAGGGGTCTACCTTTATGGAAGTGGTCTACCATTCCGGGAACGGTCTACCTTTCCGGAAGCGGTCTACCTTTCCGGGAGGGGTCTACCTTTCCGGAAGCAGTCTACCTTTCCGGGAACAGTGTACCTTTCCGGAAGCAGTGTACCTTTCCGGAAGCGGTCTACCTTTCCGGGAGAGGTCTACCTTTCCGGAAGCGGTCTACCTTTCCAGGAGTGGTGTACCTTTCCGGGAGGGGTCTACCTTTATGGAAGTGGTCTACCATTCCGGGAGCGGTCTACCTTTCCAAGAGTGGTCTACCTTTCTGGGAACAGTGTGTCTTTCCGGGAGCAGTGTGTCTTTCCTGGAGCGGTATACCTTTCCGGAAGCGGTCTACCTTTTCGAAAGCAGTCTACCTTTCCGGGAGGGGTCTACCTTTCCAGGAGCGGTCTACCTTTCCGGGAACAGTGTACCTTTCCGGGAGGGGTCTACCTTTCCGGGAACGGTGTACCTTTCCAGTGCAACTGTTCGGTCTGGGGTGGTGCCGATCGAAGAACTAAGGCTGCCCAGATTGACACAACAGCTAGAGAAATGCCAATGGCTTTTTTGGTGTGTGTGTGTGTGTGTGTGGGATCCACCAGGTCCTTCTCCCCCCCCCTCCGTCTTCTTCTCGGTTCAATCTGTTAACCCCGGCTTCGGCTTCGGGCGTCCCTTCCTTCTCCTCCCCAGAGCCTCTTCCTGGTCTGGTGCATGGTGCCCGTCTCGTGGAACGGCTCCCAGGTCATCTACCGCCGCCTCATCCGCCCGTGGTTCCTCCGGCACCACCAGACGGTGGACGGCGTCCTCAGCGAGCTCGGAGGGCGGGTGGCTGCCGCCTCCCAAGAAGGTAAAGTCTTCCTTCCTCACGATGCTGAGGCCGAAGCCGCAGAGGCGCCTCCGCGGCATCTTGCAGCAGGGAGTTCCGCAGACCCCGGCGGCTGACACCTTCCCTTTACGGGAGAGGCAAACAGGTCCAGCCCTGCTTCCGTCTCTGGGCGGCCCAGGGGGAAAAAAATCTTTTGGAGGCGCGGGGAATATGCGACCGCACGTACTTCAATCCCAGATCTTAGGAAAAAAGTAACTTTTTGTCCCGCGGCTCTGAGAAACCTCTGCTTCTCTTCTCTGCACGATATTTAGGGTTTCCTTTCTGGACTTTCTTGCTCTTTTTTGGATCGAAACGACTCCGTTATTCTTATTTTCCCCTTCTGCTTCTGCTCTTCTATTGATTCTGTTTTTTCCTCTACCTTTTCTCTCCTGTCTCTCCCGCCTTCCCTTTGTCTGTCTTTCCTCCTCTCAGTGCTTCAATCTCCGGCGAAAAACAGCTGAGGGCGTTTTCCCCTCCCTCCACCTCCGGGAGGGATTCCGCTGCCCATCGTCCAGTCCGCTGACACCCCCCTCGTACGTAACCTGTTCGGGCTTCTTTTGGCCTGGGGTTCTCTCCGTTCTCACCGCCCCGGGATCTGCACAACCTCCGTCTCTTGCCTCTCTCGGAGAAATCAAGTTTGGGGGTCACAAAACATCCAATAGAAACGACGCACCCATGTACCAAATGCTGCGGAGGGGAAGGAACACCGGCCCGCCGTTTCACAAATGAAACGTTGCAGCTGAAAACACCGGCAGGGAAAGGGTCCCAATATAGAGATATATAATTCCCCTGACGTAGGTGGTTCTTCTTTCGGCGCGAGACAGCGGGCGGGGACTCCGGGGCCCCTGATCCACTCTTGCGGGTCGTCCGCAGGGTCACTCCCAAAGGGAATGCGATTCTCGAAAAGTGTTTTCGTTTCCAAGGGAAGCCATGGACTGTGGGTTTCTCGAGAGAGGATGTTCCTGAGGAGGCTCCGTACGCAGAAGAGGAGCCATTGGTACCCGTGCAAATCGGGACCTTAAAACAAGTTGTAGAGGCGCCACTGCTGGCTCAGATCCCGGCTTAACGCTTTCCTTACCTTTGCCTCCAAAAGTGGATTAAAGGCGCCAGAGGGTGACTTGCTCTGAACCAGTGATTTCTCCACCGGTGGGGGGGTCCCCAGGTGTTCCTGGACTACAACGCCCAGAAGTCTTCCTCACTCACTGAGTCCGTCAGGATTTCTGGGAGTTGCGGTCCCGAAAGATCTGGGGAACCCACCGGTGAAGAAGAACCAAGCGCCCGGCTGGGATTCTTCCCGGTGGCTGTTTAAAAACAAAACAACAACACAAGCCCTCTCCGTGCAGCCGCGGATGGTTGTCGGTCGGGCCGCCTTGCCGCCTGCCCGGGTTTCGGACCCGATCCTTCGGCCGGTTGTCGGGCTGAGCCACTATCACCACGACCACCGCACCCTCTAAAATCTGTTTTTATTTCCCCTCCCTGTCTCCGCAGCCTCCGTAGAAGCGATCCGAAGAACCCTGCGGGATGCGGATTGAGGCGGGCGGCGGCCCGGTTTTTAAACTCCGCGTGAAATAAAATCTAGAGAAATCCTGGTGCTTTTCTTTCTTTTTATCCTCCACCCGCAGGCTGGGACGGGGTGGCGTTTTCTCTCCACTGCACCCACCCAAGAGACAAACACACACACACACCCTGCTTCCTGCCTGACCCTGGCTGGCATTTCGGTGGCCGCGACGGGTCTCGCCCGGCCTTGCGCTTGTCCTCCCGACGGCACGAGAGGGTCCGTGTCGGCACCAAGCCCTCCTCCTCGGTTTCTCCCCCGATTTCCTCTTAAAAAGGAATTCCCAGTTTGGGGGTGGGGGGTTTCAACCTCCCGGGTCTCCCCCTTTCCCCCCCCATCCCGGGTCCGAGATCTGAGCGCTGAAAGCATCTCTCGGCAGCCGGCCTGTCCCAATGCATTGGAAGAAGCAAAATGGACGTTTCGCTGCGCTTGGGGGAAGGTTGGCCGATGGGTTGGACTACAGTGCCCATCATCCTCGGGACGCTGCTGCTTGGGGCTGACGAGGGGCGTGCGTGCCCACCTTAAAAGCCTCTGGAAAGGGGCGTGCTTTTGGCACTCCTGCGGGTGGAATCCCCCCCCCGCCCCCGAGTCTGGGAAATCCTTCCCTCCCCTCAAGCTGGACTCCGGTTCCCATCATGGCAGAGCGCCCGAAATGTCGACACTTAGAGGACTCCCGCCTCCATCAGTCCTGGCCAGAAGGGGGTGGCGGAAGTCCCAGGCTGAGCGGCTGGAGGGCTAGGCATCCCGACCCACGGCCCTGAGCCCCGTGGCGCAGTGGTTAAAATGCTCGTCCTGCAGGCAAAACTGTGCTCACGACCTGGGGGTTCGATCCCCGGTAGCAGCCGGTTCGTGGCTGACTCCGCCTTCCATCCTTCCGAGGTCGGTAAAACGAGGACGACCCAGCTTGCTGGGGTTGGGGAGTGGGGGCAATGTATAGCCTACACAATAAAACTGTAAACTGCCCAGAGACGGCTTTTTGAAGAGGTATGGGGTGGTGTCTACGCAGAACACTTTGCTTTTTTGATTTGCTTTTTAAAAAAGTCCGACGTAATACCCGTGCATTTTCCAGTTAAGGAGGGTGTCACCTAGGCCGGGGGGGGAGAAGGACCGGCTGGTGGATTGGAAAAAGACGCCGGTCGGAGCTCCCCGGGGGCTTCGGAGGATGAAAACTCGTGGGGACATGGCACCCGCCTTGCGCCCTTCAACGGCTTCCATGCATCAGTGACCCATTCTCCCTTCGGCTTGGGACGTTGGTCACCTACCGTGACCTCCTTACCTGAGGGTGCGTCTGTCTGCCAGTAGATAATCCTTCCTCGATGCCAAAGCAAGCGCCAAACCTGTCCTCCTCTCCCTGCCTCCTCTCTTTTCAAAGGCTAAGAAACGCCGCACGAGACAGAACGGGTGGGGTCTCAACCACTCCCAAAAGAGTCCTGCGCTAGCTCATCCTCTTAACTCCTGCAGCTGTTTAAAATAAAAAATATATATACAAATAAACAAAACAGGTCCTGAACTCGGCTGCCGTCCTAAAGCAGAATCTCCCCCCCAGGCAACCTCCGGTCCGGCTCGGAAGGGAACCCAACGCGATCCCGGCCGGTGTCCGGTCCAATTTAGATCTTGGAATGGGTTCGGGAGGGTGGGATCGCCGGCGGACGGGTGTCGGGGGGTGGTGGTGGTCTCGGAGAACCGAAACGCCACTGGTGTGCAAGATCGGGTGGGAAGAGCCGATGCTGGAGTTGGCAGTGAGAGAGAAGAAGAAAAAGAACAGAACCAAACCACCCAGAGAAGATTCGTTTATTGTTTCAGGCAGAGGCTCCCAAATCCGTGTATTTCCCAAATAAGAAATCTTGGGGTGGGGTGGGGTGGGGGTGTGTGTTCTTTTTTTATATTCTTTTCCCAGGGCGGCAGAGCAAAGGGAGAGGACGCTGGAGAGCTGGACAGGACGGAGTCTCTGGCGGCACCAGATGGACACCGGCGTCTCTGGCCGATGCCAAACCACAAAAAAAATGTGTGTGTGTGTCTGAGTGTGAGAAATGACAACTGTCCCCCCCCCATGTGTTGGCGCTCTGTGTGTGTGTGTGTGTGTGTGTGTGTGTGTGTGTGTTCCCGGGGAGACGTGTGGAAACCCCTGAGAGGCTGCCAAGCCAGCGCTTCCTGCCCGGTTTGCGTGTCCTGGGAAACGGGGACAGCGATCAATGCTTCGCCAACTGGTTTCGGTTGGGTTTTCTTTTCTTTTTTCCCAGAACCGTTGTTTGGGATATAAAGGACAGGCAGGCGCCTCCACCGGACGCCCCAAGGAACAGGCAAGTGGGATAATTCAAAAAGCCCGCAGGGCGTTCGGCCTCCCGAGGGCTGGACTGGCACCGATTTAAGTTGGCAAGCCGACAACCCCCACCATCCCCTCCCTTTAGGGAGCCTGGGGGTTGTAGTCCCTGGCTTAAACGATGCGGACGTAACGCCTGGATTAACGCGACAACCTTACTTAACAGGTTTGTACTACCGTGAGCGGGGCTGTCTTTTTAAAAGCTGCCTCCTGGTTTCCGTCTTTGCTTTTTTTCCTCTCTGAAACGTGGAAGGGCCAAGCCGCCTTGAGCCCTGCGAAGGGAAAAAGTAAAAGCCGGGAGGTTTAACGGCACCATAAAGACCACACGGGGTGTCTCTGCTGGTTCCCTCCCAAACTACCATCGGGGCCCCAATTGCGGGGCGGAGGAAACGGGGCGGATTTCAGCTTCGTGCCTGTTGGGGCACCATTAGAACCGACACAGAGCCTCAAGGCACCCGGATGGTGACACGGGGAGACCCCCGAGACTGGTCGGACCCCCGCCGGCTTTTAAGACTTGGGCCAGGCTTGCCGTCACACGAAACCCTCCAGCCTCCAAGGAGCGATGGCTCTGCCTGCCTCCGTCCTGACAATTCCGCCCCTTGGCCTCCAAAAGGAACCCCCTGAAGAAATCTGTCTCCCCACCACCACCGCCGCCGCCGCCGCCATGCCAAAACCTGGATCTTAAGCACGCCCTCCCTGGCCCCGTCCTCCGCACGGAGGCTGCCTGGCACGGGAACGGCGCCCCTTCTGCTCACTGACCCCCGAAGTGACGGAAACGCCAATTCCTCCTAACGAGCTCCGGGGAGGAGGGAAAAGGCCTCCCCATCCCTCCCACCGGCCCCCGCACGACACAACCATGCCGTCTCCGGGGGCCTCCTTTTGTCTCGGGGGTCAGCCATGCGTGCGATATGGAATCGGGAGTGACACCCACTCCGGGGCAGTGCCGAAGGCAAGGCGGGGAGGAGGCGCGGAAGGTGGATTAGCGTGGCGGTGGTTTGAGCGGGACAAAAAGGGGCCTTTCGCTCTCCCTTCCGAGCGGGTCAGCCGCAGGAAGAGAGGAAGGCCGAGCGCGAGACGGGCCGACTCAGGACAAGGAAGCCCCAACCTCTGCTTTGCAAGACCTGAGGAACCCGCCGGCCCGTAACGGCCCCCCAAGTTGAGGCTTATGCCGATCTTAGCACAGCGGACCCTCGTATCACAAAATGGTGTGTATAACACAAAATCGGCACCGCGTAAAAAAATTCCGGAGATAGGGGGAAACTTGCTTAACAGATTCGCCAAGGGGGCGAATCTGTACAACAGAAGCAACAACGGTCGCGAGGAGGGATGACTTTGTTTCCAATGGGAAATGGGTACAAAGGAAAGTTGGCCGAACAGAATTTCGTTTGGAACGCATTCATTCCTTTATACAAGGTACCCCTGTAGTTCAGCATGGGTTGCCGTTTCGGGCGACGGAGGCTTACTGGGAAGGGTGGGTGGGGGGCTGGTGGGCTGCCACGAAGGGGGTGCCATGTGCCTCTCCTTCCAGTGGTCCGAGAGCCTCCCTCAGCGGTGGAGCCTCCGTCCCTTTTACGCAGGAGCCGAACTCGGTTCAAACGGAAGCCCTTGAAAAGAGCGTGGTTCGGTGGAAACGTGGCCGTTCCTTCCCAGCTGCTCTCTCTGCCTGTCTGTGGAAGTCCACAACGTGGTCAAGGGATAACCAGTGTCCCTGCGAAGCGGCGCGCCGCCCGCCACGAAGCACGTGGCCCGCCTCAGTTCTCCCTTTCAACAAAACCCACACGCGCAGAGTTTTCCGTGGCAAGAGAGAGGGCTCCGCGGCCACGGCGAGGCCCACGTGGGAAGGCGAGGCGCTTCCTGGCCCTGCCCGGCGCAAGGTCTGTCACAACGGCAGGGCCGGCCAGCCTCGACTGCCCCAGACCACGCCCCCCGGGGTCCTCTCCTCGGTGATCAGATGGGCTGCCACGTCTTGTCGATGGTCTGGATGTGCTCCTTAGCCTTCATCCGCAAGGAGGCGATGCTGGAGCTTCGCTGGTCCACATCTTCCATGGGGTACTTGTCCACAAACGTCGTGGCGGCGCACGGGTAAGCGGCGGGGGCCATGGGCTGGATCCCCTGCGGCACGGCAGGCGGGCCGTTGAGGAAGGAGTGGCCGGCGTAGGCGGGCTGCAGGCCTTGCGGGGACCCCATGAACCCCGGGATGCTGTGGACGGTGGTGGCGCCCGAGATGGGGGACGTCAGCCAGGGGTCGAGGGGCAGGGCGTTGCCGAGGGGCGGCCCCACGTTGGGCGCCATGGGCCCCCGGTTGAAGGACAGCACGGGGGTGTCGTGGAGCTTCATGGAGTTGGCCTCCATCTTCTCCTGGCGGCGCCACTTCGCCCTCCGGTTCTGAAACCAAACCTGCAAAAGAGGCCACAGAGAGAGAACGCGGTCAGCCACCAGGCCGGCCGCCCGCTCTGAACCGCGACGGGTGAGACCCGGTCGGCGTGAAATCTCAGGCAGCTTCCCTAAACCATCTCCCCCCCCTTGCGGGTTTTAAAACAAACAGGCCAACAAGCGTGGTTTGAAGATGGCTAGATGCCATAAGGCACATCTGATCTCGCTTGATTTCGGAAGCTAAGCAGGGTCGGCCCTGGTTAGTCCTTGGATGGGCGACCACCAGGGAATACCAGGTGCTGTTGGCGCCTGGATTGTAGGAACTGGCAAAGCCACTCCAGGATTCCTGCCAAGGAAAACTCCATGCACATGGGGTCACAAAGAGTCGGTCACGACTGTAACAACACAACACACACACATCCAGAAGGCACCCCTAGGCTGGAAGGGCGCTCCGTCGAGACCCTTCCCGAAATCACCCAGAGACATCAAAAGGATAATCATACAGAAAATCTTAAGGCTGTGCCGAGACCGACAGAAAGACATGGAGATTCAAAGAAAAAGAGGACTCGGTGTAATTAATTACTCAACCTGGAATAGATTTTATGATGGGTTTGGAGTGAAAAAAACCATGCATTAGGTGGTACTAAGATGTGATGGAATTAATATTAAGGGCACCCAGACAAGATGAAGCATGGCCACCGGAACTGTTGGTAGAAAATAACTGAGAAATGTGAAATGTTAAGAGGATGGAATATTAATAAGCTTATTACTAATAAGAAAAAAAAGGATAATTGGCCACGGAAACACTAGGTTTTTTTTTTGCTACTCCCTGCCATATTAAAGTTCCCCCTGGCCTCGAAATAATTTGCATATTTATTCATTTATTTTATTGCTAGCGTGCCCTAAAGGGACCTCTGGCGTCAAATGATTTAACGAAAATAACAGAGGCAAATAGAAACCACCCCTGGCCACGCACAGAGTGTGGCTTCTTGGAGGTTGTCCTTTGAGTTAATTTTTTTTTAAAGGATCGAACGCTGAGGTCTCCTCCGGTGAGCCACCCTAGGGATAGAAGAAGCTGTGCCACCTATTGAACGGCCCCCATTCTTCAGCCCACGATTAAATGAAAGAAAAGGCGCTAGTCCTCATAGAGTCATGGAACCGTGAAGCTGGAAAGACAAAAAACCCACGGAAAAACGGACCTGACCGACGGCGGCCCGGCGGCCCGTGGATCTGAATATAAGGGACCTCTCGGAACGGCAACGCAAGACGCTGCTTCGTTGCCCCGGTGGCCCTCCCTGGCTAGTAGCGCGGGGGGGGGGGCTCTCTAGATGCCATTTCTCCCCCACCACCACCCCTTTCCAGCCATCCCTGGAGGTCCCAGGGAGGAAGTTTCTCCTTTTCTGCAGGCACGGAATACGGGATCTGCCCCTGGAAAGAACCGCCAGGCGGCCGTGGCAGTAAAAAGCCGGCGCTTCCGGTTCCGTGGCTCTGGGAAACCCTCACCTGGACGCGGACCTCGGGCAGGTTGACCTTCATGGCCAGCTCCTCGCGGCTGTAGACGTCCGGGTAGTGGGACTTCTCAAAGGCCCTCTCCAGCTCATGCAGCTGGTAGGTGGTGAAGGTGGTCCGGTTGCGGCGGTGCTTCTTCTTGGGGGGCTCCTCGTCCAGGGTCTCCGGCGTGGCCCCCTCGCTGTCCACCCGCTTCCGGAGGTCGCCCAGATCCCCTTCGCATTTGCTGAGGAACATGGCGGCGGCGGCAACGGCGGAGGCTGGGGAAACAAAGAGGTCCGACGGCTGTTGTTAACCGTCGTTTGGAGAGAAGGAGTCCCAGAATGCCAGAGAGAGAGAGAGAGGAAGAGAAAGAGAGAGAGAGAGAGAGAGATTTTGAGGGGCTTAAGGGGCCGGAAGCGGTTCGGGGCCAAGGAGACAAGAGCCAGCCTCGTGAGGTGTCGGCAAACATGGCCAACCCGATGGCCTAATCGGCTTTAGGAGCAGAATTAAGCCTTTCTGTGAGACGGGGGCCTTCGGCTTCGCCCGGCACGCTCCGCCGGGACCCCGTGCCACATCCTCGTCCGTAGGAAAAGTTCCTTTCCACCCCCGACAACAGGGCACGCCCAAGCTTCGGCCCTCCTGATGTGTTTTGGACCACCCCGCCCAGAATTCCAAGCCTGTATCTCCAACGGCAAGGGACTTTTGAGAGTTTGTGGTCCAAAACACATCTGGAGGGCCGAAGTTTGGACGCACCTGCCCTACAAAGACAGCCTTAGGGATTCCCCCCCCCGCCCATTATTTATTTATTTATTTATTTATTTATTTATTTATTTATTTATTTATTTATTTATTGCCCTGGCTAGCAAGACCAGCTTCTCACGCCCGGCTCCAAACACTCCCGCCGCTTGGACGTCAACCAGACAGAAGGAGGGGAAGGACCCAGCTTGGGGGGGTGGGGTGGGGGGCGGAAAAGGTTTTCGTTTATTTTAATTTTGGGGGGTGGGGATGGAATGGGGCAGTCAAAGGAAGCTCCGGGCTTTTTGAGCGGAAAATGACCCCTAGCTGGATTCAAAGGGACAAGGGTACGTCGCCAAAGCACGCCGCCGTCCGGAAGGATGCGGTCTCCACTTCAAAGCGTGCCAGAGTTTGCCGGTGGGTTTTCCGAGAGCCTCCCGAGGAAAATGAGGGCGATGGGGGGGGGGACTCCGTTTTTAAAAGGGAAGGCCTTGAAACCGGGACCTTCGGAGACACGGGTGCTGCGAATTCCGGTGCCCTCGACAGGTGCGCGGCCGGGGATGTGGCGAACCTGTTTACGAAAATGTTCTGGGCTCGGGCGATTTTTTTTTTTAAACGGCTTTACACGGCGACTGTCGGTATTCCTCGAGCCACCCTCGCTGTCCTGAGAAATAAAGAGTTTTTAGGTACAAATGAAAGAACCTAACGCTTCCCTGTGTGCTTCCCGCAGGAGCTGAGGGTGGTGTTTGGTTGCCTTGTGTTTTGTGTGTGTGTGTGTGTGTGTGTGTGTGTTTATGTTTTCCCATCTTTGAAAGGGCTTAAAAGGATGTTCCGGAAGGACGGCTTAGGAACAAGCCGGGAGGTTCGGAGGCGTCTTTCGGAGGACAGCGCAAAACCTACAGAAACGTCCAAGCGGCTTGCGAAGGATGGTAGAAAGCCCGAGAAGGAGGGGAGGGGAAATGCCCAGAGACCCAGCGGCCGTGCCACGAAAGACACAGCACGTTTCTTGCTTGGATATCTCTGGGGGTGCGGTTGGGGAGCTATAACTCTCCACCCCATACGCTTGTGGATTCTGGGAGGTGTAGTCCCCAGGGCCGCCGTTCTCATCTCTGGAGGGCCTTGGCTCTCAGCGGGGAGTGGGGTGGGAGATGTTCTTTCCCAAATCTTGCAGGGAGAGACAGAGGCCTTCCTCTGCTAAGCCCTTTCCTTCAGCAATTGCTTAAATCTTTTTGGCCAGGCAGGCTTTCCCGCGGGATTAGGAGTCTCTCTGCCTTCCTGGTGGCGTCATTGGCAGGGACCGAGCAGGAACCGGGGGGAATTAAAAAGAATCACAAACCAACGGGCGATGCCAGAGAGACCGGAGGCTCGGGGAGTTTTGCAGCCGGGAGAGAAAACGCCACCAGGAAGACAATTCGGGGTTTCTGGGAGTCTCGGCGAAAGGAGGGGTGGGAACAGACGGGGAGGGTGTGTTGTAAGAGGTACAGTGGGGCACAGTGGTCACAGCGCTGGATCAGAATTTTTCTTTGGTGGGGGGATCTGGATTCAGAACCACCCGCACGCCGGTCACGAAACACAGAATGGTCTGGGAAGGAAGGAAGGAAGGACGGAAGGAAGGAGCTGATGATGGATAGAAGGAAGGAAGGAAGGAAGGAAGGAAGGAAGGAGCTGATGATGAAAGGAAGGAATTGATGATGAATGGAAGGAAGGAAGGAAGGAAGGAAGGAAGGAAGGAAGGAAGGAAGGAAGGAGCTGATGATGGATAGAGGGAAGGAAGGAAGGAAGGAAGGAAGGAAGGAAGGAAGGAAGGAAGGAAGGAAGGAGCTGATGATGAAAGGAAGGAGCTGATGATGGATAGAAGGAAGGAAGGAAAGAAGGAAGGAAGGACCAACCTTGGAAGCTGAGGTAGAAAAGAACAATGGTCTAGCTAGAAAATTTCTACGTACAGACTTCCTAGATCAGGGGTGTCCAAAATTCAGCCTTCCAGATGTTTTGGACCGCAACTCCCAGAATTCCAAGCCTGTATTGCCAGTGGCAAAGGGCTGTGGGAGTTTTGGTCCAAAACATCTGGAGGGCCGATGTTTGGACACCACTGTCCTAGATGAACTCTCTTTGACAATTAATAACATCAATCCACATGCTTGCTTCAACTCCTCATGGGCTGCAATTAAGAACGAATCTCCTCGCATGGACTGAGTGAGTTGGGGAAGAAGCCTTGATGAAAGTTAGGCTCCACACCCTCAAATAAATTCTGATATTTCCCACCCACCTTCTTGTTTTATATCTATCTATCTATCTATCTATCTATCTATCTATCTATCTATCTATCTATCTATCTATCTATCTATCTATCTATCTATCTATCTAAAAAACGGTTGAAGTTCGGATGGGGTGTTTACAAGCCAGGTGGGAAAGGAAATACCTCCCCCCCCGCCCCAATTATCGTTAGAAATCAGCCGCGCGGGTTTGCTCACCAACCCCAAACGCTCAGTCTTTGGCGTCTTCCGTTCTGACGCCAAACCTCTTTCGCTCCAGTTTCTCGGCGAAGCCAAAAAACAGGGGGCAGGCCGAAGGAGCATCGCTTTGGGGGATTTTTGTGGGCCAAGCGTGCGGGATCTGGCATTGAGGTTTCAAAGGATCGCCCTATTTTACGGGGTGTGTGTGTGTGTGTGGGGGGGGGAATAGGAGGTCTGTGTGCTTGTCTCAGCCGGCCCGAGAGTAGCCTCGTAGCTCGATGAGCGGTATAGAAATCCAAAAATCAAACAAGTCAGTCCGTGGAGTTTTTGAACACTATCTGACTCCAGGGATCCACCGATTCCCCCCTCCTGGGACGCGGGAGCCGAGACGCGTCGGACCGCTGAAGGACATTTACGAACCACTCTCGACGGGATGAAATCAGAGACCCTGAAATCTTTTCTCTCCCCCCCCCCCACCCAGAGAAGCAGACGGCCTGGCGGGCTGTTTCCGTTCCACTTTTTCAAAACCTCGTGGCCCCGCCGACGAAAGCACCGCCGGGGATTTCCCTGTGCGGGTGAGTTTCCGGCCCGCGCCTTTGCCTCTGGCTAAGAAGAGTCTCTTCCCTTCAAGAGGACCGAAACGCAAAGGGAGAGCCTCCCCTCCCCTGCCCGAGATCCACAGGGGTCAGGGGGGGTCACCTCGTGAATTCCCACTGCCTTTCTGATCCCTCGACTTATGTGGGCTTTTGGATTTCCTTCCCTATTAAAAAAAAATTTAAATTAAAACCCCAGCCTAAAAAATATACCTGCTGTCAAACACATTTATTCTTGCGGTACCTTCTCTCTCACCTGTTTTCGACGCTTCCGATTTCCCCCCACCACGATTTAATGCTTTCTTCCTTCTTTTCTCGGGGAACCAACGGCCGGCCGTGAACTTTCCGAACCCTGTGCTCTGGAGGGAACCGGACAAGAGAAAACGGGGTCACCGTCACCAACCAGACACCGAGCGAAATAAGACCACGAGGAGCCTCCCTTTTCCCAGAGGGTTTAAAAAAAAAGACAAAAAACCGCCCCATTTCCAAAGTTCAGTTTCACCCGAATAAAAATCATATCCGTGCAGAAAGCAGAGACCGATACAAAATACGTGCCTCGTTCTTGCTGGTGTTGTGGTTTCGGGATGATTCTTAACTTTCAACGGAAAGCTTTCGTTGGCTTGGTTTAATTTTTAGTCCTATTTGCTGGTCGTGGGTCCCCCCCCCCCATGTTTGGCCCTATTTACGTTGCCTAGTGTATGGATTTCCAGAATTAAAAACAAACAAACCAGAGGCTTGAGTTATTCTTACGAGGTTTGATTTCGGGGTGTATTTCTGTCTGTATTTCTTTATCTGGTACAGTGGCCCCTTGTATCAAGGAATCAATTTGTTCCCAATGAAATTAGGTGAAGCAAATTTTCCCCGATACAAATTTCCCAGAGGAAGGCATTGAAAAGGGAGTGATCCCATTTTTTATGTTGTACGGATTTGCCCCATCAGCGATTCTGTGAAGCAAATTTCCCCTCTCTCAGGAATTTTTTATGCTTTACAAATTCTACGTTATACAAACCGTTTGTTATACAAGGGTCCACTGTATATATATATATATATATTTTAAACAATCCCTTCCTGCCACGCGCACACATGGCCTGATTTTTTCCTTTTTATTTCCTTTTCCCCCCTCTGCCCCACCCCACCCCCTTTTGGCTTTAAGTTCTTAAGCTCAAAGATTGGAAGGAAAGACATGGCCAGCGCATGCAATTTCTTGGGGGGGAGATTTATCTCCCTTTCCAATCTCGATTTCTTCTTAAACGCGGGCTGGCTTTCCTTAGAAAGGCCCGAGCGCCAAGGGAAGGGGGTGGAGGCTGAGGCCAAGGACGGGGCCGGCCGGCCAAAAAGGGACCCCTCTGACCACCACCTCGCCAGCCGACGGTCCAGTCTGAATATTTCGGGGAGAACAGCATTGGGTTGGGAGCGATGCCCCGCCAAGGACGGAAACTGGGTCAATCACGGGGGGGACGGGGGACGCCATCTCTTTTAAGGACCCCTGAGGCTCAGATCCCAAACGCAACTGCCCTTTTGCAGACGGCTCCTCTCCCTCAGTACAGCACGGTTTCCGTCGGTGCACAACGCATCTGTATGGGTTCCCCACCACCACCCCCAGCTCCTAAGAGAGGTGACCGTTTTCGGAGTTTAAGAAGGGGATTTTAAGAACCTCGTTTGCACACCCGGCTTCAGGTCAGTGCCTTCGGCTTCTTCTCCGCAGTTTGCATGGCAAACTCTCAGAAAAAAACAGCAACACACAACTTAGAATCCTAGAATCCTAGAGTTGGAAGAGACCTCAAGGGCCATCTAGTCCAACCCCCTGCCATGCAGGAACCCCCATCACAGTATTTCCGACAGATGACCTAAGGCCGAGGAAGGAGGCCCACCCCAAACTTGGAAGGGAGCGTCCATTCATTCAAGGCCGTGTTTTTTTGGGGGGATAAGGAGGCAATCCCGGAACAGGGCGGAGGCCTTCTGAACTTTGCACACGTGTGGTGACGTTACCGCGTACGGCCCGAGGCCTGGGGGCTCCCAGCCAACGGGTGGCTCGAAATCAGGATTTCGAGGGACGTGAGATCTACAAGGCGCTGCCTGGCACGGACACCCACCGCTGGACTTCCCCAGGGGATTCGCACCCAGGCTGAGCCTTTGGCTCTCCACTTGATCAACACTGGCTCTTTTTTTTTTTTAATAGGCTATATACATTACACACGTATATAGAAAGACACAAATGGATGAATGGATAGACAGGCGGATGGGGAGATAAAGAAGGGAGGGAGGGAGGAAGATGAGAGAGAAAGAGAGAGAAGGAAGGAAGGAAGAGATAGATAGATAGATAGATAGATAGATAGATAGATAGATAGATAGATAGATAGATAGATAGATAGATAGATAGATAGATAGGAAGGAAGGAAGGAAGGGATAGATAGATAGATAGATAGATAGATAGATAGATAGATAGATAGATAGATAGATAGATAGATAGATAGATAGATAGATAGATAGAACAGGAAAGAAGGAATAGATAGATAGATAGATAGATAGATAGATAGATAGATAGATAGATAGATAGATAGATAGATAGATAGATAGAACAGGAAAGAAGGAATAGATAGATAGATAGATAGATAGATAGATAGATAGATAGATAGATAGATAGATAGATAGATAGATAGATAGATAGAACAGGAAAGAAGGAATAGATAGATAGATAGATAGATAGATAGATAGATAACTAGGCCAAAAATAAACAAACAAACCAAAATAAACAAGGAGACACCTGAGCGAAAGGAAAAACCTCTCGTTACCTGGGAGGATTTTTTTCTTTCTTTTTGCGTGGGACGTCTCCAAGTCCCCTGGTGGCTCTTCGGGGCCCCGCCGGCCTCCTCGCTCGCCCGTCCGCCGCCGCTGCTGCCGTACTTGCCGCGGAGCCCCTCCTCGCGGCTCCGTCTCCCGGGAGTCAGAAATCTTTATTTAGTCGTGCGGATGACACCGGGGCCCCTGGCCGATGGGAAATGAGTCCAAAGGATTAAGACGGGGTTATTAATTGGAGGACTTCCCCTTTAAGAGTGATTGACAGTTGCCTTTCGGGATAAGTAATTGCTCTAAGTGTCTTGGGGGGGGGGTGTTATCCAGCAGAAGGAAGGGCTGGGGTTTTGGAGAGGGGTGGGGGTGGGTGGGTGGGGGTTGGGGAGGGGAAAAGGGGGTCTCCCTTAATGATGCCTCCTGGACCGGCTGGGGTTGTCCTCTGCACAAAAGCATCCCGCTGGAGTTTCTCCGGGATAATCCCCTCATTATAGGCGAGGGAGAAGAGAAGAGACAAGGGGGGGGAGAGAGAGGGGGGGTCAAAGTAGAAGCCAGAGGGAAAAACAGAAAAATGGGGGCAAGATTCGGAGATTGGGGAGGGGGGTGGGTGTCCCAGGCCAAAACAATAACCTTTGTTTCGGGGCAGAAGGGAGAGCCCGCCGAGTCCTCCTTCCCCCCCGCCGCTGCCGCCCGCGGGAGAACCAGGGAGTTGGGGTTGGGAAGGAGCCGGAGAGGCAAGAGTGCCCGGGACCATGTGCCGAGTGCCGAGTGGCCTTCGCATGACCCCGGCCGTCCCATGGGAAAAGCCCCCCCACCCCCCAAGCGAGAGAAAGGGAGGGTTTGTGCCTCAACCAGGAGGTCAGGACCTCTCCTAGTTAACCCAGGCACGCTCTGGTGAGCCATTGTTCCCTTGGGAGGTTCCCCCTCCCGGAGGAAGCGGGTTCGAGTCTGGGGGGGGTGTTTGGAGGGTTGGGGAGGGCCGCCTCTGAACTCTGCGGGAAGAAATTCCCCAGCTTCCCCCGTTTGGAAACCGGCCCCTTCCTGGGGACACCCTGAGGACTAGCACCTTGTTGCTTCTGCTGGTTTGCTTACCCACCCTTCTCATCATCTCCCGGGAGGGGGGGAGAGAAGGAAGACCCTCCTCAGGACCAGCAGCTGGAGGGAATAAAGTTCCTCAGCCTTCAAGTTCCACAGATTAGTCTATCCCCCCCACCCCACCCTTCTGTTTTCTCATCAACGGGCACTTACGGTCTCCATAACTGACTCCGAGATCTTTTTGGGAGAAAGCACTGAAACGATTTGTCTTTCCTTTCGGTTGATCGGAGGAAATGTCAAACTAAAAAGGCAGCCCTAAAAAAAAGCAACTTCCCTGAGTCCCCCCACCTCCCTTCCTGGCCGCCCTCGTCGTCCTGGGCTCCACGGAGAAGCAACCCGAGGTTCCCATCCGGACGGAGAATCGGTAAAACAGGGCCAAACGGACTCAGCATCCCGCGAGCCGCTGCCTCCCACCCTGAATGCAGGGGCATTTGGGGGGGGTCAAATCTTTTTAATTTATTCCCTTTAAAACTCTACCTATGCTCAGCTTCCAATTCTCAAAGGGATTCTCAGACGAAGACCGAAAAGTTTAAATGGAGCAGGCTGGGAATACGTTGGCTTGTTATGGAGGTCCTAGCCTGCCTGACTTCGTTAAGAGGCGAAGCGACGAGCGTTTAAAGCCCCATTATG
Organism: Phrynocephalus vlangalii; assembly: GCA_037367305.1. Taxonomy (NCBI): domain Eukaryota; kingdom Metazoa; phylum Chordata; class Lepidosauria; order Squamata; family Agamidae; genus Phrynocephalus; species Phrynocephalus vlangalii. Next base: position 506,800 of record JAWVWN010000615.1, read on the forward strand.
CCAAATAAACAAACCTAAATCATAAAAGGCCGCACCGGCAAGGCTGCCACCGGACGGAAAGCGGAAGGCGACCGAGGAGAACAGGATGGATTTAAAAATGAAAATTTAAAAAAAAAGAGAGAAAGCAGCCTAGCTCTTATAGGGATTTCCAAAACGGGACCGGTTCAAGGTCAGTCCTAAAAAATAAGGGGCCTGAAATGTCACACCCATCTTTTGCGACGGCCATCGGGGCGATTTTAGCCATCGTGCGATGACACAGTTTTAAAAATGTTATTTTTTTTGGAGGGGTAGCCATCTTTTTTCCTTTTCCTCTCCCTTTTCCATTCCCTAATTGGTCTCCTGTCCCCTCGGTCCTGCCAGGGCTGTTAAACTCAGTGTCTGGGGTGTGTGTGTGTGTGTGTGAGAGAGAGGAGCCAGTGTCTCTGAGGGCGTGCAGAGTCCCCCACCTCCCCCCGCCCCCCCCCACCGCCACCTGCCTCGCCATCCCATCCCTCTCCGTGTTTCGGCCATCTGTCTTGGAGGAGACGAAGGGGCGGGTGGGGGCGGGGGCGGCTACCTCCTCCTCCTCCTTCAAATTCATTTTAATTAATTAAATTACGTCCCAATTATATTAGCTATCAAGGCGTTAATAAGCCGCCCACCCACGAGGCAGCAGGCGGAAGGGAAACGGGGTAAACCCCCGGGGCCCCCCCTTGCCGACCGGCGACAGCCGGGGAAGGGCGTCTTGAAAATCCAAACACCGGCCGATTTGCGTCGAAAAAAAAGCTTTGGGGAATTTTATTGGGGTTTGCTTTTTGAGGAACGGCCAGGCAGGCGGGTTATTTCGTCCTCGTTAAGATAACGGGCGCACCCCCTCGGGAGCGGTGTTATCAGGAAGGCTGGGTTCTTATTTGCCCGATAAAAGGCCGGTGTTTTGCAGTCTTTTTTTTGGGGGGGGGGAGGGAATTTTGCATTATAACGGGCGTCTCGAAATCTCCTTGGTGCACCTCACCACAGCCCTGCGAGGTACGCACGGCCGGCTCAGGGGAAAGAGGGGCAACGGAGAAGCCTCCCCCCCCCTGCCCTGGAAGGCGACCGTCCCGGTGAAGAGGCCAGGCCATTCGCTTGGGGTGGAAAACGGAGCCCATCATTCGCTGCCGCCAAGCGCCCAAAGAGAAGAGGCTGAGAAGGAGCATGGGTTGCTGAGTCCTGTCCCTCCGTCCGTCCCCTCCGGCTTCCACAACAGGGTTCAAGGGGGTACGTGGAGAGGGTAGCACACACATCCCTTTCCCCCCCGCCGCCATCAGGCCGGTGTGTGTGTGTGTGTGTGTGTGTGTGTGTGTGTGTGTGTGTGTGTGTGTGTGTGTGTGTGTGTGTGTGTGTGTGTGTGTGATTCTAGGATATGTAGTCCTAACGGAAGCAGAAATAAATTTGAGATAAATCGCCGACCCACACACACCCCCGGCCTCCCGATTCCACCTCGCTTGGTGGTGGTGTGTGGGGGGGAAGGCCATTGTGTCTTTTGCCTCAGGCGGCCCAAACACCTTGGCACCTTATCCCGGTGTCCTTGGCCAACCCGGGGAACGTGGCAGCTTAATCTTTCCATCCAGTGCCCCGACTGTCCCCGGGCAGGACACCGGGATCCACCTTCCCTCCTTCCTTGGAGCCCCCCCCAGCCCTTTTAGGGGGGTCTGCCGGCCTGGGTCTCAGGCTCCGTCTGCTGGTGGAGGCGGTGGGGGCGTTTCAAGGCAGAAGCGACCTCCCCCCCCCCACACACACTTAATGATTTTAGACAAATCACGATAATGGACTTTGGAAACGGGTCCGTTTCCTTCCTTGAGTCCCCGGCCAGGCCGGGCTCTGCCCCCCCCCCCCCCCGGCCCGGCCCTAATCGCTTCATCACTTTAAAATATTAATGCAATACTCTTTTGCTCCTTCCCCAATTACCCTAATTGAAGGCAAATTGGCTAACGAGGTGCCAGGCGGGGTATCAAGGGGTTTTAGTGCACTCTGATGACAGTTTTACACCGGGCTAAGCCTACTGAGGAGGCAAAGCTGATCACGCTTAAGAGAGACGCTGCGTCAGCTTATGGGGGGGGGTGATGGTGGTGGTGGTGTGGGTGGGAAGGGGGGGGCAGGCAGAGGATTTCGAGGGAGGAGGCGGGTGCCAAGGAGCCGGGCGGGGGGCGGGATGGGAGACGCAGGCCAGGGGCCGACGACCCCCCCCCCCCGGGACGAGAGCAGAGGGGGTGGGAAAGGAAGCTGTCACCCATTTGGGGGGAGGAGCTGTTTTAGCAAGGATTAGGCCTTCCCGAGTTCACGGATGGGGCGTGTGTGTGTGGGGGGGCACCGGGAACGTCCCTCTCCCCCCCCCAAAGTCTGTGCCAAGAGCCAGGGGTGGGGGGGACACACCGAGGCGGGTTCTTGCTCAGATGAAATTCCCCGAGCGCCGGTGCGCCGTCGACCCTGTGGTCGAAGCCGGGGTGATTGCAGATGGGAGACGGAAAAACCCTTTACCTCCAATGGCAAGAGCCAAACTTCCGCCCGGTGGCCAAGCCTCCAGTGGGGTCTCCAGTGGGGGCAGCCAGGCCACTTTCCTGCTCTTCCCAAACCGCCCTGGGGCCAGTCTCTTGACCCTTTCGGCCGCTCGGAGGCCCTGGAGAGGAAAGGAAGGTCGTTAAAGGCCCTTGATAGACACCCCCAAAGTGCCCCAGGGAACCCCCCCCCTCGGTGTCTGCGCGTCTCAGCACTTCTGCCCTCCACTGAGTCAGCCCACTCAGCTTCTATGTCTTAAAAGACATTTTCAGGGCGGCGGCGGTGGTGGTGGTGGTGGGGTGGCCCGCCCCACCCCGAATAATGGGGCACCCCAAAAGGGGAAGACACCGTCCCGCCAAGACCCCAAGAGACCCCAGGCCCCTCTTCAAAGGGGGGTCTGAAAGTGTCCCGGGGCTTTCCGCTCCGACGCCAAACCGAATCGAACCTCTCGGCCGCTTAGGGCAGGCTAACCCTAACCCAAACCTGGAACTTCCTTTAACGGAAGTGTTCTGTGGGGCCCGAAAGCCGCCGGGCCCCGGAGAGGGGGCGATTTTGGAAGGGTTCGTTTTCGGTCCCTTAGGAACGCCACCCTCCAAGGTTAACCCTCCCCCCCACCCCACAGATGCTCCCCTCCCCCCCCCGGTAGGGTGCTTACGTCCCAGCGTGGCCCCCTCTCTCTCGCTCTTGGCCTTCTTCTGCGATCATCTCCAATCATCCTCGAACCCCGACGGGGACCCTTCTCAGCTGGGCTCCGTGCGCTCCGTCGTGGCCCGGAGAAGTTACGCTGCCGGGCCCGAGGCCTGCTCTGCCTCTCCGTCTCCCCGAAACCTTTCTCCCGGTGGTGGCGGGAGGCGACCCAAAACCCCGTCCGGAGGGTGGATGGGTTCGGGACGCAAGCGAGGAGGGCCTTTTCGCCGGCTCGACAGCGCGCCGACGTGCCTTCGGGGTAAAATGGGCTCCCGGGGGTGAACTGTGCGCGGAGATATCCCCCCCGGTTAATGAATCCCATCAGGCCCTATTAATTAGCTCGTTGTTTCATTACCGATCCTTAATCTCGGGGCCTTGGCGAAAACGGGAAGGGAGACGGAGGTTGTCGGGGTGGAGGGTGGCGGGAGGGGACGTTTGAAACCGCCCAAAGTGGCAACGCGCTTGCGTTTTTCGGTGGCGGGTGTAAACGGGGGCAGGGGGGGAACCCGACAGGTATCCCAGATCCTTTTGTGGGGTTGTCTAACAGGGTCAAGCCTGCCAAAGTGTACAAGAATGTGCTAGATACTGAAAAAAGTGATTTTTTTTCTCTTTCAAAGGAGGAAGGAAAAGGGGGAAAGGGAGGCCCTCTCCAGAGGTAGGGAATATCCGGCCATCTCCCGAGGCCCGACGGCTCTCTTTTCTCGTGGCTGAAGATTCCCACCAGAGCCTCTGCTAAAAACACATACCAAAAAAAAAGAAAGAAAAACAGAAAAAGGTTGCGCCTTTGGCCCTCGATCGGAAGCCTAAACCAGGCCTTTAAGAACAGGCTCTGTTTTTGGACTCCCCTCAAACTTTGTACGGCTTTGGAGGTCTTCCCACAACCATTTGGAAGGGGACGTGTGTGCGTGTGTGTGTGTGGGGGGGAAACCTAAGGTTCAAATGGGAAAGCCATCGGAGCATGGGGCAAGATCCTCTACGGACTACGTGGCTCAGAATCCCCACCACCACTCCTCCAGTACGGACTGCCCCAACATCCGGGCTTCAAACACCGCCCTTCCTCCGCCCCTCTCGAAACCACCCTTCACAGAAAGGTTTAGTTGCATTGGGGTTCAGGCAGAAGAGGTGGATTCTGGGGCTTTCAAAGCCCCGATGAGGACTAGCGGCTTGGCGAGTTCACCTTTCTTTCCGCCAAACAAGGAGGGGTTCTCTTAGCAGGCTCCCCCCCCCAAAGAAAACCCTGGGCATTGTCCCGTGTGTGTGTGTGTGTGTTTTGGGGGGGGGGACCTCTTCCTGTCGTTTGCCCTCCTTCGTTCCTTCCGCGGAGGGGTGAGGGTGTGTGTGTCAGGACACCGCTTTGAGATGTTTACCCGGCAGGTACGGCAGGAGGCTTAAAGGTAAAAAAGCCGGGCCCCCGCGGGAGGCCGGCGGCTGTTCCGAGGGATTAAGCCTGGTCTATTTTCGCGAGGTCTAATCCCTTGGGATCCTCTGTCCCCAGCAGGCTAAACCCAGCCAACCCTTTTAAAAGGGACTTCGGATCTGAGGGACGAGGTTCGCCCAACGGGGAAGGAAGGAAGGAAGGAAGGAAGGAAGGAAGGAAGGAAGGAAGGAAGGAAGGGAGTTGATGATGAATGAAAGGAAGGAAGGAAGGAAGGAAGGAGCTGGTAATGGATAGAAGGAAGGAAGGAAGGAAGGAAGGAAGGAAGGAAGGAAGGAAGGAAGGAAGGAAGGGAGTTGATGATGAATGAAAGGAAGGAAGGAAGGAAGGAGCTGGTAATGGATAGAAGGAAGGAAGGAAGGAAGGAAGGAGGGAAGGAAGGAAGGAAGGAAGGAAGGGGGGAGAGATGCCATTTCTGGAGTGGTAGGAGTTCCAGCTGGCACACATGTCTCCCTTTCTCCTCCTCCTCTTCCCTGGGAAACCGGGTCTCATTTTGGCCTTCTCTTGCTAAGGCGCTAGTCCTCAAGGTCCAACCCCCATATTCCCCCTCTCCAAAAACAAAACAAAACAAAACACAACCCCCGAAACCAGCGAGGGCAAACCTTTTAGAGGCCGAGGGCCCAAGCCGTGATTCAAAACCCACTGATTTTTCATAAAGTGACAATACGGCCATTTAACCTGAATCCCGGCGGCTGTGAAGGGGGCGATGCCGGGGGCCCCACAGAAGGGGCTCCTCCAAGGGCCACCTTTGGCACCCGTGCTGTAGGTGCGCCGCTGCCCGAAACCAAACCAGTAACGGCGGCCGGACGAGCGTGGCGCTCGGTGGTGTTCCCATTACACTGAGGGGATTGCGGAGCAATCGTGCGCTGAAGGCGGGCAACTGGGACGCAAACCGGGAGGCGAGAGAGGAGAATTTGGGTTATTGTGGTGGGAGAGACTGGTGTGTGTGTGTGTGTGTGTGTGTTAGGTCTACGGCTTCGGAGCCAGAAGGTTGGGGGTTCGGTTTCCCCCACAGGGCCTCCTTAGCAGGGGACTGGTCTAGGTGATCTCTGGAGGGCCCCTTCCCAGCGCCGTAGTGTCTAAGATGAGGCTGATATCCGCCATTATATAAAGGAATGCCACCCTTTCTGGGTGAAAACCTATCAGAGGTACAAGCTGTTAAACTGTGAAGATTCTCAGTCATCCAGGTGAGTTTATCTGGAAGTTGAGTCATGGCTACTGGACTTCTTTTTTTGTTAAACCCCACCCCACAGGGCAGAGGCATTAAAATATTTTAAAAATTAAAAATAATATTAAATACTGTAAAGTGGTAACCCAACTTAAGAGCAGCTCGACTTAAGAGCGGAAAACTGTTGGCATTTTAAATGCCGCCTTGCAAATTTTAGATATGGTCTGCTCAACTTACAAATATTTTTTTCCAATTTTTGGGGTTTTTTTAACTTATTTTTTTCCATTTTTTGATAGAAACCCCGACTTAAGCGTAGTTTGACTTAAGAGCATGCATTCGGAACAGATTAAATTCGTAAGCTGAGGCACCACTTTATTACCATCTACGTTTGTTTTATTCCTTATTTTTGCTACGCATTGTTTCATTGTTTGCTGCTTATTTTTTTTATTATTACGCTCTTTGTTTACCCTACTTTGCCCGCACCACGAGTTGCTTTATACCAGCTGGGCCGTCTCTAAGCTTCAAATAGAGTAAAGGGGGAATAAATCAAACCACGATAGAAGCGCCCTCAAACCAAGCCCACGGGTCCGGCGAGAGATAAATCGTTTTTGCTTCGGACCAGCCCCGAGACCGCTCTCTCTCCCTCTCCTTGGCGGATTCGGCCACAGGCGTCTGCCGCCCGGACACCTCGGGGTTACGGAGGTGCCAGAATCCAGCTCAGGGAGAGACACACAAGCAGATTAGAACCAAAGACCCGGGCGAGGATCGAAAATCTGGATCCGCGACAAGCCGGGGGGGATTGGCCTGGGGTGGAGCTCTGTGTGTGTGTGTGTGTGTGTGTGTGTGTGTGTGTGTGTGTGTGTGTGTGTGTGTGTGTGTGTGTGTGTGTGTGTGTGTGTTTGAAAGAGAGAAAGAGAGAGAGAGGGAGGGAGAGGCAGCCATACATGTTCGCTCGCCTGCGCTGTGATCGCTAATCTTGGCTGGGCTAAACTGGCAGGAACGCCAGACCCCCCCCCACCCTCCAAATCTTCCGTGGGGTGCGTGTTATGTCACAGATCCTGCCCAGAAAGGAGCCGGGTTGCCCGAAGGGAACTGGCCGGCTATTTATTTTTTAAAAATAATTTAAATCCCTGGTAAATCAGCGCTGTGATTGGGGTGGGGGAATTCCCTGCATGGCAGGGGCTGGGCTGGACGGCCCTTGAGGTCTCTTCCAACTCTAGGATTCTCTGATTCTATGAAAGCCCCCACCTCTGCGGACACTGGGAGGACCCCCGACGCTCCTCTCTGGGGCTCTTAGGATGCCCCGACTCCCATGGCTCTGCCTTACCTGTGACCAGCGCAAGGTAAGAGCCACCTGGCCGCTGGCCGTGATATCCTTCCGTCGCGGCCGGGACAGGGCCTGTGAGGCGTCCACCGGTTTCCTTCTCGCATGGAGCTTTGAAGTCCTGGGCCGTCTGAAGGGAGGGAGGGAAGGAGGGAGGGTGAACACTCGGGACAAAAGGGGCGAGAGACAGCCACACCCCATGCCACCCCCAAAAAAGGTGCTCAGTGCATCCTGTCGCACGAGGAACACAAGAATAAAACTCTCCCCTTTCCCTGCGGGGGCGCGTGCTTCTCCCCCCACACCTCCGCCCCTTCCCACTGTCATAAGCATAGAAAATTTCGTTGTTCCTGCCAGGGGGCAAGGACAATAAAGATTCCTATCCTATAAGGACCAGAAACATATCTAGTTGAAAAATGTCTGTGAAGATTCTCAGTCCTCCAGGCGAGTTTATCTGGAAGTTGAGTCACGGCGACTGGACTTCTTTTTTGGGAGAGAGAAACGTTTCGCTGTTCATCCAAGCAGCTTCACCCGATGAAGCTGTTTGGATGAGCAGCGAAACGTTTCTCTCTCTCAAAAAAGAAGTCCAGTCGCCACGACTCCACTTCCAGATCTAGTTGAAAAAGGCAAGGGAAGGTTCCCAGGGCCGAGAGGAGGAAAAGAGAGAGAGAGAGAGAGAGAGGCGAAACATGGCACAAGCCAAGAAACAGATTTTTGAAGTCGTCTTCCTCCACGGGAAAGGCTATAACCAGAGACCCACAAATGCTGGGATTTAGCCCAGGGCTGGAGGCTTGAGGTTCCGCCACGCAGTGCCCTCTGGTGGCACGCACTGCCCGGAGAGGATGACAACGGGGGGGGGGGCAGGGGGGACGAGAACTTCTTCTTGTTCGCAAAAGTTGCCAAGTTTGTAATTAAAGCTACAGCTTTAAGAACGCAATATGGAGTATCCTGCAAAGGAGATCTACCTATATGACTTCTGTATATTCTGAATCTGTATTGTGTAGGGTACCCTCTTGGATGGTGTCGCATGTACTTCAATGTATTCTATAGTCTGTGTTGTTATTGGTTGATACGGTCATAGGACTAATCAATAAATTTATTTGTTGTTGTTGAGAACTTCTCCCAGAGGGTTCAAGACGTCGCGATTCCCCACCCCCACCCCGGTCGCCAGCGGTTGGGAGCCGGCCACCTTCGACTTGCGGCGAAAGGCGGCATTTCAAAAAAGCTGGAAGGTGGGCCAAAGAAGACGGGGTGGGGGTGAACCCAAACCTCACGGAGAAAAGGGTTTTTTTAAAAAAAAAAAAACACCTTCTAGCTGGGGGGGGCACGCCTAAGCAGAGTGCTAGCAGGAGTTGCCCCCCCCCCCCGGAAAAAAACAACACAGACGCAGATCGCTGCCTGTAAGAAGAATCCCAGAGGGTCTCCCAGGTACAGATCTCTGAAGCCTGCTTTGGTTTGTGTCTTCGGTCTGAGATGCTGCTTCCCGTTAAAATAAACAATAACAACAGTGCCTGGTTTAAAAACAAATAGGAGGTTTGGATTCTAATAACACATTTGTTTTGCCTGGTTTAAAAACAAGTAGGGTGCTTGGATTCTAATAACACATTTGTTTTGCCTGGTTTAAAAGCAAGTAGGGTGCTTGGTTTCTAATAACACATTTGTTTTGCCTGGTTTAAAAGCAAGTAGGGTGCTTGGATTCTGATAACGCATTTGTTTTGCCTGGTTTAAAACACAAGCAGGATGTTTGGATTCTAAAACCAAATTTGCTTTGTTTAAAGACAAAACTCTGCTGTCAAGAAGCTTTCAAGGATGGGTCGTTGTCTCCGCTCTCCCCCCCCCCCGTTTTCTTCCCATAAAATGCTGGGGAGGCGACACAAAACCAGCCCCAAATGACCCCCCACCCCCACCCCCCAAAATGACCCAACTCAGAGATGTAGGCTGCCCGGTCACTCCTTACCTGATAGTTCTGAGCCACGGCCGGCCAGCCAGGGGGCCCAGCTCCGACGGCCGGGTCCCATAACGGTAGTCCTGTACCGAAGGTGGCTGGTAAGCCCCGTAGGCCACCGGGGGGGGGGGGGCAGCTGGCCGGGGCAGTGGGTAGGCTGGAGGCATGGCGTGGCCCACTGCGGACGTTGGCTTGACAGGGTAAGCGGCTGACACAGGCGGGTGGGCGAAGGCTGGAGCCGGCTGGGCACTTAAGAGAAAGAAAGAGAAGGCATATTATATATATACATAAGTAATATGTATACATCTATGTGTGTGGTGTGTGTTTGTGTGGATAGATAGATAAAAAGATTAAATAGATAGGAAAATAGATCAGATGTATATATAAATACGTAGATATATAGATACAGTACATATATAAATATATATATATATATAGACATATAGGCAAAAAAATAGATAGGTACATAAATAGATACACACAACAGAGATATATATACACACACACACGCATGCACACACACAAACCCCACATACAGGTGTACGGTGGACCCTCGTATAACAAGCGGTTTGTATAGCATATAATCTGTACAACATAAAAATGGGATTACTCCGTTTTCCATGCATTCCTATGGGAAATTTGCATAAAGGAACATTGGCTTCGCATAATTTCATTGGGAACGAATTAATTCCTTGATACAAGGTAACCCTTGTACTTCTAAGGGGGGGAAAAAAAGGTTCCAAAGACCTGCGCCACCTTAGAGCTACGAATATGATAGACTGACCCCTTACTTCCGGTGCGCTGGATCACTCACTTCCGGTGGAGGGAATTTAGGCCTTTTTAAATATACTGTATATATATATATTTGGAGCCGCGAGGAAATGGTGAAAATATTCGGTTTTTTATTCCACGACTGTTATCTTCCACCCCCCCCAAAAAGGTCCTGAGTGGTGGTGGTGGTGGTGAATCAAAGCCACTTCCGGTTGCCGCAGGAAGCCCCGCCCCCGGAGTCACATGACCTCCCCTCTTCGAAGGCGGCTGGGGTGGGAAGAAAGGGCAAGAAGCCCCGCCCCCTTTAGAGGTCACGTGGATTCCCCTCTTTCCCTCCCGGTATGGATCAGGCTCCTCCTCTCTTTATTCAAATCAGGGGGCGTGGCTTAAAACAGGAGGCGGGGCGAGCAGGAAGGAAAAAAGGAAAGGGGGCGCAGGGCGACGACGGGGACGGTGACGTCACCGCCGTGACGTCACTCGTCCCCCTTTTCCTTCCTTCCTTCCAAATAACACCCAATTTTGTTTGATCGTAAGCCGCCCAGAGTTCCTTCCTGGAAGATGGGCGGGATATAAGTTTAATAAATAAATAATAAATAAATAATAAATAAATAAATAAATAAATAAATAAAAGCCCAGGCGATGACCCTCCCCCCCTCCCCTCCATTAAAAAACCCACAAGGTCCCCTATGAAGGGATGCACAAAACACAAGCATCATCATCATCATCATCATCACACCCCAGGGATCAGCCTGGCTGCCTCTTGCAAGGGTTTATAGAACCCCCTTTTTTAAAAAAAATGAAGGGCTATTTCGTATCATATCAAATTGTATGGTAAATTATATTATACAGTATTATGCTATGTTTTATTATATTATATTATATTATATCATATTATATCATATTATATTATGTTATGTTATATTATATTATGTTATGTTACTGGAAAATCCAGTTTGGGACTTGCTCTCTCTCTCTCTCTCCGGAGTGTCTGTGAAGATTCCCAGTCACCCGGGGGGAGGGGGGGGAGTTTTATCTGGAAGCTTGCGTTTCCTGGCGACTGGGTTTCTTTTTTCCCTGAGAGGTTCGAAACGCGTCTCCGCTCCTCCGAAGCAGCGAAACCCTTTTTGCGATCTCTCAAGACAAAAAATAAGTCCAGTTGCCGTCACTTAAAACTTCCAGACTCCCCATGGAGAGCTTTGGGGCTTCGAAGCTTTGTGCTTTGGGCATTATTTTATTATTATTATTATTATTTTGCACAATCTGGCCGTCTTTCCCCCTTATTTGCTGCAAGGTGGAGCTGACTCTCCCAGGCCTGTTATTTTCCCATTTTTTTAAAGCACTCTTTTCTCGCTTGCTTCGCTGGCAAAGATCCGAATGGGCCTGATCCTTACCTCCGTCTTTCCCTCCAGCCTCCCCTGGCTTGGATTGGTTCCAGGCCTTCCCATGGATAACGGAAACCGTGGATATGAGAGACCGCCACCACCAACAAAAAAAACTGCTCTTTTGTGACAGTAGCTTGCTTTACGGCTGCCGTTGGTGACAGCAGCTTGCCTTGCAGCTGCTGAATTATTTTTCCCCTCTGCCAACCGTGGATAAATGAATCCGTGGATACAGGGGTCCTACTGTATACTGCAGAGGGTCTGTGCATAGCTCCCAAGTCCCAAACGCACCCATTGCAAGGGCCAGCTTTTCAGGGCGATGGGCCAAGGCCAAAAAGGCCCAGAGGGGGTGATGGATTGACGACCCCGACTCGCTCTCTCCGGGCTTTGGTGTCTTGCTATCCGTGCCACGTTTCGTTCCGAGCCGGTTCCTCTTGGGGTTTGATGGTTCGGATTGACGACACCGGCTCTCTCTCTCTCTCTCCGGACTTTGGTGTCTTGCTATCCGTGCCATGTTTCGGTCCAAACCGGTTCTTCTTGGGGTTTGATGGTTCGGATTGATGACACCGACTCTCTCTCTCTCTCTCCAGACTTCGGTTTTTTGCTATCCGTGCCATGTTTCGTTCCGAGCTGGTTCCTCTTGGGGTTTGATGGTTCGGATTGACGACACCGTCTCTCTCTCTCTCTCCGGACTTGGGTGTCTTGCTATCCGTGCCATGTTTCGGTCCGAACCGGTTCTTCTTGGGGTTTGATGGTTCGGATTGATGACACCGACTCGCTCTCTCTCTCCAGACTTCGGTTTCTTGCTATCCGTGCCATGTTTCGGTCCGAACCGGTTTTTCTTGGGGTTGATGGTTCGGATTGACGACACTGACTCGCTCTCTCCGGACTTGGGTGTCTTGCTATCCGTGCCATGTTTCAGTCCGAACCGGTTCTTCTTGGGGTTTGATGGTTCGGATTGACGACACCGTCTCTCTCTCTCTCTCTCCGGACTTGGGTGTCTTGCTATCCGTGCCATGTTTCAGTCCGAACCGGTTCTTCTTGGGGTTTGATGGTTCGGATTGACGACACCGTCTCTCTCTCTCCGGACTTCGGTGTCTTGCTATCCGTGCCACGTTTCGGTCCGAACCGGTTCCTCTTGGGGTTGATGGTTCGGATTGACAACAATGACTCGCTCTCTCCGGACTTTGGTGTCTTGCTATCCATGCCACGTTTCAGTCCGAACCGATTCTTCTTGGGGTTTGATGGTTCGGATTGACGACACCGTCTCTCTCTCTCTCTCTCCGGACTTCGGTGTCTTGCTATCCATGCCACGTTTCGGTCCGAACCGGTTCCTCTTGGGATCGATGGTTCGGATTGACAACACCGACTCGATCTCTCCGGACTTTGGTGTCTTGCTATCCATGCCACGTTTCAGTCCGAACCGGTTCCTCTTGGGGTTTGATGGTTCGGACTGACGACACCGTCTCTCTCTCTCTCTCTGGACTTCGGTTTCTTGCTATCCGTGCCACGTTTCGGTCCGAACTGGTTCCTCTTGGGGTTTGATGGTTCGGATTGACGACACCAGTTTGGTCCCAGTTTCTCCCTGTCCAGCCTTCCGGTCGTGTCGCTCTCGGGGTCGCCTCTGATTTTTTTTGGGGGGGGGGGTTCAGGGATCAACGGCCTTTTGGCTTCGGTCGGTGGCCTTCCCTTCTCTTGGCCTTTGATGCTTCCTGCGAGTCCTCCCCCCCCCCCGCCTTGGCCACCCTTGTTCACGTGTCTAATTTGAGTCTTCCTTCCTCATTAACGGCCTCGTCCCTGGGTTGGTCGGTCCTTGGGAAATGGGCGGGAAAGAAAGGCCCCTCCTGGCCCTTTTAAGGGAGGGGGGAGAGAGAGACACACACAGGCTGCGTGTCAAGGATTACGAGGCGTCACGTGTGAATGGCCGCCACCCGCGACGTGTCGCCCTGAAAACCGCCCGCTCCGAAGGCCTGCCTCAAGGGCCGTCACGTGTGAACGCGCCGAGAGCGGGAGGGCGCTGGGGAAACCTTCGGGTCGGCGGGAAGAGGCGGCGGGACGGCAGACCCGGGTTCGTCACGTGTGAACCCCCGCCAGTCGGGCCGAGGCGGGTGGGCGCTGCGCCCCCGTTGAGTGAGGCGAACGTTTTAGGAAGGGGAAACTCCGCCGGGGCGACAGGGGGCAGCAGCAGCAGGACACGGGTCAGGCTCCCAGTCACGTGTGAAAGGCGGCTGAGGTGAGTCCCCGTCACGTGTAGAAAAAAATGTACCGCGAGAGGTATAGAGGGCGGGTTGGCTTTTCTTTTTCCCCTTTCCTTTTAAGCTCATTGGAGGTGGAACTGGGGCGCCCCGACACGTAACGTGTGAAGGCGAAAGGGGCTCCGGGTCTGAGGGGGAAACTCGGCCACGCCCCTCCTGGCGCGCGTGCGCAGAAGAGAGGGGGGGAAAGCGAGGAGGAGGTGGAGGAGGAGGGAGTCCGCGCATGCGCGCTCCAGGCCGAGGTAGGAGGGTGGGGGGGACAGGACGCTGAAGGGCGCGCGCGGCGGCCAATGGGAGCGGGGCGGGCGGCGCGGGCTGGCCAATGGGGCGCGGCGAGTGCAGAATGGAAGGGCGGGCGGGCGGGCGCGGTGGGCGTGGCCACGCGGCGGAGGCCCCGCCCTCCCCTCCCTTCCCTTCCCTGGCGCTGGTGGTGGTGCGGCTGCTGGATCGAAGGAGCGGAGCGGCCGGAGGGGCGAAAGGAAGGAAGCTCTGCGTTGCCGCCGCCGTCGCCGCTTCTCCCGCCGCCACCGATCGCCCTCCTCCCTCCCTTCCTTCCCCCCCCCCTGCTGTTCTCCGCCGCTGCCGCCAACGCCGATCCGCCGCCCGAGGTAAAAGGCCGTTGGAAGGCGGGAGGGAGGGAGGGGGGGAGGCGCGAGGAGGCCGCGCGGGCCTTTGCCGGGCTCGGCCGCGTGACGTAAGCGGAGGGGGCGGGGCCTCGTCCCCACCGCCCTCTCCTGATTGGGGGGGGAGGGGGCGGCAGGAGCGGGAAGGGAGGGGGGGAGAGGGGGAGGGAGAGAGGGGGCCTTTGTGGGGGCGGGGCCGAGGGAGGGAGGGAGGGAGGGAGGGTGGTGGCGTCATCAGCGGGCGCCGGACGGGAGCGGCGGAGGCTGTGCGACGGAAGGGCTTGGGGGGGATGGGGGGGATCCGCACCTACTGGGTCTATAGATAAATAAGAGACACGCATCCACCCACACAAAGGGAGTGGGTGCCCCTTCCCTCCCCGTGTCCGTGTATATATATAATGGTTAATAAATTATCATTATTAATAATAATAATATCATTATTATTATGACAATTATTATTATTATTATATATACACACAGTAAATAGAGAAGTAGACACACCTGCCTTCATATGCGAACCCATATCTATCTATCTATCTATCTATCTATCTATATTTATAGTTATATATCTATATAGATATATAGATATAGATATATATGAACATTATAGATGCATGTGTGTGTGTATTTATGCAACATGCACTTTACACACTCACACACAATTATATGTATGTGTGTGTAACTATATAGCAACACACACTATACATATAGTTATTTATTTATTTATATAGTTATTTGTAGTACAGTAGGACCCCAGTATCCGCTGGGGATTGGTTCCAAGCCTCCCCGTGGATAATGAAAGCCGCGGATAAGGGAGAACGCCCAAATGTCCCCCCCCCAAAAAACCTGATGTTTTGCGACAGTAGCTTGCTTTACGGCGGCTGTTTTGTGACAGGAGCTTGCTTTGCAACTGCTGAATTGTTTGTTTATTTATTCCTCTGCCAACCGTGGATAACTGAATCAGTGGATACGGGGGTCCTACTGTATTGTTTGTTTGAGATCTGCTTTTATTTACTGTTGTTAACCACGTGGAGTTCCTTTGGGAAGACGGGCAGTATATACATATGTATGTATACGCATATAAAGCATGTAAATAAAATGCATTACATACATGTGTATACATATATGATTTGTAAATATACATAAAATGTATATACACAGGGATCTATAACAGATGAACATGCCATTTTAAGTGCATTTACAGGGGCAAGAGAAGTATATGAAATGCAAGAGTCAGATATGCTTATATAAGGACGTGTAAATATACAAAATACAAAAGTAAAAGCATATATAATGCACCCACAGAGAGAGAGAGAAAGGGAAGGAGAGAACCATGTTCCTGACTTGAGCCCCCCCCCCCTTGATGGCCCTGTAGCCCCCCCTCTGACCCCATTATTCTCCAATTCTGCACATAAATTGGAAATAAGAATTTAACGTTTCTCCCGAGCCTGGTTTTTAAAATATCAGCTCCCAGGTGAGCTCAGCCAACTCCTGTCATCCTTAGGGGCTTATTTTTCCACCGTCACACTGACCCCCCCAAAAAAGAAGGGGAAATATTTACTGCGTTGGTGTCTCTTTCAGAGACAAACCTCTGAGCGTTGTTTAGACGCCCACATGGCATCTGGTGTGTCGCAGGCGCCCCGGAGTCCTTAACTTCTCTTGTGCCCCGCGTTTATTCGGCAACGTATAAGGCGTTTCTCCCTTCGTCCAGCCGTCCTTGCCGGTAGAAAGCTAGCACGTAAAGGGGGAAACCGGAAAGAAGAGATAGATGCAGTCCTGTTTGGTTCCGTCGGCTGGCCGGCTTGGGCCACCCGTGTCCCTTCTCCGAATCAGGCCCCACGTGATCAGCAAATGTAGGACGCAGGCGGGATTTTCGTCACGCACGGGACGAGCGCCATCCCGAACCCAAGCAAATTCCTCTCTCTTCTCCAAACCGGAGCCTGTTCGATTAAGGTCTAATCCGTTTTATTCGGCATGTGTCCCTGTGTCTGATTCTGTCCTGGCTGCTTGGAAATCTCTTCCGATTCTTTTTGGGGTCTCCTCGGAGCCAGTGGGGGCAGCGCGAACACACACACACCCCTCCCAACGCCTGACGCCATCTTTTCCTCGCCGTCGTTCCCCCCCCCCCCCATCTCAGGACCAGCCCTTCCTTTCGGTGCCTCCTGTTGGGATGCAGATCTTCAGGGGGGCGGGGAAAGGGGGTGTCCATCTTTCCCCCTGGGTGGTCCTTTCTCGCCGGGTTCTCCATCCACAGGGGTGATCCTCTGGGGCCTCCATTCCCGGGATCAGACGCAGCAAACGTGGGTCGGCAGAAGGCATGTGTTGCGGGTCCTTTGCCCCCACCCCCAAATTGGGATTAAACTCTGCTCCTCCCAATTCCAAATAAAAAGGTGCTTGATATGGGAATACCTCGGGTCAGTCCGCCCGGATGGCGGCTGCCTCCGTCGATTAAACAACCCTCTCTCGCGTCCGTCGCCTGTTGCTGAAGGCGGGGGTTTGGGGTCGTTTTCCAGTGGGCGGCGGTTTCCCCGTCAGAAACTTGGCTTCTTGCTTAAAAAGTGTAACCCCCCCAGCCCCCCTGCGGCGTTGTGGGAACGTTTAAAAGGACCTCATCAACGAGAGCGCCTTGCGATCACGTTTGGAGCTTTATAGCTGCGGAAAAGAGACCGTTTTCCAGCAGATGGATGGATGAAGGCCGGGGTAGATCCTTTCCCTTGGAAGGACACCCCCCCCTCTTTTGAAACCCGGTTGGTGTTCTTCACCGCGGACGCAGGGATTCCGGAAGGGGAAAGCAGAGCATTGCTGGTGGCTTCCCTGAAAAAAAAAGGGGCCTCTTCTGTCCCGATTCATTTCCCCGGGCCTTGGCCGTGGGTGGCCTCCAGCCCCTTTCACGTCCTCTCTCCCTCCCCCTCCAATGGAGCATGAAACGAGCTTTTGTTCTCGCAGGAAGAGTGATGTCCACCGGCCCCGTTTTCCGGAGCGCCGTACGTGCGCGGAATAGAGACGGGGAAGCCACGCAGGAGGACACCCAGAGGTGGCGGCTGGGATAGTCAGGGAGAAGCGCCGACTTGGATTATTCATTTTTCCCCCCTGATTCGAAGGTTGTTGAATGGATCCTTATCCGTTGCCCGTCGAGATTAAAATTGAAACAAACGTCTCTCTCTCTCTCTCTCTCTCTCTCTCTTTCGGGCTCTGCTGTCCCTCAATTCAGTCCAATTAAAATGACCTCGCCTTTTTTTCCCCTTCTCTGATTCATCTTGTGGGTGTTTTTTTTTTGTGGGGGGGGGAACAGGTTCCTTCCCCGCTGAAGAATGTCGAATGGTTACGAAGACCACATGGCTGAGGATTGCAGAGACGACATGGGCCGCACCAACCTGATCGTCAACTACCTTCCGCAGAACATGACCCAGGACGAGCTACGGAGCTTGTTCAGTAGCATTGGAGAAGTCGAGTCCGCCAAGCTCATTCGAGACAAGTTCGCCGGTAAGGGGGGGGGGCGGGCCAGTTTCGGGGCCGCCTGGGTTGGCCCGGCACCCAAGCGCCGCCGTGGCTGGACGTTCTGACCGAGACTGGGTGTGTGTGCATGCGAGCGGATCTGGCCTCGCCCAGCTGGACGTCCGAGTTCGCCAGGCCCCGAAACCAAGCGGCCTGGGTCTCCACGTGGGGCCCTCGATGGTTTCCGGACCTTCCTGTGCGGACGCATTTCGTTTCCGGCCAATGCAAATGGTTGGGATTCCGGAGTGCACTCGCTTTCGCCGTCTCTCTCGGAGGGAAACGGCTTTTTAAACAAGGTTCTTCCCCCTCCTTTCCCTCTCTTCCTGGCCTCCTTCCTCCAGGACATAGCTTGGGCTACGGCTTTGTCAACTACGTGACCTCGAAAGATGCCGAGAGAGCCATCAACACGCTGAACGGCCTGAGGCTCCAGTCCAAAACCATCAAGGTGAGTGCCAGCAACATCCCCCCACGTTCCGCCAAGGGGAGGTGGGTGGGTGGGTAGGGTGGGGGGAGAACCAGGAAGCTCGGGACCGGCCCGCAGATCTCAGGCAGGAAGGGGGTTCGCGCCGCACATCCGAGGGCTCTCGAAAGGAAACCCGGGTTCCGTCTTACGGTCTGAGGAGGTCAGAAGCTCTGGGAGGAAGGCAGCGGGTTTTCGGTGCTTAAATCCGTCGGTTTGACGGTGCCCCCGCCCTCTTTTTTTTTTTTTTGTTCCAGGTGTCGTACGCCCGGCCCAGCTCCGAGGTGATCAAAGATGCCAACTTATACATCAGCGGGTTGCCCCGGACCATGACGCAGAAGGATGTGGAGGACATGTTTTCCCGTTTCGGACGCATCATCAACTCCCGCGTCCTGGTCGACCAGACTACAGGTGAGCCAAGGCCCGGGGCCTCGTTTGTTTTTAACGAACGGGTGCCGCTCAAGTTTGAGGCCTTTGAACGAGGGGTCGTGGTGGAGGAGGAGGAGGAGGAAAGGCTGCGCCGGATTCTGCTCCGTCCGTGCCCTAATTCTCGGCGCCCCGGCAGGTCTCTCCCGAGGGGTGGCCTTCATCCGCTTTGACAAGCGCTCCGAAGCCGAGGAGGCCATTTCTCACTTCAACGGCCACAAGCCGCCCGGGTCCTCGGAGCCCATCACGGTCAAGTTCGCCGCCAACCCTAACCAGAACAAGAACGTGGCCCTGCTCTCGCAGCTGTACCACTCGCCCGCCCGGCGGTTCGGGGGCCCCGTCCACCACCAGGCGCAGAGGTTCAGGTAGGCGGCCTTCCCCGAGGTCTGTGCGGTGTGTGTATGGGGGGGTTTCTCTCCGTCTCTCTCTCTCTCTCTTTCTCTTCTTCTGTGCCTCTCTTGCCTTTTTTTATTATTTTTAATTTTGATCATTGCTGTCCATCGCCAGGCGCCAGCCAAGTCTCCCTCTAGACAGGCGAAAGGGAGAGGACTCCGTACGGGGAGCAAGAGAGGTCCATACATTTCCCCCCCCTCCCCAAATATTAGTGTTGGGGATCAAGTGCACTAAATTTCTCCCCCTCTTTATTTTTTTTTGAGGGGAGGGAGGTGGAAATACGGCTTAGGACTCCCTTCCCTCGGCCGGCTCTGTCCTCGGAGTTCATGGGGGTCCGCGAGGAGGGGGCCCCTCCGCGTGCTCGCGAAAAGCCCCCCCCTCCTCCTCCGTCTTTCACGGCCCGCCAGCGCCGACTCCTCCGCCCCAGAGTTCGACGGTAGGGATTCGGATGTTAAAAAATAATAATAATAATTGTACATTCCGGTGGTTTCTGCTCTTCCTTTTAACACGCTCTTTCCCCATATTTCTTGACAGTTCTCGTGGAACCCATCCGCTGGGCCCCCAAAGCAGCTCCAACTTCTTCCATTAGATTATTATTATTATTATCATTATCATTATTATTATTCTTTCTTTCTTTCTTTTTTTTTTACAAAAAAAGAGCAAAAACAAAAAACGACCTTCTGTATAATTTTAGAGAGTCCTGAAAATAATTTTATTTCCAAAAAAAAAAAAATTCAATGGCGGTGGAGTACCTTTGTCCCCCAAATGAATTATGTACCCCTCAGCAATGTCAGTCATCATGGTGAATGTCCATTTCTTTCTTATTTTTCTGTTCTAGCAGGCTTTCTCTCTCTCTCTCTCTCTCTCTGTGTGTGTTTTTCCCCTCCCTCCCCTTTGCTCCTTAATTATTTTCCCTATTAGAATTACATTTAAATAGAGCACTTAAAAATAAGTAAATAAAAACACTCCTACCACCTTCCAGGTCATTCCGTCCCCCCGAATAAAGACTGAAAAAAAAAAAACACATCCATCTTGATTTGCTGCTTCCTAAAAGTATTCCAAAATGCAAGTAAAAGAGGAGAAAAAAAGGGGAGAAATAAAACAAAAGCCACCTCCACCACCGATCTGGTATTCCTTACGAGGCACCACGGCTTTGTAGGCGCCGCCGTTCCCGGACTCTTCGAACAAAACCCCGAAGCTCGTAAACCCTTCTGTTCCCTCCCCAACCCGGACGCCCCAAACCGACCAGTGTGGTTATGGGTTTTATTTAAAAAGGCTTCCAAAAAAAAAAAATCTGGGTGTCCACCCAACCCCACTGGTGGGCAGTCACTTTTGAGGGAATTTTTTAAAAAAAGGGTCAGGCGGGCAGGAATTGGTGCAAACCAGGAAGGATGACCAGCTGTCGATGTTTCCGGGGGGGAGTCCTATCCGAATTACGGCAGCACCCCCCCCCAAAAAAAATCTCCAGTCTGGTTCAGATCCTAAGAGGCGCCACCCACCTTGATTCCATGAGACGCTCCTGCCTTAAGGTATCGCCTCCGTTCGTTCCCGGCTTGGCCTTTCGGGGTTTTTCGCCAGGCGGCCGCTAAGAAACCCTCCTGCCGTCCTTCTGCTTCTGGCTGGAATACCTTTAAAAGAACAAAAAAAAATTTAATTAAAAAAAAGGGAAGCATCCAGCTGGCCACTGACCGACCGTTTTTAATCTGCCTCCTGCCCCAGGAAGAAAAGAAGGGGAGAGCGTTCCTTCACCTGGTTTGCGATTCTTACTTCATTGGCTTACGTGTCTGTTTCTCTCTCTCTCTCTTTTATTTTATGTTTTTCTCCCTTCTCTTTTTTTTTAAAAAAAAGTCCTGGCTCATTTCCACGCCACGCTCGTTGTGACTTCCTTCTAGGCGTCAGTCCCTTGCATGTCTGTGTGTGTGTGTGTGTGTGTGTCGTTTCCTTTTTAATTGCTCTGCTCTTCCTACTACTACTACTATTACTATTATTGCTACTACTATTATTATTATTATTATTTTCACTCTCCTTGAAAACGCAGCGTCAGGATGGGTCTCTTTTCCCCGGAATTCTTGCCTTGAGAATTCTTGTCACGTGTTTAAAAATAATAATAAAATAAAAATAAAAATTAAATGCACATTCTTCTTATCTGCCTGTGCTCAGCCTCTTCCGTGTAAGGTAACGGTCCTCCCTGTGACGCCTGCCCCACCCCTCCGTTTTGATGGCACTGAGCAGCGTGACGGGGTCCCGCAAAGAGACGGCCGTGGGGTGGAGGGGCTCCCGAGAAACCCAGAGTGTCCCCCCACGGAGGGTGGCGCTGGAGGGCTGTTGGGGTGGATCCCGAACGGCTTCGTAGCCGTTAAGGGACTGCCCGGGACCTTTGCCCGGAAAGTTAACATAAGAACCTAAGAAGAGCCCCTGCTGCTGGATCAGGCCAAGGAGGGCCCATCGAGTCCAGCTTCCTGTATATCTCACATTGTGGCCCCACCAGATGCGTCTGGGAGTGCACGAGACTCGATCTCGGTCTCCTGATAGTCCACTCCCCCTGCATCCGGCCCTTGAAGGACCCCGGTTTTAAGCCTGGAGATGACACACATCTCCATCATGGTTTGTCACTTGGGATGATGGACTTTTCCTCCAGGAATCTGTCCCATCCCCCTTTTGAAGGCATCCAGGCCAGATGCTGCCACCACCTCCTGTGGCAGGGAGTTCCACAGATTAACAATGTGCCGGGTTGAAAAAAAATATTTTCATTTGTCTGGAGAGCTGGGGGGGCGGCGGTGGCGGGGAGGCCAGCAGTGGGCGGTTGGCGGGCGGATGGGGGAGCTTTGTTGTTTTGATTTGTTGTTTTGTTGTTTTGTGTTTACATGAACTATTGTGTCCTTTTTCGTTTTGCTAGGTTCTCCCCCATGGGTGTAGATCACATGAGTGGGCTTTCTGGTGTTAATGTCCCGGGGAATTCCTCTTCCGGCTGGTGTATCTTCATCTACAACTTGGGCCAGGATGCCGATGAGGGGATCCTCTGGCAGATGTTTGGCCCTTTTGGCGCGGTGACTAATGTGAAGGTCATCCGTGACTTCAACACCAACAAGTGTAAAGGCTTTGGCTTTGTGACCATGACAAACTATGAAGAAGCCGCCATGGCCATAGCCAGTCTTAACGGCTACCGGCTGGGAGACAAAATCTTGCAGGTCTCCTTCAAAACCAACAAGTCCCACAAATAACTTCGCTTCCGCGGCTCCCGGTGGTTTTTCTCTCTCTCTCTCGTTTTGTTTCCCTTCCTTCTTTTAGATAAAACAGCTTTTGTTGGGTTTTTTCCCCTTCCCTCCTTCCCTCTTTCTCTCTCTCTTTTGTACGGAATTCTAGATTAAAAACGGAGCAACCGGGAAGCAAAACAGGTTGGAGAAGAGAGGAAGGGGAAAAAAATCTCTCTCTCTTTCTCTCTCTCTCGTTTTGTTTTGTTAAATGTACAAACTCTTCGTTATTAATTGATTTTTCTTGTCCCGCGCCCGTGTTCTCGCACACCAGGCATACGCAAAAAAAAAAAAAAGCTGTTTTGTCTAGATGGAATGAGAAGTTGGATCGGGCGGGCGGGTGTGGGTGGGGAGACAAAAAGAGTTGTGCTTTTTTTATTTGTTTGTTTTCCTCTGAAATAATCTGGGATGCCATCGACGTGTTCAAATGTTATTATTTTTTTTCCGGGGGGTGGGGGGCGGGCAGTGGCTTTTTAAATATTAAATTTTCTTTTAAAAACTTTAAGGGGTGTTCTTTTATGGGGAGGCGGAAGCCTGTGGGTGTCCTTACCAATCTCTTTTAAACCACCACCGTTTTTGTTTTTTTAAAAGAGGCAAGTTCTGTCTGTGATGTGTCTCGAGGCCTTCCCACCCGCCCCGTTCAAAATAAAACGAAATAAATCATCCTCATCTCAAGAGCGCCCCGGTCCTGCTAGGATTCCCCTGGGTCTCTTTAGCCAAATCAAACACATTTCTGTTGCCAACCCCACCCCTGCATGGACACAGAGGTCCCTGCCAGGAGCCAGTGTGGCTTTCTCAACTGGGTGATTTTTTTATATATATATATATTACGGTTAATTTGTCTGGGGTGCATGCTCGAGGTTTGGGGGGGGGGAAGAGACGCCTCTGTAAACAGAATTTTGGCAGGCGAAATGGGGGCCCCTCTCCTGACGCCCCCTCCGTCTCATCGGGTTAAGTGGATCGTGCGGCGAAACACCCCAACGCAAGGACCTTCTGGGTCCGTTTTGCCACCCCCGCCACCCACCCCCAGTCCCTTGTAAATTTAAAAGCCCTGAATGAGAAAGGACCAAAGGAGGGATATTTCAGAGAGGAAGACAGAAACTCGAGGACAACAGATTCCTTCCGAGTTTCTACCAGTTTTCTTTCAAATTCAGCTTTCTACTTGGGCGATTCAATTCCTTAGGGTCTTTTTCTTTTTAAATATATAACTTTGCAACATTTGAGCACTGTAATTTAATTTCATTTTTTTTGCATCCCACCCCCCCTCCTAATACGTCCTCGGTGACTTTTTTCCGGCTCTGTTTTAATAGTTTTTTTTGTTCTGACAGACAGATTTTGCCAGTTGAAGGTTTTGCAGGGGGAAAAAAGGGAGGGAGGAAAGGACATTCAAACTTGCAAGGGAGAGGTTTAAAGAGAGAGAACCTGGAATGATGACTAATTATTCTTATTCTTTAAAAAAAAAATTTTGGGAAGAGGGATTAGACTAAAAAAAAGGTTTTAATGAATCCCCATTATTTTCTTCAGGCTGCCTTGGAAAAAAAAAACCTTTCGAGTTTCTGTTTTTCTGTTAAAAAGTTTCTTTTGCTTTTTTGTGTTTTGGTTTGTTTTTACTTTTGCATTTAAGACCAATTAAATTTGATTTGGTTTTGCTCGACTTTTGTTTTGGTTTGTTATTTTAGTTTTTAAAGAAAAGAACAAAAAGAAGCAAAAAAAGAGGACCCACCCACCCCTCCACTCCCTACCCCTTCTTCCTTCCTTCCTTCCTTCCTCCGTGAACTGCGCGGTGTCGCACGGCGAGAGGTGCCCTTGGGTGAGCGAGCTTTGGTGTAACACACCTCCGCTGGCGGCCACGTTGGCCACAGCGTGGGCTCCGGGAGGTTCCCGGCACTGGAGTGTCACCCGTGTTCCAAGGGGGTCGTGCCGGAATTGCGAGTACCCTAAAGGAGCCCTTCCCCGGGAATGGGTTTCACTTGAGCGCAGGAATCCCACAGCGTCTGCCCCCCCCCCGGTCCCAGTGGAGGTGCGGTCCTGCCTGAAAGGTTGAGGCTCACGGGGCGGGAAGGTTGGCCCTTTCCCGGGTTTGGACTTTCCTTCCGTGGCCCAGAATCCCGTGGCTCAAGAGGGGCTGGCGGGCCACGCTGCCTCTCCCCTCTTGGGACGGCACCTCGCGGCCGTACAAAGCGTTTCGGGGAAGGCCCCCACCCCCATCCCCAAAGGCGCGGCGCCTGCACTTCCAAGAGGGTTCCCGCCTCGGACGGTTTCCTTGGGTCCCCACGCTCTTGCCCACGGACGCCCACGGCCCTGCTTCCGCACTCGCGTCCCTCGTCCCGTTTTGCCCAGCGAAGGCTGTCCTCCCCGCTTTGGGGGACGCCCCCCCTCCCTGGCAGCTCGGCCAACGGTTCTCCGCGGAGATGCGATGGCGCCGTCGGAGCAAACGGTCTTGCATGGCGTCGTCGCTCCTCCCGCTTTCCATTGTCTGATTCTAGCACGTCTGAAAAGGAAAGTTCCTCCCCGTCTCAAGAATTCTGCCTTCCCGCTTTTCCAGGCGCAAGTTGGCTTTCGCCACGCTTGAGTCCCCTCCCAACGGCTGGTCTTCTCTCTTCGCACCGGCCGCGAAGGGGGTCCCTTCTTTTGCCACCCGCTTGATTTCGGTGCTTCCGTTTAGTACGAAATCCAAAATTTTTAAGAGGTACCCTCGGACCTTTTTGAGGCTTTTCTTCCGAGTTGCGATGGTGCCTTTCCTGTAAAAAATAAAAACCACCTCGTGGGGATTTGCTTTGAGACGTTTTCCTTAATTTCTCTTCCGGGCTGCCGCTCTTCGCCACGTGGCGACTGGTAGGCTCCGTCCTTTCGGCCTTCTCTCTGCCGGTCGCCCTGGCCCTTGCTGGCTCTTGGTAGGGACAGATGAGGGCTCCTTCGAGCCTTCCTTCCCGTCAGCAGAAGGAAGGAAGCCACGCTCTGTGGCAGCCGCCACCCTGCGAAACCTTTCCTGGGCCACGTCCCCCAGTCTTGCCGCTTCTATTTGACACGTCCCAGGCCGTCTTTTGACAGGGTCTTCCCCAGCCCGGCCGCCTCCGCACCGCCGGTGGCTCTCCCGCCCGACGAAAACCTCGAGACACGCGTTGGGTTTGGGGGGCCCGACGGCCGCGGAGCCGGCCTGAGGCCGTTGCTGCGGAGGGACGCTCTCCGTGCAGCCTCCGTCGGCTTGGTTAGACTCGGTGGCCTTTTTAAACGCGGGAGTCGATGACGTTTCTGGAAATGTCAAGCAGTCGCAGACCTGCTGTCCCAGCTGGTTAGGATCCGGCTGTCCCTCTTTGTCCCGTCCTCCTTGCTCCGACGATGGCTTAGCGCCTCTCCAGAAGTGGCCGAGAAAAAGAGGGACCTGAAGGCTCCCTCTGCAGAAGAAGACCCCCCCCCAAAAAAAGTTTCCCTGGATGCTCCGCTCTGGGTGCGAAGAGGCGAGCTCTTGACTTGGCATCCCTCTGGCCTGCATCCGTTCCTTCCAGGAGAAGATCTGCTGATGGTGCCGACGGTCTCCAAGCGGAGAAGGGTTCTTTTCTACAGATCCCTGCCGGAAAAAAGCGGGGCACATCTCGGCCAGTGGTCGCCCGCACTCCCGCGACCCCCGGAGCGCCTTTCCCGAGGGCCACGAGGTCTGGCCGAACGCCCGAGGCTTGAAGAGGCCGCCGGGAAGCCGACAAGAAGCCCTGAGTTGGACGGCGCTTTCCTTTTTTTGTTGCCTCGGGGCCGCTGCTTCGACCCAAGGCGAAGAAGACCCCCCCATAGTCCAAAAAAAGGTCCATTTCCGGTCCCTTTCCCTTCGGCCAGCTTCCTCGCCTAAGCTTGACCCCACGCAAACATGTCCGCCCTTCCCGATAAGAACGCACGCTGCTTTGAGATCTCCTCTTTTTTTAAAAAAGAAACCGTGACCCGTTTCCAGTCGCTGAACTGGAAAGAAGGCCGCCGTACCCGCCCTGGAGAAGCCTCGACATCTGTGTTTTAGGCCGGGCTAAATTTTGAAAGGGTTTTCTTAAAAATCATCTGCCATTTCCTTGCCGGGGGGAGGAGGGCGTTCAGATTGCTAGCATCCTACAACAGGAGAAAACCCTGGACTGCATCTTTTCTCAAAGCCGTTAGTAGCGGGTCAGTGTCTTTCCTGCAAACCGGGGCGTCACAGCGGCTGCGTGCATTGGGGTCATCAGGTTGGATTCCACCCCACCCCCCCAAAAAAAGGGAGGAAAGGTGCTTTAAATCCAACTCCTTCGCTTCAGAATCTCACCGAGGGTCCGGCTCGCAAACGCCGGACGCCCACCTTTATGGAGGCGCCAGAGGGGGCACCCCAAAGGAAGGGTTGGAGGTTTTGCACGTTTACCCATCGGCCGTGCCTCTGCTGTGATCACACACACCCTGCCGCCTCGTAGGGGGAAATCTGTTGACTTTTTTTTGGAGGGGACCGGTCTTGATGGTTTTTAAAGCCAGCCTTTGGTACCACGGAGCGTTTTGAGAAAACCCGGCCGATTCTTCTTAGGACACGTTTAGCCTAGGGCGACCGAGACGTATCCTTCCCCCCCCTGTGCGGGACGAGAGGGCACAGCCAAGCCCCGTCCACAGCACTCCCTCCGGCCCTGCCCTACTCCTGCATCCTTTATAAGTGTATATATATATATATATATTTCCATGTTTTTTGTTTCCTTTTTAAAACTGTTTTCCTTTTGGTCTTTCTGTTTATGGTTCATTATTTATTTATTTATTGCTTTGGTCGTTATGGTTTCCACTCTGGGTCTGAAGCTCACGGCAAAAAGCCCGCCTTGCCTCCGATAATAAAACAATAACAAACCCCACCCCACCCCAGACACAAATTTTCCCCCCTGCCCAGACACAATTTTTGGCCCTCTCGCCCATAACCTGGAGCCGCTCCGGACCGGGGTGGGTGGAGGTTGTGCCAGTCCAAATGTGGCATCCGGCCGGCCACCTCCACCCTCGCAGGGGGCTTCTCTCTCTGAACTGGTGTAACTCTCCTGCCCCGACCCTTCCTTCCTTACTTCTCTCTGTTTTTGTTTTCGTATTTTGGGTTTTTTTTCCAACAAAGCCGTCTTGTCTGCGTTAACAGGAGGCTGGGTTCGGCCCCCTTCTCCCTACCACCACCACTACCAACCCCCCACCCCCAAACCCACCCCCCGGTTATTGTACAGTATATATGCTTAAAGACCTTCTTTTGTATATTTAGCGGGCTTTTTTAAGTTAATTGGCTTTATTTTATATCAGGATAATTTATTTATTTTTCTCCGGGTACCACTTTTTTTCATTTTGACTTTGTTTTTAAACGTGGGTTTTACTTTGAAATAAAGTATGACGCTGCTATCCAGAAGCCTGACGTGGCGTGGCGTTTTCCCCTTTTTGCGTCTTTCTCGAGGGCTGGACGTCGGCCCAGGCGCGCGAGGTCGAAATAGGGGTGGGGTGGGGGTGACCAGGGTGTTGGGGGGGGGCGGCTCGCCACGGCCTTTTCCCATAGTGTGATCTTAGCAGGAGCGCCAGAAAGGGAAAAAAGAAGGGAAGGATACCAGGGTTCTTGGGCAAGAATCGTAGAGCTGGAAGGGACCTCGAGGGCCATCCAGTCTGACCCCCTGCCATGCAGGAACCCCCATCCAAGTGTCCCCGACAGATGGCCACCCAGCCTCTGCTTAAAAACCTCCCAAGAAGGAGACCCCACCACCCTCCTTTAGGATCAGAGAACCCCAGAGTTGGAAGGGACCTCGAGGGCCATCCAGTCTGACCCCCTGCCATGCAGGAACCTCCATCCAAGTACCCCCGACAGATGGGCCACGCAGCCTCTGCTTAAAAACCACCCAAGAAGGAGACCCCACCATCCTCCTTTGGGGCAGCATCTTATTCCACTGCAGGACAGCTCTAACCGTCATGAAGTTCTAATGTTTAAATGGAAATCTCTTCTCCTGTAGTTTGAGAGAAGAGATTACCCCACACACCCACACTTCAGCTGGCCAAGGTTTTGCGATCCTTCCCGGTTCTGGTTTTGCCTCTCCCAGGGGTGAGAAGGCAGGCAGGACTCCTGGGATCCCGCCCTCGGCCACGGGACTCTCCCGAGGGCCAAGACCACGTCCGTCAACAGTCCCCCCCCCCCGGTGGTATCCTTTTCCTCTTTGGATTAAAATATTTAAAAAGGAGTCCCCCGTGGTAGCTTCAAGGGTGCCCAGTGGCACGTCCTCGGATGGCCGTGGGACCCTATAGAGTTGGATGGGGACCTCTTGAGGCCATCCAGTCCCCCCCCCTTTGCTTAAGTCAGGGATCCCGGGCAAAGGAGATCCCCGAGTCGGTGGCTGTTTTCTCGGGGGGTGGGGTGGGGGGCTCCCAAGCGCTGGAGCGCCCGCCGTCTCCCAGATGGTCGCATCGTTGCACGGCTCTGCACAGCTCTGGGAACGAAGAGGATTCGGAACGCTCTTAACTGAAATGGGGCTTACTGGTTTTTTTTAACCCCGACGATATCGGGGAGGCCAAGGGGAAGGGAGCTCCCGTTCGGCCCTCAACGAAGCTGCCTGAGGACACACGGGGGGACACATGCACACGCACACACACACCGGCGTCCAGCTTTGCTTTTGGCTCTGCTTACGGGCTGGTGCCGAAGCCTGGCTCTGGGATGGGAACCTGATTTTAAGAGAGAGCGTTCTCCTGTGGCCTTTCCTTCATCGGGAGCCCTGGTTCGGCAGCCACACGCCAAAGAACAAAAGACACACACACACACACACACGCCAAAAGGTGCCGGATCCTGCATTGCAACCCACTCCTTCCAAACCCCCAAAAGCGTTAGGAACACTCCTAGGGGGAACGCGGCCCCCTTGGCGGGGCGTCGGGCAACCCTCGTTCAATTCAGGAAAACCCTGCGGGTGACCCCCCATTGCAAAGGTCGGGATCCGGGCCGCCGGTGACGCGCACTCCTCGGATCACATATTGCACAGCCGAGTCCGGCGCCCGGGTTTCTGGATCCAGGCCGACGGAGGCCCGTTCGGCACCGGCCGGCGTCCTTCCTTGGGAGACGCTTTTTAGAAAACGGGCTCGGCCTCGCGGGTGGAAGGAGAGGGCGGGACGGGTGGCCCTTGTGCAAATCTCGGCTGGATCTTGAGAGCGAAAAGGTGGATCTTCCAGGTAGGTGGGAAGGCCGAGAGGAGAGACCCAGTCCTTCCTTCGTGCGGAGGTGGGGATCAAACTGGGGGGGGCGCTCGGGGGTCCCCCTTTTGAAAACCTGAGAGGTCAAGGAACCTACCCCCTTAACGCAGGAGTCAAAGCCTTGGAAGACGCAGCTGATGTCTCTCTCTCTCTCTCTGTGTGTCCTTTTTCCCCCTTCTCTGGTGGGGGGCAAGAGGCTTCTCTCTCCCCTTTGGACCGTGGGAACCCTGAGCTGTGGAGGGGGGGAAAGGAGAAGACGGAAAAAGAAATCATTATTAGTAGTATTCCATGCCTTCAAGTCCGTCCTGGCTCCTGCGGAAGCCTTTCGAGTATTCCCAGGCGGTCGGCCCTTTCCCTGGCAGCCGTGTGCCGCGCAAGGGTGGATTCGAACTCGCCACCCCTGTCTCTGAAGCCGGAGACCGAGAGAGGACCCCTCGGGTTCTCCCGGCCAGCAGCAAGCCACCGGCGAGGAACGGAGCCCCAGTACTGTCTTTTCGACGGCAGCGGGAGAAATCTCTTAAAAGAGTTTCTAAACAAAGAAAGGGCATCTGTTTTAGAAAAAAGCAGGGGTCAGAACGGAGGCCCCTCCGCGGGTTAAACTTGATTTATTATAACCCTTGGGGGTGGGCACCAGAAAGAGGTCCACGCAGACCGAGAGATAAAGGACACCTTAGGTTTAAACTTGAAATGAAAGCACCCAAACTGACGCCATCCATGTCAGATCCAAATTGTGGAACTCTCGTGGGGGGAATGAGACCCATCCGCGTGGTCCCTGGTGGAAGAGCCAAGGGCGATCCTATGATGAAAACGACCCCGTCCCCGCGAGTAAATACCTAAATATACCATTTTTTAAAACCCATACCCAATTTGAACGCAAGCTGCCTGCGTTCAAATGATCGATTAGCAAGTTACATTTGATCAGTAACTCAACTGCAGTTTAGGAGATTCGGTTTATCCCTGTTTCCCAACATCATCTCTTCTCCCCATGTCATAGTTGTTTTTATTGATTTTACATGTACTATTTTTACTGTTGTAAACCGCCCTGAGTCCCCTATGTGGGGAATAGGTGCGGTAGATAAGTGTGAAAAAATAAATAAATAATAAATAAATAAAACTATAGACTACGGGTGATGCCTTCCTTCCTAGGCTGCTAGAAGAAAATTTTAAAAAATAAAAAAAGGGGGTCGCTGAGCTTTCGAGAGCACAAGCCTTCTTTTTTTTTTTTTCAAAGCAGGTCCCTAAGTCTCAAACCCGGCCAAGGGATGGAATTGGCCAGGAGAGCGTTCTTTATAAAGTTCCCTCGGCAAGATGGGACGCCAGGCTCCAAAAACCCTCTTTTTTTGAAACCAGTTTCTTTTCCCAGGTCGAGAGAGCACTTTTGGTTCGGGCTGGGAACAGAACTCCTTCTAATTTAGGGGCACCTTCTCTCTACCCCCCCTCCCCAAACCAGCTGGCTCTTCTCCCCCACCCCCCCAGGAGGTATCGAGAAAGGACAAACCAAAGCCAACGGGCTACTCGTGGTAAAGAAATGGCATTTTTTTAAGAGCCAGAGCCTGGTTTCCCAGGGTTGGCCAAGCCCCGGTGCCCTTTAGCACCCTCCGGGGGATTTTTGCCACTTAAAAGGGACAAGCGGCAGCTACCCTTGGGATGGATGAAGGGGTGGTGGTCTTAAACCCCCCCAATCAAATGGCTTCTCTCCCGGCTCCGAGGACCCCCCCCCTCCCCGGCTCCCAAATCCAGTCCCACTACAGGAGCCTTCAAAAGTTGACTTTCTCGGAAGGTATTCCCCGGGGATGGTGGTGGTGGTGGTGGTGGGAAATCAAACTCAAGCTCCCTTCTTGGTCCGCAAGGGGAAAGACATATTGAAATTTTAAAAAAAGGGAACTCGGTTCCTTTTCACCTGTTCTGTTTCCCAACCTTTTCCCGGCCGGCCCTTTCGCTGGGCCTTTTGGCAGGAGCCGGCCGGGAAAAGAAAGAAAGGAAGCCTGTATTTTATTTATTTATTTATTTAGAGAGTTGTGGGGAATGGAAAGGAGGACTGGGATTCGTTTGCTTTTGCTCACCTGTCTAGCCAAACCACAGCCATCTTTGAGGAGGACAAGGGGCCAGCTGTTTTTTTTCGGGACGGTGCCTTGTTTACCCGGGCACTCCGTCCCCAACTCCCATGGTGGGGGGGCGCCACCAACATGTCCTAACACCACAGACAGTGGGGCTTTTCACTCCGGTCGGGGCTGAATTTAGCACCGAAGGGGGCAGATGGCCCGTTCAGACAGGAGGGGCCCGCCGGCGTTGGCGGGATCCCCTTAAAATAGCCGCCACGGTGGTCACAAACGCCACTCACCTGTCCGGCCGAGCTAAGAAAAGCTTCCACCTGCGGGCTGGCCGGCCGGCCGGCCAAGAACCCTCCGGAGACGGGATTGAAGCCAACCCTATGAAGGAGCCCTTCCCCCCCCCCCAAAAAAACCCCACCCACCCTGCCCTGAACAGCCTCACTCAGTCTTGCAAACACAAGTAAAAGGGGTTTCCTTGACTGTCTTTGTCCATCTCACCTCTGTCCTTTCTCTCCTCCTCCTCGGGTCGCCCTCTTGGACTCGGCGTCCTCCGTCATTCCGGGGGGGAGGCGTCCCAAAGGGTGGCAGCGGCAGAGCCTTGAAAATTAAATTTTTAAGAACGTTAGCCTGAGAGCATACCACACGGGCGGCGGTGGGTATTTCTCCCCGAGATGCAACCCGGGGGAAGAGGGTGAAACCCACCCACCAGACACACCGCCTGGCGTTTCCCAGCCTCGAATCTGAAGCAGGATGGGATATCAGGTCCTCCTGCTGGCGGACAGCCCCCCGATTAACCTATAGACAGCCTTCACTGCCATGAATTTAACTGACCCCCCCTTTCTCGAGCGTCCCACCGCTAATCCTTGTGGCAGGGAGTTCCGCTGTGCCAAACACGTGTTTTGTCTCCCGCCATTCGGCTTCCGCGCAGGACCGCGCCGGGTTTTAGTCCGATCGCGGAGGGAGGGAATCACCAGTGCCTTAAAAGATGGGGGGCGTTTTCCCATCGAGAGCCTCTTTAAGAAAGGGGGAAAGGGCGGGCAGGGGTCCTCCAGATCCGTTATTAAACCAATTCAAGGTGGACAAAGCGCCCGTCCGCGGTCCTCCGTTCTCAATTTGGGAGGAATTCAAGAGGGCCGGGGAGCCGGGCGGCGTTCCTGAGAACGGAGGCCAACACCACCCTGCCCTTTTTCTCCCCCTCCGAGGGATCCCGACCGGCCAACGGGGCCAAATATTGACCAGGGACTTTATTTAGCAAAGACCGCCGTCAGAAGCAGCCACCCAGCCCACGTCCCTCGGGCGGCCTTGAGCAAATATTTTCCCAACGAAGAGAGCCAGTCGGTCGGGCAGGGAGAGGAAATTTTTTTTACCACGGATGCGCTTGGGGAGGCCGTGACCCTTTGGGGAGGTCGGATCCAGAGGCAAAAGGTTTATTTGGGGGCAGGGGGGTTGTTGCTTCTGGACTGTTCTTGACACCCTCTGGCCACCCTAGGCAGGGCACCTGCCTCCGTTTGGGTGGCCCTTTCGGGGTGAAGCCCAGCCCACCGGCACTTGGGATCGATCGGTCACCACAGCCTTGCAGGGTAGAACACGGCAGGCAGGGAAGGAAGGAAGGAAGGGATGATGGATGGATGGAAGGAAGGAGCTGATGATGAATGGAAGGAAGGAAGGAAAGAGCTGGTGATGAATGAAAAGAAGGAAGAAAGGAACTGATGATGGAGGGAAGGAAGGAAGGAAGGAAGGAGCTGATGATGGAAGGAAAGAAGGAAGGAAGGAACTGATGATGGAGGGAAGGAAGGAAGGAAGGAGCTGATGATGGAAGGAAAGAAGGAAGGAACTGATGATGGAGGGAAGGAAGGAAGGAAGGAAGGAGCTGATGATGGAAGGAAAGAAGGAAGGAAGGAACTGATGATGGAGGGAAGGAAGGAAGGAAGGAGCTGATGATGGAAGGAAAGAAGGAAGGAAGGAACTGATGATGGAGGGAAGGAAGGAAGGAAAGAAGGAGCTGATGATGGAAGGAAAGGAAGGAACTGATGATGGAGGGAAGGAAGGAAGGAGCTGATGATGCATGAAAAGAGGAAAGGAAGGAACTGATGATGGAGGGAAGGAAGGAAGGAAGGAAGGAGCTGATGATGAATGAAAAGAAGGAAGAAGGAACTGATGATGGAGGGAAGGAAGGAAGGAAGGAGCTGATGATGGAAGGAAAGAAGGAAGGAAGGAACTGATGATGGAGGGAAGGAAGGAAGGAAAGAAGGAGCTGATGATGGAAGGAAAGGAAGGAACTGATGATGGAGGGAAGGAAGGAAGGAGCTGATGATGCATGAAAAGAGGAAAGGAAGGAACTGATGATGGAGGGAAGGAAGGAAGGAGGGAGTTCAGGAAGGAAAAGAAAATGAGAAAGGGAAAAGGGACAGAGCAAGGAACCAGAGGACAGGACAGAGGGGAATTGCAGGCTTGTGGAACTGAAGCCAACGTTTCATTGAGAAAGATCAACAAACATCCAGAAAGAGCCGGATGGAGAGGAAGCCTCAGCAGGGGAGAGGGATAAACTTTTTCCTTCCCCGCAGCGTCACCCCCTTGGACTTCAGCCTGCTGGCAAGGCCTCTCGGGGGGGGCGGGCAGGCTCAAGGGGACGGTCCTCCTCCTCCTCCTTCAGGGCCTGCCCCTGCTCTCCATCATCCCCCAGGGAGAGATTTGGGCTCCCATTTGCCTCTGGCTCCCCAGGCGGCCGGCAGCATCTTCGGGTGGGAGCATGGCAGGCCCGGCGCTGTCCTTGGTGCTGAAACCACGGGAGGCGCTGCCGGTCCTGGTGGGGGCGACGGCGCTGCTGGCGGCCCTGTGTCCCCCCGGCGGGGTCGCTCAGCCCTCCTGGAGGCAGGCCATCCGATGGCAGGACGGGGGACGCCTTTTCAGCCTCTTCAACACGGCCGCCCGCTTCCAGCCCCCCGGCCGGGGACAAAGGCTCTACCTCCGTATCGGCCCGCAAGCCTTCCGGGGGGGACTCGAACCCGGGACCCCCTGGCCGGGGAGCAGGGGCCCCCATCACCGGGTCCTCGAGGTGAGGGGCTTCTCCGGGGAAGAAGGCGGCTCGGGAAGGGAACTCCCATCCCCGGAGAGCCTGCCCACTGCACCCTCTGAGGGGCCAGCCGCCCCAAACCCGGTCACCAGAGCAAGGGACCCCCGGATCAGCGGGGGGACCCCTCAAAGCGCCAACACCTCGAGGCCGGGGGTCCCCATCCGACGCTGGCAGGAAATGCCTCCTGTTGCCGCCACGGCAGCCAGAGGAGGGGAGCTAGAAACGGGG
This sequence comes from Phrynocephalus vlangalii, assembly GCA_037367305.1. Taxonomy (NCBI): domain Eukaryota; kingdom Metazoa; phylum Chordata; class Lepidosauria; order Squamata; family Agamidae; genus Phrynocephalus; species Phrynocephalus vlangalii. Next base: position 541,454 of record JAWVWN010000615.1, read on the forward strand.
GGCAATGAAATCCGGGGCACCCCTGTTCCTCTTCGGAGGCCCATTCCCGCAGAGAGGGGTCGCCAGGACCCCGGAAACGCCACCGAGGGCGACCGGCGAGGGACCCCCTCCGGCAGCCGGAACAGCGTCTTCTACGATGCCTACCCCGAGGCCAGGCGAGGGATCGGCCCCCAGCGGCACGGCTACGGGACCAGCTACTTCCATCATGGTGAGCCTTTGCTCTTTGGGGTGTGTGTGTGTGTGTGTGTGTAGGGGGTTAGGGTTAGGGTTAACGGTGGTGGATGCGTGCATGGGGGAATCAGAGGAGAAGGGGACTGGATGCCAGGCTCAGGAGCCCCGGAGCCATCCACCCTCTGAGCCTCCGTGCATTTCTCTGCCTCTTTTCAACATGACTCCGGCCAGGACCTCTGGTGGCAAGGAGTCCCGCAGGCGTCCCAAGCGGATGGGGTCCTTTCTGTGCTGAGGTTCTCCCTTCCTGGCGCTTTCCTCCCCGCGGACCCCATGGGTCGGGGCGACCCCCTTCACCTGCCTCCCTCGCAAGGGGGCAGGTGGGCATCCGGCCCTCTCCATCCTTCCGCTTGCCCTTCCGTCTGCCCGTTTGCACACACACACACTCCCGGCTGCGACGAACGAGCAGGGGATCTGCGAAAATATATTTCTCCCTCGAAGCATGGGAAAAACCTTCTTTTCTCTTGGTCGTTTTCCTGATTTTGCTTGGGCCCATATATAAAAAATAAAAATAAAAGCACCCAAGAAAACTCGGTCACCCTTCTGCTACCACAAAATTCTTCATTTTCAGTTTGTTTAGTTATTTGTTTGTTTGCTTGCTTGCTTGGCGGGGCAACCTTTGGTGAGCGGCTTCTTTCTCCCTCCTACGAACTGGCGCCCCACTGGCTAAACTGGTCGCCCTGGCCCCGGGGATGAAGAATCCGGGTCCGTCCCGAGGATCGCGGAGTCACACACACACCCCTCTTTGGGACTGCCTTCTCTCCTTCCGTCTCTCTCTCTCCCCCACCCCCCCAACAGGTTTGCCCGACTTGATCCCAGACCCTTATTTCATCCAGTCGTCCACCTACATCCAGCGGGTCCAGCTGTACGCGTTGCAGTGCGCGGCGGAGGAAAACTGCCTTGCAAGGTAGGCCTCTCTGTGTGTGTGTGTGTGTTTTTCGGGGCCATCGTGGGGAAGCAGCCTGCCTGGGACGGAAGGAAGGAAGGAAGGAAGGAAGGGAGGGAGGGAGGAAGGAAGGAAGGAAGGATATGATGATGGATAGAAGGAAGGAAGGAAGGAAGGAAGGATATTATGATGGATAGAAGGAAGGAAGGAAGGAAGGATATGATGATGGATAGAAGGAAGGAAGGAAGGAAGGAAGGAAGGAAGGATATGATGATGGATAGAAGGAAGGAAGGAAGGAAGGAAGGAAGGAAGGAAGGAAGGAAGGATATGATGATGGATAGAAGGAAGGAAGGAAGGAAGGAAGGAAGGAAGGAAGGAAGGAAGGATATGATGATGGATAGAAGGAAGGAAGGAGGGAATTTTTTTTGAGGGGGGTGGGTAGGAGAAGGCTCATTCCTAACATCAACCAGACTCACGGGCAACCCTGACAGAGCGTAACAAGGCCCCCCGGGGTGAAAAAAATTCAAAATATCACGGTAGAGCACCCTTACCTCTCAGCCTCCTTCCCAAGGTCAAATTTGACAGCTTCTTGCCTCCCGACGCGTCATTGCAACGCCGGGCCCGTCTCCTCCTGCGAAATTGGGGGAGGGGGGGTCACATCCAGGGCCAACAAATGACACCCCACCCCCACCCCACTTTGCCTTTTCCCTCCCCGCCAGGTCCGCCTACCAGCCGGGGGCCAGCCCCATCAGCTACCGGGTCCTGCTGCGTTTCCCGCAACGGGTCAAGAACCAAGGGACGGCCGACTTCCTCCCCGTAAAGCCACGCCAGGACTGGGAGTGGCACAGCTGCCACCAGTAAGTCAGCCACGCCACTCCGGGGTGTGTCCCCGCACACCGTCGGGGTGGGGAAAGAAAGGGCCCATAAACCCACGGGTCAAATCCCGACCGTCCTGCTAAGTCAGGCAAACCCGAGACCCGTGCTTGGCTTTTAATCTTCATGAGGGCTAGAAACCTCTTCTTCCCAAGTAAAAGAGGTTTCTAGTCCTCATGGAGGTAATTCCAATCTCTAACAGGCAAGCCCCCCCCCCTGAGATGTTCCTCCTGAGCTTGACCTGACAGATTTATTTTGTTTTATTTTATTTTAAGAGTATTTTTTACCCCGCCTTTCTCCTTGGAAAAAGGACCCCCAAGGCAGGGACAATAGACAGTCCAGTACAATTAAGATATGATCCTATAATTGAGAAAAAGGAATGGAGGGACATCTTACAGCAGACATGTCCAAACTTTGCACCACCACCACCCCGATGTTTCGGACCACAACTCCCAGAATTCTAAGCTTAGATTGCCAATGACCAAGGACAGTGGGAGTTGTGGTCCAAAACCATCTGGAGGGCCGAAGTTTAGGACATGCGTGTCTTGCAGCATTAATAGACAACGATGGCATTAAAGCTACAAGGTTATAAGTACAGTGGCGCCTCGACTTACGAATTTAATCCGTTCCGAATGGATGCTCTTAAGTCAAACTGCTTTTAAGTCAGGGTCCCTGTCTAAAAAAATTGGGGGAAAAAACAAGTTAAAAAGAATTTTTAAAAAAAGAAAAAAAATTGTAATTCGAGCAGACCATATCTAAAATTTGTAAAGGCGGCAGTTAAAATGCCAACAGTTTTCTGCTCTTAAGTCGAGCTGCTCTTAAGTCGGGGGTGCCACTATGTGAACCTATGGATTCATATGAAATACACCCGGTAGTCCATCATTCAGCGCTCTCTCTCTCTCTCTCTGTGCGTGTGTTTTAAGCTTCAAAACATTCCTTTTTAAAAAAGCTATTACAAGCTCCAGAATCACCGCACCAGGATTCTGAGAGTTGTCACCTCCCCCCAAAAAATCTTATTTTTTCCCTCTCAAGTACCAGAAAGACCGAACCCACGGTCCGGGGGCTCTCTCTCTCTTTTTTTTTTCTCCTTTGCAGGCATTACCACAGCATGGACGCCTTCAGCCACTACGACCTGCTGGACGCTGCCTCCCACGGGAAAGTGGCCGAAGGCCACAAGGCCAGCTTTTGCCTGGAGGACACCAGCTGCGACCCGGGCGTCCGGCGGAGATACGCCTGCACCGCTCACACCCAGGTGAGGGCCGGCCGGGAAGAAGGAGGAGGAGGATGACCGGGGGGGGGGGGCAACTTCCTTCCCACTTCAATGGGCGTCTCTTTATAGCAGTGGCGGCCAAACTTCGGCCCTCCAGATGTTTCGGACCACAACTCCCAGAATTCCAAGCCTGGATGGCCCACGACCAAGGACTGTGGGAGTTTGTGGCCCCCAAAAAAACATCTGGAGGGCTGAAGTTTGGACATGCCTGTTTTAGGTATTTAAAGGGAATGTTTTGACCCTTTCGGGGCCCGGGATCTCCGCTGACCACTGTTAGCGTCAGCCGGACTCCGTGACCCTAAATGCATTTGGGTTTTGTGCGTTTGTCCTGTCATGTGTTTTGTTATCTTTGCATTTTCTTTGCTTTGTATTCCTACAGTAGGACCTCGGTATCCGCTGGGGATTGGTTCCAGGCCTTCCCGTAGATAAGGAAAACCATGGATAAGAGAGAACACACACACAAAAAATCCCCAAAACTTCTGTTTGGTGGCAGTAGCTTGTCTTACGGCTGCTGTTTTGTGACAGTAGCTTTCTTTGCGGCCACTGAATTATTTATTTAATTCCCCCCCTCCCTTGCCAACCGTGGATAACTGACTCAGCGGTTCATGAATCAGTGGATACGGGGGTCCTATTGTATTTTGCAACAAAGCGCTATTTACTCCAGTCACCGAGGGGAAGGAAGCAGCGCTTCAGTCCATTTTAACATCTATCCACACAAAAAACGGTGCCCTTCAGCTGACACCAAGGTTTGTTTTTAAAACAAGTTCAGAGAGAGCTAAGAATCAGCCGGGTTTCTCTGTTGCAAGAGGGAAGGGGGGGGGAAATGAATAAATAAACCTACCGGGGACTTTTCTGGCGCCTGAAACACCAAGAGGTTTTTTTTTTATTTGGCATCTGGCAGGCTCTGGTGACCGGCAGGCTCCTCCTTCTCCTCCCTGTGCCGAGATGTTTATTTTTTTTTATTTACAGTGAATAAAGCTTGCTGGGTTTTTTTCTCCCTCTTCCTTTGAGTCGCCACTTTCTCGTTCGCCTTTTTTTGTTTTGCAAACCTTCCCCCACCTTTGCAGGGGGGTGGGGTGGATTTTGGTAGATTTCCTCTCGGCCTCTTCCCTCTTTTTCTCTGCCTCCAAGAGAGTAAAAATAAAATAAAATAAAATAAACAAGGGGCCTTCTTCTTTTTCTCTTTCTCACCCCTCCTTTTCTCTTTCTCCCCCCCCCCCCCCGCAATTTAGGGTCTGGGTCCTGGCTGTTACGACACCTACCACGCCAACATCGACTGCCAGTGGATTGACATCACCGATGTGCCCCCCGGGAATTATATTCTCAAGGTAACAACCTCACACACACACACCGGCTTTGCCAAAACCGGGAAAGGCCACTGAGAAAATGGGATGCAGCCTGGTTGTTCAGATTGCCCTTGGAAAAGGTCCCCCTCGGCCCGCCCCCGACGGACTACGGCACCCAGCTTGCACGGCTGGCCTGCCCCTCCTGGGACCTGTAGTCCTTGGGCGTTTGTCTGTCTATCACAGATGCCCTTCTGAGCTTTTGAACCTTCTCTTTTCCCACTACAAAGCCAGATTTGTGCTTTGGGGGCTGCCGTGGTGACTCTTGGGGGAACCCAGGTTTTGGGTCGCGAACTAATGCCCCATTCGCTTGGCATTGGGGGGGGTGCGTGCGAAAGCAGGGAGGATGCCACAGGTTTCGTGGGGCCAAACGAGCCGCCGGTTTTTTTTGGAAGGACCTCTGTTTTGGGGTGGCCTGGAAGCGAGACCATCCCGTTCTCCTGGGATGCATGGTTTCCCATCTCGTCCCCCCAAAAGTTGTCTCAGGAGGGCTGGATCCAAGCAGGCGGGGGGCCCCTTCCCTCACCCACCCACGTACCCATTTCCCCGATCTGCTAGTTTAGGGATGTCCAAACTTTGGGCCCTCCTGATGTGTTTTGGACCGCCACGCCCAGATTTCCAAGCCTGTCTGATCAACGGCCAAGGACTTTTGAGAGTTTGTGGTCCAAAAACATCTGGAAGGGACTAAGTTTGGACATAAAACACGGGGTTGCCAGCTGGGGCTGTAGCTTTCTCCTTGTTTGGTACCCACTTAGCCCCGGGGATGAAAAACGAGCAGAGATGGGCAATTCGGGACGAGCGAAGGTGAGGGACGGACGGGCAACGCCAGATCAGACCCTCCGGAGCTGTGAACACTGCACCCCATACGTCCTATTTCATGTTCCTTAAAATGTTATAAAGTTTGCACCATGGTATAAGCCTGGGGGGGGCACGGAATCGTTCAATGGATGGATGGATTGGTATCAAAATGCACCCCATAAGTCAAACAACTGTTTCCTGTTTCCTAAGCCTTTGTTGACCGTTTGCCTTTGGCTGGGAAAAAAAACTCATTTATGCATTTGGCGGAGTGGCCGATCGGTTTTAAAAAGGCCGCCCTTAAGGGATGAATTCTCGGTATCCACTGCTTTGCATTTTTCAAAGAAAAAAAAAAGGCGCTTGAGGTTTCTTGGGGTCCGGCCCGTTTTAATCGCCTTCGGAACTTCCCGCCACTGGGACGTTTCGAAAGCGTTTCCGAAGCAGGATTCGGCCCCCAGGGAGAGACAAAGAAAGAGGAAACAGGCTGGAGGGTCTTAATTTTTTTTTCTCTTCTTCTTCTCTCCCTCCGTAGGTGACGGTCAACCCGGACTCCCTGGTGCCCGAGTCGGACTTCACCAACAACGTCGTCCGTTGCGACGTCGCCTACACGGGGTCCCAGGCCTACACCCGCAACTGCAAGATCGCAAGGTAACAGGGTGTGTGGGTGTGTGGGTGTGTTTGGGAGACCCTGAAGGAGACCCCAGGGGCTTCTTGAAACCCAGACAGGGACCCAGCGTGGTGTAATATGGACCTTCAGAAGCGCTGGGGGGGCGGCATCCTTGATCCCGGCACGGCTCTTAAAATTATGGGGCCTCCCCCTTCACCGCTGCTGACTCGTGCAGATCCCGCAAGGAGGGCTGATTTAATCGGGGGTCCGGCGAGGCCCCGGAAGCCGTCAAAACAGCTCCAGGGTTGAGCTCTCCAGGCAGAGAGGTCAGAGGTCGGGAGCACGATGCTCCTCCAGGTGCCTCTTTTTGGCAGGGGTGGGACGGATGATCTCTAGAAGGCCCCCTCCCAGCTCTGCAAGGGTTAAGAGCAGGGTTTCCCACACTGGGGGAGGAAGAGGAGGAGGAGGAGGGGGGGTGTAAATGGACGGGCTCGTTGCCTCGAAGCCCCCCCCCCCGGAGCAACGAGCCCCCCAACCAGGTGGAGCCCGACGACACCCAGGCCGGGACACCCTCTTGGGCTGAGCGATGGAGCTAGAATCTGGGAGTTCAATCCCCCGCCCTGCCCCTCTGGACCTCCTGGGCAGGGGAAGGGACTGGATGACCCCTCACCCTCACCCTCACCCTCACCCTAACCCTTCCACACCAGGCACATTTCAGATAATGAGTATCTTATTAGGGCATCGGGGACGGAGGGAGGGATCCCAGGTTTGTAGGGATTTAAGGGAGCGAACAGGCGAGGCGGGCAAAGTGTTCTGCTTATACACCGCCCCATAGCACTTCACGTACTCTCTGGGCGGTTTGCAATTTAATTAAAATTAAAATTAACGTTTATTTTAATTAATTAAAATTCATTTTAACTTTAATTTAAAAAAATTAAAGTTAATTTTAATCAATTGAAATTAACTTTAACTTTAATTAATTAAAATTAACTTTAACTTTGATTGACTGAAATTAATTTTAACTTGAATTAATTGAAATTAACTTTAACTTTAATTAATTGAAATTAATTTTAATTTTGATTAATTGAAATTAATTGATAATGAATCACATTGCTTCCCAACTCCCAATACCCCACCCCCCAGAAAAGTGGTACTATTTTAACCATTGGAAGGATGGGAGTGAGTCGAACTAGCGGCCCGATGTTTTAAACTTGCAGATATTCAGCCTGAATTAATAATGGAATCAATTTAAGTAATGCAAAAGAAAGCAGGAATTCCCCAACCCCCAACCCCCCCCCCCCAAGCAAGCTGGGTACTCATTTTACCCACCTCGGAAGGATGGGAGGCTGAGTCGACCACGAGCCGGCCCGAAGTTTTAAACTTGGCAGATATTCAGCCTGAATTAAATAATAGGATCGAATTAAGTCAGGACGCGAGAAGCGAACCGAGCCCTGTGGGCAGAGGATTACCCACCCCAGGATAGGAATGCACGTGTACCTCATTTCGCTCTTTCTTCCCTGGCAAGCTTCTGAAGAGCGTCTGGACCTGCTTTCCCTCCTCATGGCTGCTTTCGTTACTCTGCGCTCCCCCCCCAAAAAAAAACGTCCGGAGGGGGACGGCACCCCAAATTCACTCACGGCAAGATCCACCAGATCCTGGACTTCCTAAGCCTCACCGAGACTGGAAAAAAACAAAACAAAACAACAAAGCCAAACGAAGATTCCCTAGTCCCTTTGCAAATCACTGGGAACTGGGGAGGAACGTCCCAGACGGATTCGAGATGCCAGAAACAAACAAGCCAATAATAATAATAATAATAATAATAATCCCTAAGAGATTAAACCGCGACACCCGACAGGACGCCTCGGTTTTTCTCCGGACACAAGGCTTCGGCTCCTGCTCTCACGCCGCCTGGAGGGAGGAAGGCGAGGGGGGACCTTCTTAAATTGGGCGTGGGGTGTGTGTGTGTGTCCGCTTGCCCCCCCTCTGGTGTGTGTGTCTGTGTGTGTGTGAGTCCCTGCTTTGGAACCGAATTCAGGGCGCCGGAGTCGCGCCGGGAGCCCCGTTCTCTCCCGCCCCGTACTCAAAAGGAGCAAGGCGACGGAGTTGCAATCCGAACAAGCAGATTGCACTGCAGTTCCAATTCCGGCCCCGACGACCCGGTGAGGCGGGCCACACGGAGGGCAAAGGGAAACCAGCTCCGAAGCAAACCTTCACGCCTTCCAACCCCCCCACCCCCCCGCCCACAACCCCTAGAGCCAAGAATCCAGGACCTGGAGTCAAAGAACATTTAAGGAATTCCCGCTTGCCTGCCCACCCCGGACCCCAGCTCTGTTCCAGAATAAAACTCCAGCATGACAATCAAGGGCGACCCGATCTGGTGTGGTGGTTCTGTTTTGTTTTCCGACTTCCCTAACAGTGGAAAGAAAGGGGGGGGGACACACACGAAGCAAGGTTCTCATCTTGGTGTATATGTATATATATATATAAAAAGGGTTTTTATTATCAGTTGAGGGTTATTCTTTTACAGCCAATGGATCAGCATGTTTAGTGGTTCGCGAACAGCTGGGTGAGGATTACAAGAGGAGAAACGCAGCCAAGCTGGAAAAAGAAGCCAGGTTAAGAATCCTATCCAGAGCTTTGAGGATGATGATGATGATTCCCCCCCCCCCCCCGGGGTGGTGGTGGCCGAACTCTTTGCTGTTCACCCTCCAGGCATTCTCCTGCCCCTCATGTCCCATAATAACAGACTCCCTTAAAACGGAATATAACTGCAGAAGGAAGGAATACTGCCGGGGGGGGGGTTCTCCAAAAAAGCAGGGCTCCTCTAATTCAGCCCGTCCGATTCCGGGCATTCGTTGGGCAGAACCGGGCGAAAAGGCAACCCCCCCGTTTGTCCCGACGTGTGAGTTTTCCCTCCTCTCCTCGCGGGTTTGGGAGATCAAACGCAGGCTTCGTTTACAGAGCTGGGGCCGCTCCGGCGTGGAGCTTTGAAGGAACGACGTGTCCGGCGGGCGGGGAAAACAGATGACAGAAGGAAAAATCGATATTTCGCACCCCCCCTTTGCTTTGATGGTTTGTTAGGTTAGATCCACAAGGCCAGGAGTGGGGGGGATAGCAGACCCCAAAAGGCAGCGACTGACTTTTCCTCTTCTATAGGATGAGGGGAATACAAGGTCAAACAGAAGGCTTTCCTGGGTCAGATGAAGGATGCAAGGCCCCTCTTTTGCAAACAGCAAAATAAAAATAAAATAAAATAAAAAAATGTGTGTTGGGGGGGAAGGGGGAGGCCAGGAAGCCAGAACCTAGTCCTTCTAGCCGAAGATAAATCCAGGCTCGCGTAATCCGGGGGCAACCTTCTGCAGCCCGTTTAGAAATATAGGTGCCCGTTCTCACTTTAGGGTCTCACATCAGGAAAAAAAAAAAACCCCAGTTAAGTATGCTTTGACAGGACCACAGCCCCAAAAGGGAGTAGCTGAAGAACGAGGCGGAAGACGCCGGAGCTGCACCGGACACAAAAAGGAGGGTACGTAGAATGAAACAGCAAGGAGAGCTGTATCCAGGAGCCAGGGCGGAAATGATGGCTCGAAAGAAGGCGAAAGGGGGAAATTAAGGACGAAGTGCCCCCTTTGGGGCTGGTCTCAGGAGGAAGAAGAGGAGGAGGAGGAGGAGGGCAGCGGGGCCCATAAATAGGGGCACCAGGGGGTGGCTGAGCCCGATCAGATGACTGGAAGATGTTTGAAGTGGGATTTTTCAAGGTTCCACTTCCGGGCTACCTGCATTCCTAATCCCAGGCGAGGCTGCGGCGTTCCGAGAGGGCAAGCCTCTTAAAATCTTTCTGAAAAAATTAAAAAAATTAAAAGGGGGATGTTGAGAGTAGACCACCCCCTGCCCTCAACTGGCTTCTAAATTCGGGATATGAGGCCTGCTCGAAAAACACGGAGCCTCGCTGGGGGAGGAAGGTTCCAGAAGGCGTTATTTGGCTGCCGCTCTTTCGGGGCTTCTGTGTCCCCAAGACAGAAAGAGAGGGGGAAAAAAAGACACTGAAAGGTTGATTCTTCTGGTCCCCAAAACCAGCCATGCCAAGGAAGATGCAGAGAAGTCTTTTAAACATGATGGAGAGTTAGGAGGAGAGGGTCTTTTTTGGGGGGGGGTTGTCCTGCTCTGAAAAGCTCTGATACAGGTTTGGGACGAGAGGGCGGGTTTTGGCGGCTTCGTTCTCATCTCGCCGGTCCAATTGGGCATTCCTGCCCTCCAAAAAATTCTTCTCTGCATTTCCCGAGTCTTGGCCGACGAGGACCGAAAGAGCCCCCCACCCCACCCCGTCTGCAGCCCCAAAGTCGTTCAGAATGGGGTGTGTGTGTGTGAGGGAGGTAGAGATGAACCGAGAGTGAGAATTGAGCAAAGCTTTGGATCGTCGAGGGGGGGGGGAGGAAGCGCTGGCCTAGATGGGAAGGGAAGGGGGTCTCTTCACCACCACCACCCCCTTTTGATAAGACGAGCCGGAAGCGACTGAGATCCGGAAAGAATCTCTAGATAGATATTTAAATAAGCACACACGGTCCCATTTCCGGGGGCAGGCGTGGGGAGGAGAGAAAAAAAAAAGGCAGGTTTTTCAATCACGCAAGAATCGCATCCGCCGTGCGGGAGGTCTGGGCATAGAGTGGGTTTCCCGGTCTCGGAAGCGACTGCGTTAAGGATGGAAGGGGGGGCTCCCCACGAGCGGGGAGAACGAAACCCAGCAGCCACGGCAACTCCTCCTCCTCCTCCCTGCCGGCGAGGGGTGGGTTGGGGGGTGGGATGGGGGGGAGTTTGGCCCTTTTAACGGAGCCCGCACCCCACCACTCCCTCGGCCTGGACCTTCTCCAGCTCCACCGAGCGGACCAGCTCCTGCACGAACTTCATCTCGGAGGCCACCTGCTTGGCCAGGGCCTCGTAGCGGTTCTCCAGCTTGCGGTAGCGCCGCTTCAGCCCGTTGGCGGCCAGCGAGGCGCTCCGGGCTTCCTCCTGGGCCTGGCGCTTGAGGGCCTCCGTCTTCTGCATCTCCTGCCGGATCTGGCGCAGGTCCTGGCCGATGGCTTCGTGCTCCTCCCGGTACCAGAGCTCCTTGTCCTCGTAGATGGAGCGCAGGGCGTCGATGTCCTCGCGGAAGGAGCGCCGGCTCTGTTGCAGGAGCTGCAGGCTCTCCTCGGCCTGGGCCACCTCCTCCATCACCTTGGAGAAGCGCTCGAAGTTGACGTAGGTGTTGTTGGGGGGCATGCTGGAGTGGGACTTGATGGTGTACTCCTTCAGGCGGGTCGTCTTCAGCCGGCGCCGCTCGGGCTTCTTCCCGCTGTCCTCGTTGCGCACGTTGCGCCTCTTGATCACCTGGAAGAAGAAGAAGAAAAAAAAGTGCCGTGTGTGTGTAAAAAAAGAGTAGGCGAGGAGAAAAGGGGCAGGCATCGAGAGAGGAGACTTCGCTCAGCCACACACCAAACACTTTAAAACACTTCCACACTTCACTTCCGGCCGTTCCGGCTTTTCCGGTCCGTCCGGCTTTTCCGGTCCGTCCGGCGTTTCCAGTCAGTTCGGCCTTTCCGCCCGGCATCGCTTGGGTCTCCGAAGGCCAGAAGAGGCCGGCTCACGCTTGCCACGACTCAGGTGGCGGCTGAAGCCTTCCTGGCTTTCAAGACAGCGACGAAGAGGTCCATATTCCTTTCTGAAAGGCCCCCTTTTTTGTTTCTTACCTTAATCCACGGGTGTTCCAAGCTCTGCTCGATGGTCATCCGTTTCCTGCAGTGAGCAAACGAGACGGAGAAAAGCGCGGTTAACCTTCAGGGTGATAACTGGCAATGCCCAACATGGACTGGAGGGCACAGAGAGAGAGAGAGAGAGAGAGAGAGGGAACGGTCCCAGTACGGACTGAGAGGAACTCGTTGGGTGACACGCCACGCCTCCAGGACCTGAGGAAATTCTCCCGGGACGAAACACCTCTCCCAAAACCCGGAATGCTTCTTTAAAAGAAAAGACAGCCTTGTTGATTTTTTCAGGGCGCAAGGAGTGGAAAAAGCTCTGCTTTCCCCCTCCCCTCCTTCCATTTTTCAGAACCGGAAGTGAACTGCCGGTTCTGGTCATTACGAAGAAATTTTAAAACGAAAATCAGGATGCTTTTTTTGGGATGGGAGTGTGTGTGTTCCCACAAAGCTGTTCCAAGCATCCCTGAGCACCCCCACCCCACCCGACTCCACCCCAAGGAGAGCTGTGGGTCTTTCCTTCCTTCCACCCCCCCCCCCCAGTTTTTCTTACTTGGGATCCTTGACCAGAAGCCGCCGGATGAAATCTTTGGCCAGCTCGCTGGTGTTGCTGAAGTACTCCTCGTCAAAGTCGTAGTTGACGGCGGAGATGTTGGTCAAGGTCTCCTGCTTGGTTTCGCCCAGGAAGGGGGAGGCCCCGCTTAACCTGGGAGGGGGAGAAGACGAGGGAAAGGAAGGCGGTCTTTATTTATTTTTATTTTTATTTTTGTAATGCCAACCCCGAGAAGGCCTGGCTTTGGGGTTCGGGCCCCACAGAAAGGAGAGGAAGGGGTGAGTTTCTGACCTCTAAAAGACCTACAGTGGACCCTCGTATGACGGTTTGTATAACATAAAATCTGTACCACATAAAAAATTCCAGAGAGAGGGGAAGTTTGCTTAACAGAATCGTCTACGGGGCGAATCCATACAACATAATTCTCTGTTTTCAATGCATTCCTATTGGAATTTGTATAAAGGAAATTGTGCTTGACGTAATTTCATTTGGAACGAATTAATTCCTTTAACACAAGGCATCGCTGCCCATGCCTTGCGTTCCACATCTGTCATGGATTACCTCTCCTTCTTATGAGCCAACTCTAGCCCTTAGATTTGTCAGGAGAGGCCTTTCTCTCCGTCCCGGGACCTTCACCGGTGTGCTCGGTGGGGATACAGGATACAGGGCCTTCTCGGTGGCTTCTCCCAGCCTCTGGAACTCCCTCCCACTGGAGGGCCAGCCTGGTCCCCTCTCGGCTGCCCTTCCGTAAGACAACAAAGTCCTTTCCCTTCAGGCCAGCTTTCCCCGAGGGACAGGCAGCCTGAGTGGCGATTTTTTAACCAGACTGTTGTACTTTATTTATTTATTTTTATATTGATATACCGACAGATTTTCCCAGACGGGAACTCAGGGCGGTTAACAAAGAATAGCAATCACTTTGCTGCGTTTTGCCATTGCTTATGTTTTTTTCCTTTTTAGTGTGGCGTTTGTTTAATCTTTTCCAGCGTCTGCGTACTCCCTGTTGCTGTTAGCCTCCGTATCGTCTTTCAGTGATGTAATTAATCTGCCTCCCCCCCTTTTTTTAAAGAGAAAGGCCGGGTGAAAATATTCTCAAGGAAATAAACGTAAAAATAGAAGTCCCTTCTTTATCCGGGCGTTTGCCTAATGTTGCTTGATCACACCGCCTGGAGAAGGGCCTCTGAAAGGTGAGCCTGTATGAGAGAAGGTGTCCCCCCCCCAGCCCCCAGGATAATGGGTTTCTGGCTCTGTGGAGCATGTAAGAAGCCCCAGATGCCTGGAGGGCCCTCAAGGTTTATGAACCCCTGCAGTTTCTCTCTTAGGCAAGAAAAGCAGCAGTCATGAAAGGTGAAGGGCGCTCCTTCTCTGAGCACAGACATGGACCAAAAAAAAATGGACTGCAGAAAACATTCCGGTCCCGAAATACTCACAGGATGTACGTGATGACCCCGATGCTCCTGTGGGAGAGGAGAAAAAAAATATGTAAGCAGAGTGGTCAAGGAAAGCGCAGCACCTGAAGAGTGAAAGCTGTAACAAAACCTGGAGGGCTACCCATCTTAATCTACGCTCTCCTTCCAGATTGCTGGCCACGGCCCTCAAGCACAACGCCTGTGGTGGCCGTTCGGGGGCCACGGCTGCCGTGGGCCAAGGGTCATCCCCTCCCCCAAACCTGGGGGAGGAAGGGGGGGGGACAGAGGTGGCTGCCTGAATTCTCTCTACACGCGTTCCAACCCGTGCCCATTTTTACGCCAAAGTCAAGTCCGCCCGCCCTTAACAGAGGCCACAAGGTTTTCCAGCGTTATTATTTATTTATTTATTTATTTATTTATTTATTTATTTGCTTCCTTTTTATACCGCCCATCTTCCAATCTGGAACTCTGGGCGGTTTACAAGTTCAATGAACTTATGAAAGGCGACTTGGCTTTTCTCATAGGGTCCGACAGGCCGAGCTCTCTCTGTATTTTTTTTAAAAAAAACTCTTATTAAATTCAGCAGACAACCCCCCCCCTCCCTTTCACTCACCACATGTCGGCCTCCAGGCCCAAAGGCTCGTAGTTGACGATTTCGGGAGCTTTGGAGAGAGATAGATAGAGAGAAAAGGAAGGTTGTGGGGAAGGTATTTCAGTGACGAAGAACAACCGCCCTACCGTCGCCTTTTACGCCACTCCCTCTAGTCAAGTTGGTCTCTAGGTGTTTTCCGGCCGCTTCTTTTCCCGCCCCGTACCTACGAACTCTGGAGTGCCAAATATGTTCTTGAACTCGCTCCCGGCCTCGATCTTGTGAGCAATGCCAAAGTCGATCAGCTTGATGCGAGGGCTGGGGACGTTCTTGTCCAACAGCATGATGTTTTCAGGCTGGGAGGAGGAGGAAGAAAAAAAGGGAAGGGGCCAGCCGCCTTAGGACCTCCGGCAAACGGGCAGATCCTTAGCATTTTTTAACCATCATAATCTTGCTTGCTCAGGTTTTTTTTTAAAAAGTACGGTTTGTTTTTCCCCCAATTTTAAATGTTTTAAAATATCCCATGAATTTTAATGACTGCCACGGGACTCCCAGTATCTGTGGGGGATCTTCTCTTAGCCTGTGTGGATGCTGAAACCTTAGATATAAAGCACAGTCTCTGGCTCCTTCTAGTGGCCAGTTATGGTAACACACCTTGGAAAAGTTTTATGATGATTGGTGATCATGATGACAGACACAGTAGTCCTATTGTATTGCAGCTCACAAATGTATAATTTATTGTGTTATAAATTCTCTCTCTTTCCCTCTCCACCCTCCAGATGTTTTGGACCGCAGTTCCCACAGTCCCTTGTCATTGGCAGTCTAAGCTTAGAATTCTGGGAGTTGTGGTCCAAAACATCAGGAGGGCCGAAGTGTGGACATCCCTTTCTTATGGAGAGGAAGTAAGCCGATGAACGGGTGAATGAAGAAATGAAGGAATGAGTCAATGAGCAACTGATTGAATGGATGAATTAAAAAATGAATCAATGAATCAATGAATTGAATCAGTCAATTAAGAAACGAACGAACCAACCAATCACTCAATGAACGAACGAATGAATCACTCAATGAACGAACGAATGAACCAATCAGTCAGCCAATGAACAAACGAACAAACGAATCAATCACTCAATGAATGAATGAATGAACGAACAAATGAATGAATGAATGAATCAATCAATCAGTCAGTCAGTCAGCCAATGAACAAACGAATAAACGAATCAATCACTCAATGAATGAATGAACGAATCAATCAATCAATCAATCAGTCAGCCAATGAACAAACGAACAAACGAATCAGTAACTCAATGAATGAATGAATCAATCACTCAATGAATGAATGAACGAACGAATCAATCACTCAATGAATGAATGAATGAATGAATGAACGAATCAATCAATCAGTCAGCCAATGAAGAAACAAACAAACGAATCAGTAACTCAATGAATGAATCAATCAATCACTCAATGAATGAATGAACGAACGAATCAATCACTCAATGAATGAACGAATGAATGAATCAGTGAATATAAACGCTCCTGACACCCCCACCCGTGTGTATCTGAGTATGGGTGTCTGTCTGTCTGTCTGTCTGTCTCTCTCTCTCTCTCTCTCTTACCTTGAGGTCGAAGTGGGCGATGCAGCGGGAGTGGAGGTAGTGGACGCCGTCCAGGATCTGCTTGAGGAACTGGGTGGCCTCCTCTTCCGTCAGGGACTCCTTCTCGGCCAGGAAGTCGAAGAGCTCCCCGCCGGAGACCAGCTCCAGGATCAGGACCACGTCCGTCTTGTTCTCGAAGATGTCGTGGAGGGTGATGATGTTGGGGTGCTGGATCTCCCGCAGGATGTTCACCTCGCGCTCAATCTCCTCCCGGCTCACCCCGCGGCGGCTGGAGGAGAGGCGGCGCTTCTTGATGAACTTGGCCGCGTACTCCAGGCCCGTCTTCTTCTCCCGGCACTTCCGCACAATGGCAAACTGGCCGCTGGGGAAGGAGGAAGAGGAGGAGGAGGAGGAATAAGGACGAGGAGGAGGAGGAGATTAAGAAGAAAGAGAAGGAGGAGGAAGAGGAGGAGGAAGAGGAGGAGGAGATTAAGAAGAAAGAGAAGGAGGAGGAGGAGGAGGAGGAGGAATAAGGAGGAGGAGGAGGAGGAATAAGAACAAAACTTTAGGGTTTTATTTTTGGCTTAATTTTGTTTCTGAAGCTTTTGGGCAGAACTCTTATCCGTGCTGAGGTCATTTCTGCCTTCTCTGCGGTGGAAGGAAGAAAGTGATCGCCTTTGAGAGGGAAAACCGAAATGGTCTCTAGCTTTTTAAGTGGGCTTTTAGTACTTGATTTCATTGATCAATGTGTTAATATGGCTTTCCCCCTTTTTAAAACGTTTGCCTGCTTTCTGCATTCAGCTTTTCAAACCATTGTCCTCTCACTTACGTAAGCCTCCTTGGGTCTCCTTAAGGAGAGAGTGCAGGGTGGAAATATCTTGAACAGAGAAATGAAATAAAGATTTTATAGGCCGCATTTTCCCCATCTATAAGATGCCTTCGTATATAAGACGACACCTCCCTACCTACTTATCCAACCCAAAATTACAGTTTTGCAATCGGGCGGTTTCTGTCCTTGGCTGACTTCCGAGGACAAGACGATCCTCAATTTGTTGCATGTATGTGTCTGTCTATCTATCTAACCATCCCTTCCTTTTCTATCTATCTATCTATCTATCTATCTATCTATCTATCTATCTATCTATCTATCTATCTATCTATCTATCTATCTATCTATAGCCCAACCTACAACTTCTGGACAAAAGTAAAGATTATATTATATTATATTTTATAATAAAAAATATTACTCAGAAAAGCTACTTCCTTCCCCTGTCCTCCTACCAACCCTGGCGGCTGCCTGTCGCAAAAACCTCTTGCAAAACAAACCCGCTTCTGCCGGAACCCTACAAGCTGCCACACGAAAAGGGTTTGCTCCTTTCAGATGTGCTGGCGGGCTGAACGACCGCATTCCTGATGCGCTACCCATCCTCCACGGAGGGGGCGAGCGGAACATTTCCTGGTGTTGTGGCCCTGGAGGAAACCTAGCCGACAGACAGAAAGAAAGGTAGAAGAAAAAAAACACCTTTGCTTTGTGCACCCTCCCACTCTCCCTGTAAAGAATTCTGCAGCCCTTCCAAAGAAAGAAAGAAAGAAAGAAAGAAAGAAAGAAAGAAAGAAAGAAAGAAAGAAAGAAAGAGCCTCTCCTTTTTGCATTCTTTTAATAAAGCCGCAGACATTCAGCCATGTAAGGACGGCTGGTTATTTACATTTTTTAAAGCTGAGATCACGCTGGCCTACCGTGAGCTTCCCATATTAGGCTGCACACACACCCACACCCTGTCCTAATTTTATTTTCGGAGGGAGGGGGGGAGATCTCTTAAACCCAATTTAGTCAGAGAAGAAACGTCCGTGGATTCAGACACAAGCCAAGAATGTCTTGGAGGTGATAATTGATTTCATTTAATACAATACAGTACTTGTTTATTTATTTTTAAAAACTATATGCTTATTGTCCTTAGCTTTCAAATACGGTCCTTGGACCCTTTTGAAGGAGAAAGGCAGGGCCAAACATTTTTCAAACGAACCCACATACAATTAAGTGACCCGTTGGTTTTTATGCTGACATATTTTTATGCTTCAGGTGCCGTTCTTTATTTGCATTTCACCCTTTCAAAAAATTCTTTCGCTTGGCTCGTCGCATTCCGGCCGTGCCGGTGTCCTACGTTTTGCAAACCGTCCAGAGTGGCCCTTTGGACGTTTGGGCAGTGTAAAATAAAAATAAAAATAAAATAAAATCAGAGACCCACTGGTGCCTCCTTCCCCGATAATTCCAAGGCGGGGTTAAAAATACTCTAAAACAGAATAGAATAGAATAGAATAGAATAGAATAGAGTTTTATTGTCATTATGCATACACAAGATATGCACAATGAAATTAAGAGTGCTGTTCCACCACACGCTCTAAACAGACAAAACGCATAAGACACCATACAAAATATTAAAAACTCTTTAAATTGCTTACAAAATTTAAAACACTACTTAAAAACTGGTTTAAGACGGTGCTAAAACGGTCGCGTTTAACTTGGATACCGCTCTGGGATAAAAAAACTGTTCTTTAGTCTATTCGTCCTTGACCTAAGAGTCCTGTATCTCCTGCCAGACGGCAACAGTTCAAAAAAAATTGGTGGCCAGGATGCGAAGGGTCTAGATGTCATCTTTGAGCACCTGGAGTTGCTCAATAAATGGATTATAAGTGGATAAATAAAATACGCCGGCCCCAGTGAGTCCCTGTCCTGCTTTTTAATTTGGGTGTGTGTGGGGTGTGTGTGTGATTCCCCCCAAATAAAACAACCCCCCCATCTCACCTGCCAAGCTCTTCCCCCATCTCATAATGGTCTTCTACGTCTTCTTGGTGAAAGGTTGCCATAATTTCCCCGGGATGGAAAAGGGCTGGAGACCTGCCTCGTCCGTATCCGGGTGTCGGAAACCGTGACCGGGTCCCACTTTAGCGAAGGATTAATTCAGCAGGGCTGTAAACGAAGCAGAGAGAGAGAGAGACAACCAGCGGTTGCCTGGTTCAACATGTTGTAATAATAATAATAATAATAATAATAATAATAATAATAATAATAATAATAATAATAATAATAATAATAACTCTGCAAAGAGGCAGATGAAACTATTGACCATACATATATTGAGTTGTTGCAAGAAAATTGCTGACTGATTACAAACAGCGCCATAATGTAGTTGCTCAAATGGTCCACTGGAATTTGTGTCAGAACTATCATCTGCCCGTAGCAAAGAACTGGTGGGATCATATGCCTGAAAAAGTGAATGAAAATGAGCATGCAAAATTACTTTGGGACTTCCGAATACAGACAGACAGGGTTTTGGAGCATAATACCCCAGATATTGTGATTGTGGAGAAGAAAAAAGTGTGGATCATTGACGTTGCTATACCAGGTGGTAGTAGAGTCACCGAGAAACAACTTGAAAAAATTACCCGATATCAGGATCTCAAAATTGAACTTCAGAGACTCTGGCATAAACCAGTACGGGTGGTCCCAGTGGTAATCGGCACAAAGAGCTAAGCAAGTATTTAGAAGAAATTGGAGTGGACAAAGTCACCCGTCCGTCAGCTGCAGAAAGCCACCTTACTGGGATCTGCCCGCATAATTCACCAATACATCACATAGTCCTAAATGCTTGGGAAGTGTTCGACTAGTGATTGGTAATATAAAATCCAGCGTAGACAGCTGTGTGGTTAAATAATAATAATAATAATAATAATAATAATAATAATAATAATAAGAAGAAGAAGAAGAAGAAGAAGAAGAAGAAGAAGATGAAGGATCCAGCATCGTTTATTTATTTATTTATTTTATTTTGAATATTTTTACCCCACCTTTCTCCTCGGAAAAGGACCCAAGGTGGCTTACAATAAACGAGGGGGCAATATACGGCCCAGAATATTTTAAGACCTATTCCAATTAAGAACAGGGGATGAGGAGAGGCAGCTTAGAACATGAAAAATGGAACATTAAAGCTACATGTTTTAGAAATGCCCCGGTTTGAGTCCAGTTTCTCAATGTGGGAGCAATTCTAATATATGTTTTATTTAGTTTTATGGTTTACATACTTTCGCTGAAAGTTATAAGGCTTATAAGTTATAAGACAAGTTATCTTGTCTGCTGTGTGACAGCAATAATACTAATACTAATACTACTAATAATAATACATTGCAAACGTTAACATTTTCCCTTGTTCCTTTCTTCGAAAGTCTTTGGTTTGTTTGTTTTAAAAGAAAGGATACATAAAACCACAATGTTTTCTTTTATTCTGTTTCCTCTTCCTTCCTTTTCATTTGTTTATTTTAGAAATCTGTAACATTTCCCCCCTCTTTTCCCAAGTCTTTTAAAGGCTCTGCCCTTAAACAGGGGAGATGCCAAGGCTTTTCCCAGCTGCCCCCCCCAAAAACCCCTGACACTTTGAATCCTTTTCATCTTTTGATCCGACGAATAAAATCCTTTTTATCTCATTCGTTTCAAATATCTGTAACCCCTGCTTCTTCTCCATTTTTTTAAATGTCTTCCATCATTCAAAGAGAGGAGGAGAAAAAAAAGCCCTACCAAATCACAATTCAAATATTTCTTTTTTAAAAAATTGAAATTTTCAAATATTTCTCTTTTTTTTTTTAAAAAAAGAATGAAACGGACCTTATATCGTATTTTAAGTTTTTTAAAAAAGCATTGTTGGGACAGCTTAAAAAAACACCGATTCGCCGCAAAACGTGGTGGTGGGGGGGGCAGACAGGCCCCCTCCTTTCGTCTCTCTTGGGACTACAAAGCCCAGAATCCCCCCTCCCCATAATTAAATGCTTTCACCTTCCAATCCCCCCTAATAAATAAAGTGAAAGGAAATATATACTTTGGGGGGGGGGAATTCATCCCCCCCTGGTCCCAGTGGACGATGGGACCTGGGACTCCCAAGAAGACCCCCTCCCCCAAAGCTGGCCTGGCTAAGGGGGGGGGGCGGAATGGAGGGGAGGGGGGATTTTGGGCTTTGTAGTCTAGCTTTTCCCCTCAGAGGAAACCCCCCCCACAAAAACTTCTCAGTTCCCCTCAGGCCAGCAGTTATCAACTAATATTGGGGGTGGGGGGTGGCTCACATGTCTGGGAAATATTTATATTTATATTTATTTATTTATTTCTATAATGCCCGTCTTTTTCCAAAGCAGCCCCCCCCCGCTTTAAAACACCCCCTTCTCCCCCCTCAAAAAAAAACCCCTCAGAAATAACCCCCCCTTCTTCTTCTTCTTCTTCTTTTACCTCACAGACTCCCCCCAAAAAGAGACCCCCCCAAAGAAAGAGACCCCCCACACCCCCCTATTTAGCCCCCCCAACCCACGACAAACCCCTCCCCCCCACACAAATGCCCCCCCCCTTTATTTCTCCCCCTTTCCCCTCAGAAAAGAACCCCCTCCCCCTCCCCGCTTCCTTTTCCCGCCATTTTTTTTTCCCTTTCAACCCACCTGAGGGGAAAGAAGGGGTGGGGGTGGGGGGAATCACGCGCGCGCGGGTGCGCGCATGCGCGCTCAGGGGTGTCCCCAAAGGTCTCTCTCTCTCTCTCTCTCTCTCTCGAGGCGCCCCGCTGGGCTCCCCCCCCCCCCGCATTCCGACACACGCCTCTCCCTGCTGGGGCTCGCGGCCGCCCAGCTCGCTCCTCATTGGCTACGGCGCGGCGGTGACGTCACCGCGAGGAGTGGAGTTTCTATCTCCGCCTCTTTTCCTCCTCCTCCTCCTGGGCGCGTGACGTCGCCGCGCCTCCTGCCTCCCGCGAGATGCCGGGCTCCGCCCCTTCCCTCGGCTCTCCCGTCTCCCCGCCCGCTTTACTCCTCCCGAGGCCACGCCCCTTGCTCCTCCAAGGCCACGCCTCCTACTCCCTTCTCCTCCCCGGGCGCCTGACGTCACCCGCCGCCCGCGCCAAGTCCTTCATTCATTCATAAAAACGGGGCTTTTATTTTTTTTCCCGCCGCCGCACCCCCCCCCCCGTTTCTGATTCTCGCAGAAGGGATCGCGGGTTTTTTTTTCAAAGGGGTGGCGACCACTCGCTCCTCTTGGATCCCTGACCCTGCCTGGTGGACGATGGGACCTGGAGTCCCCAGACTCTGAAGCTGGCGTATTACATGTATATATATCCATAAATGATGATTTCCGTGTGTTCAGCGATAAAAAGCCACGACTAAGCTTTAAAAATGAGATTTCTTTTCCTTTTAAACTGTTCCGGTGCTCCTTCTTAGTTTTAATGTAAGGTCCTATATACAAGTGGCCCCTTGTATAAAGGAATTCATTCGTTCCAAATGAAATTATGTTAAGAAAACTTGCCTTTATACACATTTCCCATAGGAATGCATTGGAAACGGAGTGATCCCATTTTTATGTTGTATGGATTTTCCCCATAGGCGATTCTGTTAAGCAGATTTCCCCCTATCTCCAGAATTTATGTTGTACAAATTTTATGTTATAGAAGCTGTTATACAAGGGTCCACTGTATATATATATCCACCTTGATGCATTGTAGGGATTAAGATTTTTATAATAGGCGCTGTTGCAATTCTCTACTTTTAAGGCCAAGCATGTCCCGCTACGGACGTCTTCCTTTTTTTGGATCTATCTGCTTTATTTACTAATTTGCTGATATTTAAGGGGGGAGTCCGCATCACAAAAGCCCACACATATTCTTCTCCAGGAGGCCTGTGGAGTCATTGCGTGGTCTCTGTCGCCCTCCTGTGGCCGATTTTGGCAAACACACTTTGGGAAATGCATGTACAAAGTGGTACCTTATATAAAAGAATTAATTGGTTCCAAATGGAATTCTGCTAAGCAAATTCCCCTTTATACAAATTTCCCAGAGGAATGCATTGAAAACAGAGTAATCCCATTTTTATGTTGTACGGATTCGCCCCATAGGCGATTATTCTGTTATGCAAATTTCCCCCTATCTCCGGAATTTTTTATGTTGTACAGATTTTATTTTATACAAATTGTTATACAAAGGTCCACTGTATTTCTAGTGGGTTTTTTTGGGGGGTGGGGGCTTATATTTTGAGAGCTTTGGAGGCCAAGAGAAAACCCTCCTTGCCTATTATTTCGGTGGTTACCCGATGAGGCTTCCTAGCTCATGCCTCTTTAGGGACAAAGGAGCAGGAAACCCCTCTTTAAAACTAATTATTTTAAACATTATCTCCACCCCATGGAAGAGAAACCGTCTCTCTCTCTCTCTCTCTCTAATTTGCTTTACGTGAAGTTCTGCTTGAAACACTGAATGAATCTTACACATCCCCTTCTGTTTCCCCCACCCTCAAAAAAATTGCTCTCAAGGGAAGAAAACCGTATTGGGTTTTTCTGCCGACTCCCAACACCGAAGAGAGAAAGCCCGCCACAAACCCGTTAAGGCTGCCCCCAGGCCGCTTCCTCGTTAACAAATCTTATTTCCGTGCTGGAATTAATCCCACAAGTTTGGAACCACCACCACCCCGCCAAGATCTGAGCCTACCCATTCAACCGGAAGCCCTGACAGGAACAAAAAAAGCTCAATTTTTAAAAATTTATTCTTTTTTTTTTAAATTTTTGTCCCCCCCCCCCCCAAAAAAAAAGACCTGGACGTTTTGGGAGGGGCGTTTCATGATCCGTTCATAGAATCTTCATTTCTCCTCTTCGGCTTTTTTTACAATTTGTCTAGGAAGTTGTCTAAGGCGGGGATGCCCTCTTTGAGCCCTTTCCGCTTGCGGATCTCGGCCACCACCTGGGAGGGGCGGGAGGCGCTGTCGAAAGGGTCCCCGGGCAGGATTTGCCAGTGGTCGAAGACGCACTGCGGGAAGGCCTGCCCGCCCGTGTTGGACCTCAAGTCGGCGGTGAAACCTGAGGAGGAGAGACGGAAAGCGCAGAGCGTCACGAAAAGGAAGCCAAAAACCACAGACAAGAGAGCAATGCAAAAATTAGATAGATAAAACGAAACAGAGCAATGCAGGACAGTCATCTCAACCCTAACCCTATATTTGTTTATTTTTCAAAGATTCATAGAATCTGAGAGTTAGAAGGGACCTCGGGGGCCATCCAGTCTGACCCCCTGCCATGCAGGGACCCCCCTCCAAGTGTCCTCAACAGATGGCCACCCAGACTCTGCTTAAAAACCTCCCGAGAAGGAGACCCCACCACCCTCCTTTAGGATCAGAGAACCCCAGAGTTGGAGGGCACCTCGAAGGCCATCCAGTCTGACCCCCTGCCAGGCAGGAACCCCCATCCCAGTGTCCCCGACAGATGGCCACCCAGCCTCTGCTTGAAAACCTCCCGAGAAGGAGACCCCACCACCCTCCTTTAGGATCAGAGAACCCCAGAGTCAGAAGGGACCTCGAGGGCCATCCAGTCTGACCCCCTGCCAGGCAGGAACCCCCATCCCAGTGTCCCCGACAGATGGCCACCCAGCCTCTGCTTGAAAACCTCCCGAGAAGGAGACCCCACCACCCTCCTTTAGGATCAGAGAACCCCAGAGTCAGAAGGGACCTCGAGGGCCATCCAGTCTGACCCCCTGCCAGGCAGGAACCCCCATCCCAGTGTCCCCGACAGATGGCCACCCAGCCTCTGCTTAAAAACCTCCCAAGAAGGAGACCCCACCACCTTCCTTTAGGATCAGAGAACCCCAGAGTTGGAAGGGACCTCGAGGGCCATCCAGTCTGACCCCCTGCCACGCAGGAACCCCCATCCCAGTGTCCCTGGCAGATGGCCACCCAGCCTCGGCTTGAAAACCTCCCGAGAAGGAGACCCCACCACCCTCCTTTAGAATCAGAGAATCCCAGAGTTGGAAGGGACCTCAAGGGCCATCCAGTCTGACCCCCTGCCATAGAGGAACCCCCATCCAAGTGTCCCCGACAGATGGCCACCCAGCCTCTGCTTAAAAACCTCCTCCAAAGGAGACTCCACCACCCTCCTTGGTGGCAGCATATTATTATTCCACTGCCGGACAGCTCTAACCATCAGGAAGTTCTTCCTAATGTTCAAATGGAATCTCTTTTCCTGTACTTTGCAACCATTTTTGTAAGTGACCGGCTGCTTCTCTCCCAATAAGGGGACCCCGAGGCAGCTAAGGTTAAAAACAAAACACGAAAACGAAATAAAGCGTAGGGGAGAAACTGACAGGAAGTCAACCCCACGGGAGGCGCTCTGGAGTGAACTACAAAAGCCCTTCTGTCGTGATTTAAGAACCCTGAAACAGAGACGCACCGAAAGACTCGTTGACCGGGAGGTAGGCCTTGACCACGAACATGGGTGTGCCGGCCACTTGAGATTCTTCAAAGACGTGGCCTCGTTTCCTGTTCAACACGCCGTAGATGCCGCCTACGGCTTGCTCCGGGCACTGGAAGGAAGGAAGGAAGGAAGGAAGGAAGGAAGGAAGGAAGATGAGCCCGCTGGCAAAGGGGTGTAGGGAAAACAAACGCCCAAGGGACAACGCCGTCCGAGCTGCCACCAACCCACCCCACCTCACCAAAACCGCTCCCCCCAGCCCCTGCCACCCCAGCTCCCGCCCCCCCTTCCCGGTCCCCTCCTCACCTGGATCTCCACCAGGTAGATGGGCTCCATGAGGCTGGGCTGGGCGGTGAGGACGCAGGCGTAGAAGCACCGCCGGGCGGTGGGGATGATCTGGCTGCCGCCCCGGTGGATGGCGTCGGCGTGGAGGGTGACGTCGTGGACGTCAAAGCGGACGGCCCGCATGTTCTCCTCGCAGAGGGCGCCCTGGAGGAAACAAGAGAGACAAAAATTTTTTTTCCCCACCCAGAGTATTGTTAATCTGTGGAACTCCCTGCCACAGGAGGTGGGGATGGCATCTGGCCCGGATGCCTTCAAAAGGGGGATTGGACAGATTCCTGGAGGAAAAGTCCATCCCAGGTGACAAACCATGATGGAGATGTGTCATCTCCAGGCTTAAAACCGGGGTCCTTCAAGGGCCAGATGTAGGGGAATGGTATATCAGGAGACAGAGATTGAGTCTCATGCGCTCTAATACTCATCTGGTGGGGCCACTGGGAGATCCAGGAAGCTGGACAAGATGGGCCTTTGGGCCTGATACAGCATTGTCTCTTCTTAGGTCAGGCATGTCCAAACTTCAGCCCTCCTGATGTTTTGGACCACAATTCCCAGAATTCTAAGCTTAGATTGCCAATGGCAAAGGACTGTGGGAGTTGTGGTTCAAAACATCGGGAGGGCCTCTTAGGTTCTTAAGAGTTGAGGGGGACCCCCCCTTTTCGTTTAAAACAGCCCCAGCCCCCCCGCCACTCGGAACGAGGGACCCACCTCCTTGGTGGCCCACTGGAATCCGGCCACCACGCTGTCCTTGATCTCGTTGAGGTACTGCACCCCCTTGGTGATGTCGGTCAAGATGTTGGGGCCGGTGCCGTCCGGGCCGAAGCACCAGATCTTGCGGGCTTCGGCCACGTCCCACTCGTACTTCTCGGCCAGGTAGCGGGCCCGCTGCTTCAGCTCCTGCCGGGCTGAGACGTCCCCCTTGTCGATGTCTTCGGCCAGGCCTTCTGGGAAGGGGCGGGCCTTCATGTACAGCCGGTTGTGCTTATTGGGTGATTTGGAGAGGCACAGGACCGAGGACTCGTCGCTGACCGTCTCGCGGTAGGAGACCACCGGGTCGGATTTCTGCCGGGAGAAACGGGAGGATTCGGCTCAAAAAACGGGCAGGAAACGACCACGCCCGCGTCAGCAAGCAGGGTCCAGGAGGTCTCCCGAGATTATTTATTCTTTATTAATTATTTGAGCTTATAGGCCGCCCGTCTTCCAGGCGGAACTCCGGGCGGTTTACACGAAAAGAGAACCAACAGTACACAAAAATTATGAACGACGACGCTTAAAACCACTCCACAATTCACATTAAAAAAATCGCTAATAAAAAAGAAAAGGCAGAAAGGCAGGTGGCGGACAAGGAAAAAATTAATTAGAATTAACTGTCACCGAACGCCTCCCGAAAAAGCAAGGTCTTTAAAGCTTTTGTGAAGGATGGCAGGGACTGTGCAAGGCGCAACTCAGGCGGCGGGAGATGATTCCATAGTGTAGGGCCAGCCACAGAGAAGGCTCAGGCACGGGTGACCGTCTTCCAAGCCTCCCCGGGGGTGGTCACCCGCAGGGAGCGCGCCCGCGACATTCTAGCTGGTTGGGCCGAAGTTAAGTGCCACCCTCTGGCACTCAACGGTGCGGACTTTGATTCTGCCACTGGGCCTTCCTGGCCTGGGTGACCTCTAGGACACCCCCCCCCGGCCCCCGGGGCTCACCTTGATCGGGATGCAGGCGTGGTCCTCTTCAAGATCCTTCAGGCAGATCTCCAGGTGGAGTTCCCCAGCGCCGGCGATGATGTGCTCTCCCGACTCCTCAATGATGCACTGGAGGGAAAAAGAGGACGCAGGGGGGGCTTAGGGCTGGGGGGCAGCGTTCCCAGCCAGGAAGAACCTAAGAAGAGCCCCTGCTGGATCAGGCCAAAGGGCCCATCTATGCCAGCTTCTTGTATTTATTTATTTTTACATTTCTATGCAGCACCAATTTCCCCATAGAAACTCTCTCTCTCACAGTGGCCCCACCAGATGCCTCTGGGAGCGCACGAGACTCGATCTCTGTCTCCTGATCCCACTCCCCCCTGCCTCTGGCCCTTGAAGGACCCCGGTTTTAAGCCTGGAGATGACACACATCTCCATCACGGTTTGTCACCTGGGATGGACTTCTCCTCCAGGAATCTGTCCCATCCACTTTTGAAGGCATCCAGGTTAGATGCCATCACCCCATCCTGTGGCAGGGAGTTCCACAGTCTAACAACGCGCTGGGTGAAAAAAAATATTTTCTTTTGTCCTTACTCTCCCAACCCTCACCAGCTTCTGAGAAGCACCGAGGGTTGTGTTCACAAGGTAGGCAGCCCGAAGGCCAGCCGGGCGTGTGGGGCTGGCGAACGCCCACCCCACCCCACCCCACCCCCCTTTTTCCAGAGGGACTTCCCGGTGTGTGTGTATGCGTGTGCGTGTGCAAACTCGCTCACCTGCACCATGGGGTCGGACTTGGCCAGCCGCTTCAGGCCTTCGACCAGCTTGGGCAGGTCGGCGGGGTTCTTGGCCTCCACGGCCACCCGCACCACGGGGCTAACGCTGAACTTCATCACCCGCATGTTGTGAGCGTGCTCAAAGGTGGTGATGGTGCCCGTCTTGACCAGGAACTGGTCCACCCCCACCAGGCCCACAATGTTCCCGCAGGGGACGTCTTCAATGGGCTCCACGTAACGCCCCATCATCAGGATGGTCCTGGGAGGGAGAGGAGGAGGAGGAGGAGGAAAACGGGAAGAAAAAGGGGTGTGTGAGCGTGTGTGCTTGTGTGTGTGTGTGTGTGTGTGTGTGTGTGTGTGTGTGTGTGTGCGTCAGGGCGCTCGGACGGAGGCCGCCACAGAGACTTTGTTAAACGGCTACCATCATCACCTGGAATGTCCTCCCAAGGGACATCCGCCTGGCACCAACCCCGATGACATTTCGGCGCCAGGCAAAAAAACCTTCCTGTTCCAGAAGTTTTTTCATCGACATAACAGAGACGGTGGGGGGGTCCTGTTGGCCATTTTAGTGTTTCGCGCTTCAATGTTTTTATTGTTTTAACCGCCCGTTGCCTTTTTAACGTTTCAACTGTTCCTTTTGATTGTAAGCCGCTCCAGAGACCTTTGGGTAGTGGGCGGCATGTAAGCGGTATAAATAAATAAATAAATAAATAAATAAATAAATAAATAAATAAATAAATCTTCAGCAGCAAGACGGGAGCCAAGGAAAGCGACCGAAGGCTCCGCTTAGACCTCTAAGGCAGGCCTGTCCAAACTTCGGCCCTCCTGATGTGTTTCGGACCGCGACTCCCAGAATTCCAAGCCTGCATTTCCAACGGCAAAGGGCGGTGGGAGTTGAGGGTCCAAAACGTCTGGAGGGCTGAAATTTGGCTAGGCTGGCTCTAAGGTCTGTGGAGGGGGAGGGGAACAGAAAGAAAACAAACCTCTCTCTTGCTGCCCCCACAACTATCCCGTTAGCGTAGAAAGGCTGGGGATTTGTAACCGAACCCGATTGCCTTCCAAACGACGCTCATTTCCCTTTGCTTTTTTTTTCTGTCTCTGCCGCCGCTACCGCCACCCAATTTGTGAATGGCTAGGGAGGGGCAAGGATGGACTCTGGGGAAGGGAGAGGGGGGGAAAACCCACCTCTGGATGGGCTTCAGGTAAAGATCCTCCTTCTTGCCGGGCGTGTAGTTCGGTCCCATGATCCGGCACTTGAGCCCGGTGGAGACGACCCCAGAGAACACCCTCCCGAAGGCGTAGAAACGCCCCTTGTCGGTGGTGGGCACCATCTTGGAGACGTACATCATGAGCGGGCCTTTGGGGTCGCAGGCCTTGATCCCTGGGGAGATTGGGGGGGGGAGAAAAGAGGTGTTAATGTGCTCGTCGCAAGGGGTCGTGGCGATGGTCCTCAAAGCAGCGGTTGGCCTCGTGAGCAACCGGGCCAGAACCGACACCGCCGGTGACCTCTCGGAAAGGAACCCGGGCCCGTTCCCGCTTACCCATGGCCGCCTCGTCGTCGGGGGGCCCCTCGTAGAGCAGCTCGCAGCGGTACTTCTGAGCGGTGACGGGGGAAGGCAGGTGGATGGTGATCATCTGCAGCAGGGCTTCCCCGGCCGGCAGCCAGCGCCTCATCACCGCCTGGACAGAGGAGACAGGCCATGTGTGTGTGTGTGTCAGGAACGGATGCAGAATCCGAACGCCCCCTCGGTCCGAAACACGCCCAGCAACACACCCCCCCACCACCACACACACACACTTCAGTCCAGGCTGCCCCAAACATCCCAGGTTTGTATGGACAGCTCAGTACCTCTCCAACAAGGGGGGGCGGGGCGGGTGTTTTGCAAAGCCAACGGGACTGAACTGCCTTTTTCCCCAGCCCATCGGGCGACATACCGCGCTCGCCACAACCCTAGCTTGCTGCCGTGTCTGTGTGTGTGTGTGTGGACCGAACCTCCCCTCCTCCCCAATGTTAAACCCAAACACGAGGAAGTCACCTTAACCAACACGATTCGTGGGGTCCCTAAAAACACCCTCTTGGCTCCAGCTCCTTAGCCGGCCACCCTCTTCACCCCCCCACGGTCTCACCTTCAAGAGGGGCTTCCCTTCCTTGTCTTTATCCTCGCTGTCCAGCTTAATGTCCAGCTTCTCAACCAGCTTGGCCGTCTCCTCCTTCTTGAAGTTCATGATGGCGTCAAACACCTTCGAGGGCGGAAAAAACGCGTCCCCCCCCGTTAAGGCCGGGAACGAACCCGAGAGCAAGTGAAGGGTGGCTTGGAGTCCATTTATTTATTTATCATTTGTTTAGAGAGCAGAGGTTCTCAACCTGTGGGTCCCCAGAGGTTCCTGGACTGCAACTCCCAGAAACCTCTTCCACCACAGCAAGTGGTGGAGGCTTCTGGGAGTAGCAGTCCAGGAACCTCTGGGGGGGGGGACCCACCGGTGGAGAAACCACTGGTTTAGAGTATTTTTACCCTGCCTTTCTCCTTGGAAAAGGACCCAAATCTACTTGCTGAACGAAGAGAGACACACCGACAAGAATCTTTCTGACTCAAAGAGTCGTAAAAGGGTTAGCGTTTTTTGGCATCCAACCGGCGAGAGCCGAGATGTTTCTTTTAATCGCTAGCGGCTCAAAGCCATGGGGGGGGTGTCGTCAGCGGCCCTTAAAAAAATCCACGGCAAGCTTTTCTTTTTTTCGGGGGGGGGGGGGGTTGTCGCATTTATGGAGAAAGCCTGCCGGCGTCGCATCAGATGCTAAATAACCTTTCTTCACCCGCGCTGCGTCAGGTCAAAGTGAAGAAAAATTTGTTTCCATCATCACGCGCGGGGCGGGGGCGGGTGGGTTTAAGGGCGGGTAAGGAGGGCCGCTTACAGGCTCCCTGGGAGGTGGGTGGGAAGCCACAGGGGTGGAGTTTGGAGAGGAAAAAGGGGCCCCCTCACCTTGAAAATGGGGTCCAGGATCAGCTGGCAGAAAGTCCGGGGCAGTTTCTTGCCATCGGGACCATTCGGGGACTTGCTGAATTTCCCGGTGGCCGGATCGAAATACCTGCAAGCAGGGAAGAGAAAAGGAGGAGGGAGACCCAAACTAAGCACCCAAGAAGAACAGACAAGGCCTGCTCCCACCCCAACCGCAATCCTCCTCCCAAAAAGCTACGTTTCATGGCTGGAAAACACCAACACAGAAATCCATACACCATGCCACACTTTTTCCTTTTCTGAGTCGACAGGGTTGGGCCGAACGACCGTTAATTATCTGGTTTTCCTTAGTTCAAAGCACAGAGATCCTTGCCCACGGGGCAGAAGCCTGACTGGAAATATCTTGAGACAACTCCCTGCTCTTTGAAATGTAACTAGTTACCAGGAAGATCACTGCTTAGCAACTCAGTTACTTTCCCCGAGCCGCTCGATGTTGTATCACGCTTTGACTCCATCAACTGCAACCCAAGTTTTTGTTTTTTTTGGTGGATGTAATGTGAGTCCCCCACCCCCTAGTCACTTGCAAAATATACTTTTATCTAGCCTAGTCTCTAAAACATTTTGCAAAATGTTCCAAAACTTTCAAAAACTTCCATTATCATCTGGGAGTTGAGTCATGGCTACTGGACTTCTTTTTTTGAGAGATAGAAACGTTTCGCTGTTCATCCAAACAGCTTCACAGACCGATGAAGCTGTTTGGATGAACAGCGAAACGTTTCTATCTCTCAAAAAAGAAGTCCAGTAGCCATGACTCAACTCCCAGATAAACGCACCTGGATGACTGAGAATCTTCACAGACGTATTCCATTATCATCCTTTAAAAATGCAGCAAAATGAGTTTTAATAAGTACCTATTTTCAAATTCCTGCAAAACCTGCTTTGAAAGTTTCTCAAATGCTTGTTAAAATCCATTAACGTAATTCTTTTAAAGATATTACCAAACTCTTCTTAATAGAATGGTCTAAAACCATGGCAAAATTGGCTTCCATCTTGTCCTTTAAAAACGCCGTCACGTGAGGTTAAAATAAGGTTACTGTTCTAATCCTTGAAAACCTTTAAAGCGCATTTTAACATGCTTAAAGACACATGCGGAAAAGTGGATTCGAACGGCATTTTTAAGGACGACAAAGAGCATTCGCGAAACCTTCAAAGCGGGTTTCTTGTTTGTGAAATGGAGACCCGACACCTGGCGAGGAGAGGATGATACTCACCTGTCCCCCCATAGCTTCTTCATCATGTCCTCCACTTTCTTGGCCCGGTCGGCGGCGCTCAGCTGCCCTTCCCCTTTGGCGGCAAACTTGGCCACGTACATCTCGGCGAACTGCTTCAAGGTGAAGGCCCAGCCGTGGAGGCCGGAGCCGAAACCCACGGTGCCCAGAACTGGGTCGATCTAGGAGGGGATTTGGGGGGGGGGTGTTAGAAACACAGAGACGCTCGGCTTCGGCACCCAAAAGAGAGCGTGAGCCAAGAGACGGCGTAACCCTGAGGTGCTGCCAAGGAGGGTGGTGGGGTCTCCTTCTCGGGAGGTTTTCAAGCACAGGCTGGGTGGCCATCTGTCGGGGACACTTGGATGGTGGTTCCTGCATGGCAGGGGGTCGGACTGGATGGCCCTCGAGGTCCCCTCCAACTCTGGGGTTCTCTGATCCTAAAGGAGGGTGGTGGGGTCTCCTTCTTGGGAGGTTTTCAAGCAAAGACTGGTTGGCCATCTGTCGGGGACACTGGGATGGTGGTTCCAGGTCCCTTCCAACTCTGGGGTTTTCTGATCCTAAAGGAAGGTGGTGGGGTCTCCTTCTTGGAAGGTTTTTGAGCAGAGGCTGGGTGGCCACATGTCGGGGACACTTGGATGGTGGTTCCTGCATGGCAGGGGGTCGGACTGGATGGCCCTTGAGGTCTCCTCCAACTCTGGGGTTCTCTGATCCTAAAGGAGGGTGGTGGGGTCTCCTTCTTGGGAGGTTTTCAAGCAAAGACTGGTTGGCCATCT
Source organism: Phrynocephalus vlangalii (assembly GCA_037367305.1). Taxonomy (NCBI): domain Eukaryota; kingdom Metazoa; phylum Chordata; class Lepidosauria; order Squamata; family Agamidae; genus Phrynocephalus; species Phrynocephalus vlangalii. The sequence continues at coordinate 574,356 of JAWVWN010000615.1, forward strand.
GTCGGGGACACTGGGATGGTGGTTCCAGGTCCCTTCCAACTCTGGGGTTTTCTGATCCTAAAGGAAGGTGGTGGGGTCTCCTTCTTGGAAGGTTTTTGAGCAGAGGCTGGGTGGCCATCTGTCGGGGGTCACTTGGATGGTGGTTCCTGCAGGGCAGGGGGTCAGACTGGATGGCCCTCGAGGTCCCTTCCAAATCTAGGATTATCTGATTCTAAAGGAAGGTGGTGGGGTCTCCTTCTTGGGAGGTTTTCAAGCAAAGACTGGTTGGCCATCTGTTGAGGACACTTGGAGGGGGCTTTCCTGCATGGCAGGGGGGTCAGACTGGATGGCCCCCGGGGGTCCCTTCCCACTCTAGGATTCTGCCCCCTGATGGTGCTGCCATTTTGGAAGACAAACAGGGTGGTGGTGGGAAGGGGGGTGGGGGGAAGGACCCGGATCTTTCTCAGGCCCACCCGGGGACGCCGGCGCCCTTACCATGATGTTCCCCATGGGTCCCGTCTCGCCTTCCCCGTAGGTGGAGATGATGACGTTGACGTTCTCCACGATGCGCTGGAAGGTCTGGTAGAGCTCCTCCGGCTGCAGCTGCAGCTCCAAGAGGGCCCGGTCCATCTTGTTCATCATCAGGACGGGCTTGATGCGCTCGGCGATGGCCTGGCGCAGCACCGTCTCCGTCTGGACGCACACGCCTGGGGGGGTGGGGTGGAAAGGAAAGGGAAGGGGTATAAAAAGAGGACGTCAGCACCACCAGGGTCACGGGTGGGGGTCCCTTTGGAGACCGGGGAGACGCCAGGCCTTCCCTCCTGAGACGGACCCGCCGGGCCTCACCGGAGACGCAGTCCACCACGACCAAGGCCCCGTCGGTGACGCGCAGGGCGGCCGTGACCTCCGAGGAGAAGTCCACGTGGCCCGGGGAGTCGATTAAGTTGATGAGGAAACCGCACCCGTCTTTGCTTTGTTTGATGAAAGCCAGGTCGTTCTCCGAGAGCTCGTAGAAAAGAGAAATGGCCCTGCAGGAGAAGCAGAGAGAGAGAGAGAAAAATATTTATATATATATAAATTGAGAGAGAGAGAAACAAGGGAGCCACGGCTCACAAAAAAACACGCGGGGCCACCAGGAGGAGGAGGAGGAGGAGGAAGGGTCCTTACGTGGACTTGATGGTGATGCACCTCTCCTGCTCGTCCTTCCGCGTGTCGGTGAAGCGGGTCTCACCGGCCCGGGCGGAGGCGATGATGCCGGCTTTGCACACCAAGGAGTCGGTGAGGGTGGACTTGCCGTGGTCCACGTGGGCAATTACCGACATGTTCCGGATGTTGGCCTTCTTGTCCATGATGGCCCGGATCTGGTCGACGGTGAAGTTCACCTGGAGGAGGAGAACAAGGGGGGGGGGCGGGCGGGCGGGCAGGAAGCGTCAGGAAGGAGGCTCCCGTTGGCTGTCAAATCTCTCCCCCCCCCCAAAAAAATAATAATCTTGGGAGGGTCCCTGTTTATTCCGGAGCGGAGGTGGGAAATTTCTGGGCTGTCAAATCTCTCCCCCCCCCCCCAAAAAAAAAATAATCTTGGGAGGGTCCCTGTTTATTCCAGAGCGGAGGTGGGAAATTTCTGGGTCATCGGGAAGCCACGGGGAGTCAAAAATCTGGGGTTATTTTTTTGGGGGGGGGAGACAGGGCTCCCCTTTTGCTCCCCCCCCCTAAAAAAAGTTTCCATCTGGAATCCTGAGCCAGGCTTGAAAAGGGGAAGAAAAAAAATCGTACAACACCAAAAACAAAAATTACTTTCCTGCAAATCACTGCTCCGCCTGCATGTCCTTTTTTTAAAGAAGGAAAACAAGGAACAATCCTTTGGATTTTAAATAAGGAAACAGTCATTTTCAGGGAATAAATAATTTGAAATTGAGCGAGCAACACCCCCCGCCCCGGCCGCTGTTGTAAGGTCACTCTCCCTGTTCTCCAAAAAGGGTGCCCCGTGTGGGCTCAGTTCCTCTTAAGTTATTTGCAATGTGGAAAAAAAATTTGGTTCGATTGAGATACGGCACAACGTTTTAATCCAGCAAAAGCACAATTATTGTAAGCCGCCCAGAGACCTTTGGGTAGTGGGCGGCATATAAGTTGTAAAAATAAATAAATAAAAATAAATATTTGAAGGGGGGGGAGGAGATTCCAAAATATCAAGGTTAAAAAAAAACTAGCTTTAAAACTTCTCCTGAATGTACCTTTCAAATGCAATTTTGTTACAATGGGTGGTACTTGCTTTTTAAGAAAAGGAAGTTGTCACACAAAGTCACGTTACTTGTAACGTTATAATTGTTGGCATATTTTTCTAAGAAAATTAGTTACACAAAATCATGGTTACTTGTAACTATTTTGTTCCCAGCTGGGACAGGAGCCAAGAAGGTAAACAATCATCCTTGTTACAAATGACTTTGACTGGTAGCTACGGAAAAAACCGAGGAAATAACAAGAGTGACGTCAAAGTGGGGCCAAAGGCAGTATGGAAACTTGGACAAGGCCCATGGGGGTTGTAGTCCAACACGACACCGGGGTGGCCACTCCGAGGGGCAAGGAACGCAGCAGGACGGCCACTCCAGCCGAGTCATGCAAAGAAAGGCCAGGCTGGCTGGAACTGTGCAACTCGGGAGCTGGGCGAGCGAAGGACGATGGGCGTTGTGGTGGGAGGCCCACCCCCAACCCCATTCCCGAGCCCTCCCCGAGGGGGGGGTGGCAATGTGTGTGAGGGGGGGAAGGGGGTCCCTGCCGGGCGGCCCCTGCAAGGGAAGAGTATTCTGGTCTGGGGAAATCGCGAGGGCCTACAAATCTCATGATCCCCCCCCAATCGCGAGGGAAGGTGCCGTCCGAGAAAAGCACCCCTAAAAACCCCAAATAAAGGCCAGGTGTGGGGGGCCTATGGGGTTACGTCAAGACGGTGGCTTTGCCCCTCCTCCCCCCCAAAATACGGAAGGATCCGGAACATTATAGGGTGTGTGTGCGTGGGGGGGGGGGGTTTCCCCTCTCCCACCCCATAAGGTCTCCCCCCCTAAAAAGGATTTCCCTCCCCAGTCCTGGGGAGCCGCCCCACACTCGCCCCCTAAATAATAAACCTTATTAAAAGCGGGTGTCCCCAAACCAGGATTTTGGATTGCGTCTGTGGGGAAACAGCCTGGTTATTTTTTTTGGGGGGGGAGGGGTTGGGGGGGTAATGGGACATGTTGTCCCATAAGGACGATGGGGCTGCTGGGTTCCATAGGGAGTTTCGGGAGGGGGGAGCATAATGGGGTTTTAAACCTAGGGGTGTGTGCGTGGCAGGGAAACTGGGGAGCCTGCCCTTGCTAAGGGGGAGAATGAGCTTTGTAGTTCCCCCCCCCCAAAAATCCACAGGTCAGCACAGCAGCATGGGATACGTGGTGGTTTTAGGAGGGGAACCCGGAAGGAGTGAGTGGAGGAGGATGGGAGGAAGCGGGAGGGGGGGAGGGAAGGGCTGCCCTGCCACGTCTGAGGGCCACACAGGAGGGGATGATGGGACCTGGAGTCCGCCTCCTGCGAGGGCACGGGAGGGAGAGAGGGTCGGGGGATGATGGGACCTGCCATCAAGGCGGTTTATGGGATTCTTAAGGGTTATTAGAATGGAATAAAAGCGACCGGGGGGGAAGCAAAGGCTGTTCCAACCACCCGCCCCTCCGCCCCTCCTCCTCCTCCTCCTCCGCCCACTAGGCCTCCCAGCCCTCGGGCCCATATGGGTCCCCGTTGGGAGTTCCGGGCCCTCCCGTTCTCCTGGTCCCCCCGGGGCCGGCGGAGGGCTCACCATGGCGGCGGATGGCGGCGGATGCTCTCCGGGGAGGGAAGAAGAAGAAGGAGGAAAGGGGGAGGCCGTCAACAATGGCGGCGGCGGCGGCAGAGCTCCAACAGCGGCGGCCCTGCGGGCGGAAGAGGGCGCTGACGTCAACCGCGGGGGCTTATATACCCTCGAGCCGGCAGGGGAAGGGGCGGGGCCGGAGAAAGGGGCGGGGCATAGCGACAGAGCCAACCCTCCCACCCCCACCGCGCAGGCGCACGGCCCTTCTTCCTCCGCCGCCGTCGCGCAAGGAGATGGCGTATGCCGGAAAGCGCATGCGCATCCCACTATTTTGGAACCCACCCGGAAATGCGGCGCGCGGCGTGCCCCGGCCACGTGGTGGCCGCGCCGGGCAGGGATTGGCCAAGGTGGGCTTCCGGGTATGGGCGCGTCATCCGCCCCGTTGTGGTGTTTTCATACGCAGTTAAAGAGACTTGTGAATGTAACTTAACTGGTGTATGGAAACTGATAATAAAAACACACATGTATTTATTATACAGCTGCATATGAAAGCAGAAAAATATATATACGCATATAAGGTTTTTCTATATATCTGCTTTCATATAGTATATTGATTTATGTTCATTTTATATATATATATATATATATATATATTTGTTTTCGTAGATTTTAACCACCCTAACATGCATATTCCACCCTAACATGCATATATATATATATATATATATAAATGAACATAGATAAATTAATATATATAAAAGCACATTAGGCAGACACACACATTGAAAGCTATGTATAAATATATATATAAATATATATTTATATACCTACACATACACAGTGGTACCTTGTATAAAGGAATTATTTTCAAGTGAAATTGAAATTATTTTCAAGTGAAATTTTCAAGTGAAATTTTCCTTTATACAAATTTCCCATAGGAATTATATATATATTATATATATATATATGCACACAGTATGTGTGTGTATACACAGACACACACAGAGCCAAAGTATACACTGTATGTATATATAGGTCTGCATTAAACAAATATAAACACACACAAGCACCCTTACGGATGCATGTCCAGGTTTTGATGCAACGGCTTTAATGTTTTCAACATGATGCATTCTAAACTTTTGCTTTTCAAATTGTTCCCAAGGCTATCTGAAAGCCCCCCCCCAGCCCCCCAAAAAATCCAACCCTGCCTACAATCTTGGGATATGGTTTGGGCTCTCCCGACACTTTGAAACTGGTCCCGTCATCAGATTACTATTTTAAAAAGGAACTACGAATTGAGATCACAGTTCGATGGGGCTGGGAGCGGTTCTGTGCGCTCAGTTGGGTTAATAAAAGATAATTGTTCAGTGAATTGTTTTTGAGGTGTGTCTGGCCGTCACTAGAGAAAAACGGAGCTGCATGAATGTTTTAGAGGGCGGCCCTCTATTTTTCTCTGCAATTTCCTTCTTTCTATGACAGGCCGAAGGCTTTTGAAAAGCCTCTACCTTCAGAAGCAGTATAATATAGGAGCACCAGATGCCAGGGGGAAACAGGATGCAGGTACCTGTCTGCTCCTCTCTCCTTGAAAATGGAAGGGTGGTCTTGTTCCGCTGAAGCTAGCTAAGCCGTCAGGTTATTCTGCTGCGATCACAGCTGACTAAGCCACGACTCTCATATTAAGAAACGCTTCAAACTGGCGAGGACTGCCCTCTTCAAATCTTCCCTCGACCAATTTCACTGCCCTCTGCCAAGAAACAAAACGCCGGGCTTCGGTCCCATCCGGCGAAAATAAACACGACTCCGCTTCCTTCCGTCGGGACGCCAGGCGCAGCCAGAAGTCTTAACTAAAATTGAAATATTTCCTTTTATTTTTATTTAACAAACACTATAACCTTGAGTTTTGAAGAATGTGTATTGAAGGATTAAGGGGGGGGGGATAATTTCATTCCTTTACAAAATAAAAGAGAGACCGGGGGGGGGAGGAGAATCAAGAAGCCGGAGGAGGCAGGGTATAATTTAAAAAAAAAGAGAGAGTAAGAAATATGTACAGAATGAAAGTCTGACCAGCTTGGGGAGGGGGGTGGGGGAGAAAAGAAGACCGAGACAGGTGAGCCCCAGCAGGCAGAGGTGCCAAGATTTTAAACGCACAATTAAATTAGAGTACAAAGTGTCAAGGCGGGGGGGGAGTAGAGGTTTCTGTGTTACCAAGTGACTGAAGCCGCAATCTGTACACACACACACACACACACACACACACACACACACACACACACACACACACACACACACACACACACACACACACACACACACACACACACAGGTTCAGCCCAAACATCTCTCTGCTTGCCCTTCCGATGCATAGGCCGTTGTATTTTTTAAAAGGATCCAGTAAACCAGCAGATGGACGATACGGGCGGGCAGGAGAGTGAGACACACACACACACCCCAGGAGGGGCCGAGGACCACAACTTCCAAATTCTGATGGGACTTCCCGCAGGAGGCAATAAAATCAGCTTTGGGGTTGTTTTTTGAACTGCCGGGGAAGAGTTTTGATTTTTTTGGGGGGGGGGTGTCTCTCCTTTTTTCCCCTCTAGAAAAAGCCAGGCTAGGAACCTCTGGAGAACAGCTGGAGGCACAGCTTGGTTGGGGGGGGCTGCCTTGATGAGAGCTGTTCTGAAAAGAAAGAACGCCCCCACGCCTTTAAAACTGACGCTTCTAAAAAAACCCAAACCCAACCACAAAAGGTGTGGTGGTGTATCTGAAAACAGAGGGGCGGGTACCCTCGCCGATTCCCATCAGAGGGTGCGCTCCATATCCAGCCAGCTAGCAGGGAGCGCCGCCGGACCCTACAACGCCCTGCAGCTAAGGATGAAGGGACAGGAAGAGAGGCAGAGGGGAAGGAAGACACAAAAGTGGTTCAAGAAACCGGACATACCACAGTCAATGGTTAAGTTCGGGTTTTTTTGGGGGGCGGGGGTTGTTTGGCCGCTGGGAGACACGCGGCGGCGCCCTTTCTCCCTGCAAAAGCTGCGCAGATTCCTCCCTCCCCAGCCAGAGGGGGAAAAAACAAAACCAACTCCGACGTCTTTCGGAGGCCCCTCGAGTGCAAACGGAGAACGAGAAGAGCTGCAGCCGCAGCCGCCCGGTTTGAAAGCCAGACGGTGCCCGAAAGCCGACGTACGGTTCCCGCGTTCTCCCTGCCCGCCCGCCCGCCCCTCCGTGGCACACGCCTCCGGCTCCGAGCCATCCCCGTGACCGACCTTACACCTGAATCGATTCATTCATTTATTATTATCATTATTATTATTTTAAAACCGAGGTAGTTGTCTAGAAACTGGAAAGAAAAAGGGGGAAAGAGAGAGAGAGAGAAAGAGAGAGATAGAGAGGGTGGAAAAAAACACCTCCCAACCGACAACGGAGCCCCACCACCTGGCACATATATAGTTTATATATATATATATATTTCTTGTATGTGGTTTTGGAAGGCCTTTCTGTTCCATTCCTTGCTCCTGCCTAAGATGACGGCAGAGACAGCGGCGGCGGCGGGCCGAGAGAGATTCCTTCCAAAAAACCACGCCAGGTTATTGCACTTTTAAAAACAATGACAAACAAGAGAATGTTGTGGTACGAGCCCTTCCGAACCCCTCCCAAGTACACCCACCCGTTCTCCCCCTTCCGTCCCTCCCTCCCCCAATGGCTTCTGTTCAACTTTTTAAAAAGGTGGCGTGGGGTGGTGGTGGTGGTTTAAGAGGTGCCTTGGAGAGTAGCTATGCTAGAAACCTATGTTACTTTCAAGAAAAGACTTTTTTTTAAAAACGGAATTCATACCTGTTCTTTACATGAGGTCCTTCTTGTGGTTAAGAGACGGCTGGGGGGGGGGGTCATAAGCTGCCTCACCGGCTTTTATTCTCTCTCCGTCCCCCTCCCCACGCCTCGTTTCCCCCCTTAAAAAAAACCGCCCACTTCCCTCCCACCCTCCCAAATTACCTTACGTGTTTATAGAACAGGGGATACCGCTGGGAACCTCGCCTAGACGTGGGGGGGGGGGAGCTCCCATTGTTACGGAGGCAGGGGGGGCACACAAACCGCGCTCAGAGACTCCTCGGCCGCCACGACCCAATGTTCTGATCGATTTCTTATTTTTCTCTCTCTCTTTTCCTTTTCCCAGTCAGAGAGTGAGAAACGGGTTGGAGGCGAGGGAGGAGGAGGAGGTGGAGGAGGGCTCAGGAATGGTCAGGCCTTGGACAAGGCGAAGACGAAGTGCAAAGGAGGAGCAGGAGGAGACGCGCGTGTGTTACACACGCGCGCGTGCACACATACAACTTTGGAGAAGACCTGCAAAAAACAGTTCAGGCAAACCACCAGTGTCCGGACTTGAAACGTCCCGCTTGCCGGCATCAACTGTCCGTTGGGCTCCCCGCTGCCCCTGGGGGGGACAAAAAAGTCACTGGGACAAAACGGAGGCTCGGGGGGGGGCAGGCAGGCGGTGTGGGAGGCAGGGTGAGAGGAGCCGCGGAGGGAAGTAGAAGTCAGTGGTCATGCCCCACAGGCTGCGTGCATCGTCGGAGGCACCCCCGTCGCTTTCCCGGGGAGAGTTTTGCGGAGTCCAAAGCAGGCGCCTGGCTCTGTCCGTCCCGTTACTCCAAGGAAGGGGGGTAAAGGGCACACAGAGGCGCTCCCTCTCCCTCTCTCTCTCTCTCTCGTGCAGTGTCCGCTCGGAAGCCCGGCCGGAAGACAGGGCACAGAGAGCAAGGAGGTTGGGTTGTGGAAGGGTGTGTGTGACCCTCTCTTCCCGGCTCTGAGAAAGCACCAGGGTACTCAAGCTTTTCCATGGAGGGGGTGGGCGGCCGCCGGAGCGGGGGCCCCCCCGGGGTGGGGGTGGTCAGCAGGCGGACGCCAAACCGTTCTTGTACAGGCGGGGCACCTTCCGCTTCGGCCGCCCGTCGTCATCTTCCTCCTCCTCTTCCTCTTCCTCCTCCTCCTCTTCCGAGGAGCTGCTGTCCAGGGTCAGGTCGACCACGTCGGCCAGCGCCTTGCCGTTCTCCACGCTGGGGGCGGCCGCGGTGGTGGCGGCAGCGGTCGGCGGAGGGGCCCCGTTGACGTCCGAGGTGGTGCCTAGGGAGGCAGGAAGGAACCGAGACCTGAGACGCCGCTGGGGGCTGCATGCCAGTCGTCGGGGATGCGGGGACGTCCTAAACGGGGAAGCCCGAGGCTTTGCATCTGGTCGTGGGGGATTGAGGTTGCCTACCCTTTTGAGAGGGGCATTTAATCCTTTCAAAAATCTCTACACATGGAAACTTTTTTAGCTATTAGATATAGCTGGGGAGGGTTAGGAGCTGATGATCAATGGAAGGAAGGAGGGAAGGAAGGAAGGAAGGAAGGAGCTGATGATGAATAGAAGGAAGGAAGGAAGGAGCTGATGATCAAAGGAAGGAAGGAAGGAAGGAAGGAAGGAAGGAAGGAAGGAAGGAAGGAAGGAAGGAAGGAAGGAAGGAAGGAAGGAAGGAAGGAAGGGAGTTGATGATGAATGAAAGGAAGGAAGGAAGGAAGGAGCTGATGATCAAAGGAAGGAAGGAAGGAAGGAAGGAAGGGAGTTGATGATGAATGAAAGGAAGGAAGGAAGGAAGGAAGGACGGAAGGAAGGAGCTGATGATCAAAGGAAGGAAGGAAGGAAGGAAGGAAGGAAGGAAGGAAGGAATGAAGGAAGGAAGGACGGAAGGAAGGAGCTGATGATCAAAGGAAGGAAGGAAGGAAGGAAGGAAGGAGCTGAAAGATGGAGATGAGGCAGAAGGAAGGAGATTGATGAGTGAGGGAAGGAGGGACAGAGGGACTGGTCTCTTCCCACACATTGGGAGGAAAATATGGACCTGTAATCAGACCAATTTCCCAGACTGGAGGCCATCACCCGATGTTAAGGATCAAAACCTCCCCCCTTCTACTGGAGGGCTGGAAGCTCCACCCACCCTGAGAAACACTCTCTGTCCAGTTTTCGGGGGCAGTTTTAAAATCTAATGTCTATGTGCAGGGGGGGGGGTAGGTGGGCCAAACCAGAGTAAGAACATGCAACTCAGACCATAAGCTTCAGGCGAGCCAGCAGCCTGCCGGGACCTGCTGATACCTATTAAGTTCACCTACTCCTTCTCTCACAAATTTGGGGGAAGTAGCTTCCCTGGGTCACTACGCCCCCCCTTCCCCTCCCCAGGGGGGGCTTTCTTTCCTTTCCTTTCTAAAACGCCCGCTGTCTGCCAGGATTTGGGGGACCGACCTGCGGAACTCCCCACCACTAAGATGGGGCCCTGAGGGCTGTAGCTCCTTTCCTTCTCGGCTTTGATGGGGCGCCAGGATCCGTCCGCGAGGTACTCGATCTCGTCGGCGTCCTCACATTCGGTCAGGATTTTCGACAGGAGCCTGGAGACCCAGAGAGAGAGAGAGAGAGAGAGAGAGAGAGAGATTGAGAAAGATTGAAAGAAAGAGAGAGAGAGAGAGAGAGAGATTGAGAGAGAGATTGAGTGAAACTGAGAGAGACAGAGACAGAGATTGAGAAAGAGAAAGAGAGAGATTGAGAGAAATACACACACACAGAGACAGAGATACACACACACACACACACATACACAGAGAGAGAGAGAGAGAGAGAGACAAAGAGATTGGGACAGAGATTGAGAAAGAGAGAAAAAAAGACTGAGAAATTGAGAGACAGAAAGAGAGACAGACAGAGAGATTGAAAGACAGAGAGATTGAGAGAGAGATTGAGAGAGAGAGATTGAGAGAGAGATTGAGAGAGAGAGAGATTGAGAGAGAGATTGAGAGAAACTGAGACAGAGAGATTGAGAGACAGAGAGATTGAGAGAGAGAAAGAGACAGAGAGAGATTGAGAGAGATTGAGAGAAATACACACACAGAGAGACAGAGATACACACACACACACACACATACACACAGAGAGCGACAGACAGACAGACAGACAGACACAGACAGATTGAGAGAGATCGAGAGAAACAGAGAGAGACATACACACTCACACTCACACAAACAGAGACACAGAAAGACAGATTGAGTGATAGAAAGATTGAGAGAGAGAGAGATTGAGAGGGGGGGGGAGACAGAGATGGCTAAACTCAGCCCATTCCCACAGCGGGAATGGTTTCCCTCGGAGAATATCTGGGCGACCTTCGTTCAGCACCAGACCTCCCACGGCCTCTGAGGTGGGCCCTGGGAGAGACACGCTGCCTTCCTCCTCCCTGGACCCACGGCCCCGGAACCGGTGCTGCCGAAACCCTAAAGCTGTGCCCCGGCAGGTCAACGTCTCCGTGGGGAGGCTGTTAGCCGACCGGGAAACCAGCGCCCGGAGTTGGAGACTTGACCAACGGCCCCTTCCTCCTTTCAAGGAACCAAAAGAGGGCCCTCTGCGGCAGCTCCAACGCGAGACGCTCCCTTTCCTTCCGAGCGTGGAAGGATCTTGCAAGAACCCAAACCAAGGTTTAAAAGGAACCACCGCCACAATCGAGGCATCATCGACACCGCCAGCACCCTCAGGCCGGCTCCGCTCACCCGTCAATCATCAGCTGGTCGTAGGTGGCCGGCTTGTCGCACACGGGGCACATCCAGGTGGGCTTCTTCTCGTTCATCTGCAGGTAGAAGACGGCGTCGAAGCACTGCAGGTGGGCGCACGGCTCGGCTCGGCAAGGGACGGACAGGCGCATCTTCACCAGCTGAGGGGAGAATTCGGGGGCGAAAGAAAACACACGCACGTTCACACGCGGCCGGCCGTAAAACGAAACACCCGGAGGGTTTGACCGAGCGAGACGGGCGAGAGACGCTGGCGGAAGGAGGGAACGAACCCACCCACACGCACAAAATAAATAAATAAACCATTCGAACGCCCAGCCGGCTTCGGGGAGCGAGGATCCAAGGGGCATAACGAACCGAGCTTTTTGAGTCCCCCTGCCCCGTCCTCACCCCTTCTGGGTCTCCCTTTTCAGCTCGGGGGGGAGGGGCTCCTGGGGCAGCCTGTAAACGGTTCCCATGGGGAGGAAAGTACAGAGAACCAAGGAAACGGGTTGAAATAAACCTGCCCGGAAACCAGAGACCCACGGCGTGGAACTTACCGGGCAGATCAAGGATACCCGGACGCCGGTGGTCGCGATCTCGCTTTCGGGATCCAGGCGCAACTTCTCTTTCACTGTCGGGGTTTTTTTTTTAAAGGGGGTGTTGGAGGGAGAAGGAAGGGTGTGGGGTGGGGGGTAAAAAGAGAGAGGTGGCCCTCAATTAACGACCCGTGCTTCTTCCCAGGAACCAGAGGCCATTCCGAGGGGGCCGGCCAGCCAGCAAGGGGGACAAGGGGTTTTCAACACAACATCAGCCCAGGGTCTGCCCCTGTGGGGAGGTTTTCCGGGACGCCGGGCAGGCCAGAATAGAAACGCTTCCCTCTTAAGGACATAAGAACCTAAGAAGAGCCCTGCTGGATCAGGCTAAAGGCCCATCTAATGCCGCTTCCTGGATCTCCTCCGTCACGGTGGCCGTTTTGAGAGATGAGTTGCATGTTGCAGCTCAGAGATCCGCAGTTTCATTTCTCAGTTCCTTAATCACCCTTGGATGGAGGCCATTGGGGGCCTCGCTTGGTGATTCAGGCATGCGCGGTTTTTCACCACCGACAACCCCGACCGTGAGAGACGGCGGCTTTCGTATTTTTACGCTCTTCTCATGCTCAAGCAGAGAGGGGTGCAGGGGCTTGTGTGTGTGTGTGTGTGTGTACGTCTCTCACCCAGGGCCTTGCACAGTTCCGGGTGCTTGATCCCGATGGTTTTCAACCTCTGCAGCAGCTCGGACGAGGTCATTTGCCGGACGAGGAAAAGCCCCACGGAGTAACTCTGGACGGGGAGGAGAAAAGAGTCAACACACGTGACGCCAGGGCACGGGCTGGACAACCCGTTATGATTTCGGAAGCTTATCGCCGCTCCCAGAAGGGGGACGGGGACGGGGCAGAGGGGGTCGAAAGAGGGACGAGAGGGGGACCCAAAGAGGCAGGATCCCCCCCCCGGCCGGGTGTGGAAAGACAGCGAGGGACAGTGCGGAAGGGCTGAAGCCCCCCCCCATAACTCTCCAGGCTAGAGTCGGACCTACGGAATCAAGAGATGACTTTCCAACCCCTGTGGGTGACCGACCCTGGGTGTACACGGGCAGAGATTTAACCGTTGGTGGTTTGGGTGGCGGGGGTTAGAAGGGCAGGAGGGGAAGGGGGAAGGGGAGAACGGAAGCCCCCAAACCCGCCGGCCGAACCCCGGCCCGTACCTTCCCGTAGTTGCCCCAAATGACAGTGATGTGGTTGGTGGCGGAAGACAGGTACATGAGGTGCGTCAGGTTGATGGGGCGACACGGCCGCTTGGGTTCCACCCCGGGCTTGTTGGAGGGGTAATAGCCCTGTTGTTGTTGTTATTTTGTTTTTAAAGACGGACAGAGAGGAGGAGAGAAAAAAAAAACATTTGGGGTTTTAAAAATACTATCCACCCCGCCGGCCAGAAAAAGCAAAAAGCAAAGTGTTCTGCTTATATACTGCCCCATATTACTTCAAGTCGTCTCTGGGCGGTTTACAGTTTAATTATAGTATGCAGGCTATACATTGGCCCCTCTCCCCCAGCAAGCTGGGTACTCATTTTACCGACCTTGGAAGGATGGAAGGCTGAGTCAACCTCGAGCCGGCGGCGACCTGGGATTGAACCCTCAGGTCCTGAGCGCAGTTTTACCTGCAGGATGGGCATTTTAACCACTGCGCCACGAGGCTCAGAAGCCCTCCGTTGGTTAAAAAAAACACACACACACACGACACGCTCAACAGCGGTCCCGTGCTTTCGGTTTGCAGGCGACGGGTGCTGGTGGACTACATGTTCCACCTTCCCCAGCCAACCCAGAGCAAAGGACGCTGGGAGGCACAGCTCGCCAACCCCCCCCCCCAAAAAAAAGTACACTTCACAAGGACCAGGAAAAAAACTGGTTCAGAGCCAGCACTGGGTGGGTGGGGTGGGAGGGCATAGCGGTTTGGAGCTCTGAGTACAAGGCCAAAAGGCTCGGGTTCAAATCTCCACCTGGGCTTGAGATCCCAGGGAGGGTGGTGGGTCTGACGGCATCCGGGCCAGTTGGCCGGACAACCTTTTCCCGGGCAGAACATCCGGGGCCGACTTACCGGGACCGAACAGTAACTGTGGTTCACTTTGACGGCTATGTTGGGAGGGTATTGGTCTTCCTGAGGGCAGCTGGTGTCCGTGTAGCAGATTCTAGGGGGAAAAAAAGCTGATTTCAGGCGTCCCGCTACATCCGGGATGTCACCCCTCCTCCAGAGGGCTCGTAAGTCTTAATAAACTCATGATGGTTCCCCCCCCCCACTTCTCTGCTCTGTTCCCGAGAGGCCGCCATTCACGGGGTGGGAGATTACCAAGCAGGAGGTAACTTTTAAAACATAACTCTGCTTATTCACACCCGAGAGGGCCGAACCCAGGGAACTGCTCTGAAGCAGAACGGCTGGTGGGAGTCTTTCCTACCGACTCAAGTTTGAGGGTGGGTCTCCTTCTGTTCCTGGAGACGCCTGCCTGCCCGCCCGCCTTCCCTCCCTGCCCTCTCAGGGGTTTCAATTCACCACCGCCACCTTACCTGAGCACAACCTGAACCGACCGCACGCCGGGCTGGAGCTCCCTGCCGAATAGAGAGAAAACAAGGAAGCCACCATTTTACACCAGAAAAAAAAATCAGAATATATCAGCATTCGCAGACCCGTGTGTGCAGGTATGCTTTTTTTTATTATTAGTTCAGCCTCCCTTCCCTTCTTCCTCTCTGCAAAACAGGCCCTAGCCAAGCCCTTGGGTTCTTCTTAGGGGGGAAAAGGCGGCACACGAGCATTTTAAGCAAAGCGAAACAAACATTTTGAATAAACGAACGCCAAAGGCCTCTTTAGCTGCGATCGCCTTTTGTTCGCGGGGTGGAGGGTGGGCAGGGGAACAACGCCGCCCACGGCTCTTCAGCTCCGCACCCTCGTGGACAAGGACCGGGGCTTCAGCACAAACCTTTCCAAGATGCAGAAAATAAAATAAATAAATAAAAACCACAGCCCAGAGGGAGCCATTAATGCTCCTGTTTCACAGGTGAGAGCAGCCGAGGGTTGAGGTCCGGAACAAATGGACGCGGCCGTTGGCTTTTTATAATCTCCTCACTATTACTTGCTTTTATTAAGGCCGCCCAAAATTCACACACCCTGCAAACCAAGCAACCCCCACACATACTCTCCTCACGTTCTTATCTACTACAAACGGCCCAAAATCGACCCTCTGCCTGCTCTTAGGCTGGGTACCGTGCTGTCAACCGGGTGAAAATACCTGGAGTTTCGGATCATGTCCACCTGCTGGGGCGTGAGGGTGAAGACGCAGGGGCTCTCCTGGAGTTTCTCGCTGTTCTGAGGGACTGGGCGGCGGGAGGAAAGAGAGAAGCCGTAGGTTTGCGGTTGAGCAGAAAGAAAGAAGGGGAAACCGGACCCAGGAAAAACAACAACTCAGTGGGGTCGCCCTGTCCCCTGCTCTGTATTTAGTGCAAGAGATCAAGGGGGAGGGGGGAAAGCTTTTGCATTTGTGTCAAAATTAAGAACAGCTTATGGGCTTGGAACAATCATAGAATCATAGAGTGGGAAGGGACCTCCAAGGGCCATCCAGTCTGACCCCCCTGCCAGGCAGGAACCCCCATCGCAGGACTCCCGACAGATGGCCATCCAGCCTCTGCTTAGAAACCTCCAAAGAAGGAGACCCCACCACCCTCCTTTAGGATCAGATCATCCTAGAGTTGGAAGGGACCTCCAAGGGCCATCCAGTCTGACCCCCCTGCCATGCAGGAACCCCCATCGCAGGACTCCCGACAGATGGCCACCCAGCCTCTGCTTAGAAACCTCCAAAGAAGGAGACCCCACCACCCTCCTTTAGGATCAGATCATCCTAGAGTTGGAAGGGACCTCCAAGGGCCATCCAGTCTGACCCCCCTGCCATGCAGGAACCCCCATCGCAGAACTCCCGACAGATGGCCACCCAGCCTCTGCTTAAAAACCTCCCAAGAAGGAGACCCCACCACCCTCCAGCAAACCTCCCTGGTCCCCCCCAAAAGACCCTGGTGGCACCGGGAGGAGGAGCCGACGTCTTGCAAAGAGGCACGTGGGTGGGTGGGTGTTGGGGTCCCACCCCAAAGCATCCATTCTGGAAACAGCCCGTTGAGAGAGGGGGGGGGATGAAAGGCGCGCCTTGGACTGCCCGCCGTGGGAAATGCAAAGCCAAGCCAATCGCGTCGCAGTCCCCCGTCGGGGCGTTTGGAGAGTGACGGCCGACGGGCCAGGCTGTGCGGAGGGACGGGTCCTTTTAACAGGTTTCGCGCCCAGGGCTCTCCTTTCAAGGCAAGGAGGGCATGGTTCACCTCCGTAGCAGCTGAGGTCCAGCAAAGGGGCTGCCAGGGGGGTCCTCTCAGGTCATGATAAGTTAGTTTGGTAGGGAGAGAAAACGGGGGGGGGGAACCTTCCCAGACCCGACTGAAGTACCACCGTTCCTGGCAGGAATTGGGGTGTGTGTGTGTGTGTGTGTCAACCCCAAGCGCCTGGGAGTGCTGAAAAACGCAGATAATAAATAATGGGTATCCACCGTAAGCTCTCTGGTTCCCCCTAGCGGCCGGTTCCGTTAACGCCGTCTTTGGAAATAGGATGTTCCTGGCAACGTCAAAACGTTTTGGAACATCCCATGCCAGCCAAAAAAGTCCAGTGCGAGCCAAGGTGGTGTCAACAGGGATGGCAGCGAACACGGGACGGGACAGAAAAATGCTGCTCTCTCTCTTGGTCCCTGACAGGTCAATCCAGGGCCTGTCTGGGGCTAGAAAAACTCAAGTCGAAAACCAAGAGGCCCCCGGGGAGATGGCAAGGGCGCGAGGCGACACTCCCCCCCCCGTCCGTTCTTCCCACCGGTTCCTTCTGCAATGACTGTGGCCAAAAATTAATGACGTTTATTACGGGGCGGCGGAGCACCGCCGAGGCCGTGCGCGACGGGGCAGTTCCCTCCTTAAAGGTGGCCGGGAAGCGGCTGGGACATCTTATCAGCCGCACGGGGGTCCTTCTGCTCAAGAGAAACGAGCCGCGTGCCTCGGTTGTGATTTGGGGAGGCCCTTCTGCAGATAAGACACTAGAGGTGGGTAATTCGCGGCAGAGGGTCCAGCGTGTTCACACACACACACACAGACACACACACAGACACACACACCGCCCTGCGGGAACCGGAAAGCTGATACCCGGAGCAATGCCAGAGGCTAAAATCCACGCTGCTTTCAAACTCCCTTAGCTGTCCATCCTCCCCTCCCCTTCCCGGGCCACGAGTAAGACGGCATTTCTACCGGTGTCATCGCTGTGGGTTGCCTGCTGAGGGGGGGGGGGTTCGAAGGAGGTGATGCGTGCCGGCGATAATAACGCCACAAAATAAAACAGCAGAGACGCACAGTAAAAAGAAAAAAAAACCCAGAGGGCCACGGACCGGCCGTGAGCTTCGCCTCCGGGCTGCGTCTCTTCAGGGCCCCGGGAAGGTGTTAGCAAAAAATAAAGGCCACGTGGGAGAACACGGCGTACGAGCCAATGTCGATGGTGAGTTTCCTTTGCTGGCTCCTTTGGGGTAATTTTCGGGGGAAGGCCGCCTGAGTGACGCCCGGGTTTGGCCAGGCCACCGCCAGGCCGGGTTTCTCGACGGCCCCCGGATGATCTTAAGGCCTTGCCTCCCAAGGAGGTCCACGGCCAAGCAACGCCCACGGAGGACTCAGCGGAGAAGCAAGCAGTTGAGGGGGGGGGAACGCACCACTGCTTGAATGCCTCCGGTGGAGAGACGACGCCAGGCGGGGGGCCAGGCGCGGGTCCAGAATCCGGGAAGCTGGCACGCTTCCCGAGGAGGCTCTCCATACCCCGACCACCCCCCACAAATACGGCCAGGAAGGGCCCGACTCACCAAGTTCCGTGGGCTTCAGCAGTTCGTCCAGGACGGTGTAAAAAGGGAGCTTGACGAGCCGCACTTCCGGCTTGGCCGGCTTGACGGGTAACCGCCCGAGTCCGTTTAAGTACTTCCCGTAAAGGGAGGGGTAATCGAGGCTGGCGGACGAGAGGGCCGTCCGGGCGACCGCGTTGCTGCGCTCGTACGACGGGTGGAGGGAGAGGGCGTCGGGCGGAGGCCGGTGGGGAGGGGGCGCCGCCGCCGTTGGCGGCTGGGATGGCGGCGGCTGCTGGGGTCCCTGCCCGGTGTTGTCCGAGAGCTTGGCGTAGCGGGTCTCGTAGATTTCCTTGATCTTCTTGAAGAGTTCGGGGCTGCAGTCAAACTGGACCAGCTGCAGGGCCCGGGTGACCAGCTCGTGCTTCAGGCCGCTCTTGCTCCGGCCGACAAAACCCAGCAACATCTGGAGGTCCGAGACGCGGAAGCTCATGACCATATTCTGCGGGGGGGGGGGGGGGAGAGAGAGAGAGAGAACAAACCCAGGAGTGAATGGTTTGCTCACAGACAGAACAACCCCCTTAACAAATGGGACGGATAGCAGCGGGGATTCCTTTCAAACCTTGCTTGCTTGCTTGCTCCATCCATCCATCCATCACTCCTTCCATTAACAGCTGCTTCCTTCCTTCCTTCCCTTCCTTCATAAGAATATAAGAAGAGCCATCCTGCTGGATCAGGCCAAGAAGGGCCCATCTAGTCCAGCTTCCTGGATCTCCCAGTGGCCCCACCAGATGCCTCTGGGAGCCCACGAGACTAGATCTCTGTCTCCTGATAGTCCACTCCCCTGCATCTGGCCCTTGGAAGTACCTCGGTTTTAAGCCTGGAGATGACACATCCCCATCCTGATTTGTCACCTGGGATGGACTTCTCCTCCAAGAATCTGTCGAAGTCCCCTTTTGAAGGCATCCAGGCTAGAGGCCATCACCACATCCTGTGGCAGGGAGTTCCATAGACTAACAATGCGCCGGGTGAAAAAAATATTTTCTTTTGTCTGTTCTCACTCTCCCAGCCCTCAATTTGAGTGGATGTCCCCTAGTTCTGCTATTTTGTGAGAGGGAGAAGAGCTTCCCTCTACCCACTTTACTCATGGCCTGCATTATTTTGTACCTCTCAATCCTATCCCCCCCTCAGTCGCCTTTTTTCCAGACTAAAGAGCCCCAAATGTTTTAGCCTTTCCTCCTAAGGCAGGTCCCCCAGCCCAGTAATCATTTTGGTCGCTCTCTTCTGCACCTTTTCCAGTTCCTCTATGTCTTTCTTGAGATGTGGTGACCAGAATTGTACACAATACTCCAGGTGCGGCCTTACTATTGTTTTGTACAATGGCATTATAAAGATGGCTGTTTTATTTTCAGTCCCCTTTTTGATAATCCCTAGCATGGAATTGGCCTTCTTCACTGCTGCCACACATTGGGGAGACACCTTCATGGAGCTGTCCACCAACACACCAAGATCTCTTTCCTGATCCGTCACGGATAGCTCAGAGCCCATGACTTGATAAATAAAGTTTTGATTTTTTTGCCCCAATATGCTCCAATCAGCTCCATCCATCCATCCTTCTTCTATTATTGGCTCCTTCCTTCCTTCCATCCAATATCAACTCCTTCCATCTCTCCATTATCAGCTCCATCCTTCCTTCCTTCTATTATCGGCGCCTTCCTTCCTTCCTTCCTTCCATCCATCCATCCACCCTCACGTACATTTAAGGCATGTTCAAATATTAATATTAAGTATTGCATTGTAATTGCCACAGCAGACTTTCCTCTAATCTCAGGGAAGCTCCTGAGGGATCTCGTCCTTTCCTCTGGCTCCCCACCAGCTATGTGTCGGAAATCTTCTTTTTCTTTCTCTTTTTTTTTGGGGGGGGGGAAGTCATTCCAACTTATTCCAACCAGCAAGGCAAGCCTGAAAGGCATTTTGCATGCTTGCGGAAGAAGGACCACCCTGAGCAAAACAAACAAACAAACCCATATGGACCGATTATCTTTCTAGGATGCCAAGTACGACTCCACACAACATGTTTCCTTGAATCACAGAACCACAGAGTTGGAAGAAACCTCAAGGGCCATCCAGTCCAACCCCCCCACACCCCCTTTTGCTGGAAAAGCACCAAGCAACCCAGCAGGATTATTTTTGTGGGGAGGGGGCGGCACAGATCAGGATTTGGGGGAGGGGGAGGAGAGAAGAGCCCTTAATGGGCAAAAAGGCTGAGAAATTAAATTGATTTTAGATTTTAATGGGGGAGAGAAAAGTGGGGGCTATAATTTTTTTTGGGGGGGAGGACCACAAATCAGGATTGGGGGGGAGGAGGAGAGAAGAGCCCTTAGTAGGCAAAAAAAGGCTGAGAAATTAAATTGATATTAGGTGTATATGGGGAGAGAGAGAAAAGGGGGGTGCTATAAAGAGTAAAAGGGCCCCCCTGTAAGTGGGGGGGGGGGGAGGGAGGAGGAGAGGTTTCCCCTCCTGGGGTCCCTTTGGGGAGAAAGGCGGCATACAAATAAAGTTATTATTATTGTTGTTATTATTATCGCTATTATTATTATTATTATTATTATTAAATAAAGAGGGGAGGCAGAAACAAGCGGGGGGGGAACCAAAGTAGGGGGGGGAACCCAAGGGAAGGGGGTCTAGGGAGCGGGGGGGAGCCTTTATGAGGGGGGACACCATCTCCCTGCTTCCCCCCAGGGAAGGACCAGTGGGCGGGGCTTACGGGCGGCTCCCTCCCCGGGGAGGCCACGCCCCCTCCCTCCCTCCCTCCCCTGACAGAAAGGGGGGGGCCAACCGGGGAGGGGGGGACCCTCAAAAAGAAGGGACCCCCCCAAATAATTAACCCCCCCCACTTCTTCCTCTTCCTCCTCCTCCTCTTCCTCAGTGTCCCCCCCTCCCCTCCCTTCCTCTTTTGCACTCACTCACTTTCGCCTCCACCAGCTCCGCCGCCATCTTGGCTTCCAGCGTCCAACGCGCCGGCGGCGGGAGGTGGAGAAAAGAAGGGGAACAGCCGGCCGCGTCACGTGACAGCGCCCGGCCAGCCAATCCGAAGCGGCCGGCTGTTTCCTGGCGTTCTATCGCCGCCCCCCCTCCCAACGGTCGGCGCGCGCGCACACACACAGCCGCCACGCCTTCCAGGCCGGGCGCATGCGCATGCGCTCTCGCCGTCTCGCGCATGCGCGCAGCTCCCCCCCCCCAGCCCCGAATGGCCGAACGCTCGCCGGCTTCTCTTCCAAAGACCGCAGGAAAGGGAGCGGCGCATGCGCAACCCAAACTTCGCCGGGCGCCTTTCCGCCTCAGGAAGGAGGCGCATGCGCCCAGCGGGGAACGGAAGGATTTGCCTCGCGGCCCCGCCCACCGGGCTCTTAAAGGGCCATACACCTAAATCAAGACGGGGGGGGAGGGGAAAATATATATATATATTTTAAAGACGCAGCTTAATTGTTTTTGATTTTTAGCGATAGTTTATATTACTCGGCAAGAGATAGGAAAATGAGGCAGGCAGGGATGCGCAAAGGCTCCCTTGCCCATGTGCAGAGGGCCTTTCAGTTCCCACCAATCACATATTTTGATTTTATTGCTGTTATTAAGACTTTGGGGCCATGATGTGATCGAGTTGAACTGAATTCCTCCATCCAGCATGGGTGAAAACAATACACCCTGGGGATCCATTTGATATACTTGCAGGATAATTTCAGCAGTTGTAGGTTTAAAAAAAAAAATAACAATTTCTCTGATTCCATCCAGCATTGGCCCTAAACAATCAAGAGGCGTTGGGCTTACAAATGACCCGCTCTTCGCATTGTCACATACTGCTAGGGTTTGTTACAATGCTCTCACTTCACAATTTATCAAATCAACCCTGTGATGATTTGGAAGTACAGCTGCTCCCTCTCTCATGGCTCCAACCCACTGAACAGGGCCGAAAACGGTTCTGTTTAACCAGTCAAACACAAAAACCTTAAATAGTGCAATTAAAACAGAGATACTTGCGAGAAAAAAAAGCATTTGTAAACAAGAAATAATCCCCCCTTTAAAGGGGTGTGTGTGTGTGTGAAATACCCCAATCGAAATATGCAATTAAGTCAACAAATCGATTGAGCAATTAGATAACACTGCAAGCTGGCAATTACGGAGGCTGAAAACAAGCACCGTTAAGCCGTTTAGTCCTTAAATAAAGCCAGCTGCTAATTAATTGCGGGATTAAATTATTAATTAATCTTTTAGACCATCCCAGAATCAACCCCCCTGATTATTTACGAGTGTAATGCTCAAATGTAGATTAATCGCTTGTTCAGTTTTGGGGCATAAACCAATTATGGCAGGCGCCAATCCCCTGCTTTTAATTCTTGATATCGTATATAGGGGCAATCTAGTGGCCCTCAGTTCCACTGGCCCTTTCTTTGAGGGAGCAGGTAACACTCACATTTACATTTTATTTATTTCCTTCATTAATTGCAAAACAAGCAAACAAAACAAAACACAAACCCAAACCTAAACAAAGCTCACCCCCTCCTTTCAACTGTATTATTTTCATCATTCTATTTTTTTATCTCCTGATTTATTTCTAGAGATTTTTGGGAAGAAACCCAGAATGGGACTGTTTCCCCCCCCCCTTGTACCGACAAATTCTCTCTCCTTCAAAAGATGTAATTTTGAAAGCTGGGGTGGGGTGGAACCATGGACGGATGGATGAATTTCTGAGTATTTGTTTATTGATTCCACCCATCTGAGAGCAAGTGTTTTCGCCTCCCCCTTCTCAAACTTAAAAATTAAAAAAAAATCTTTCTTTAAGACTAGAAAAAGATATTGATCAAGTATAGAATGAACGGGGTTAAATAGAGGGAGGGAAGAATTTCTGAGTATTTGTTTATTGATTGATTGGATGTTTATGCCGCCCATCTGAGAGCAAGTGTTTTCGCCTCACCTTCTCAAATTGAAAAAAAAATTAAAAAAAAATCTTTGTGTAACACTAGAAAGAAATATTGATCATGCAGAGATAGGAAAACCCAAGTTGCAGAGATAGGAAAACTCAAGTTGTCCTACCTAGAATTAAAAGGCCAGCGCTTAAAACAGCCACACCAGGTCCTCGAAAAAAGCAATTATTTTCGAGCTGGGCTTCATAGCTGGAGGTTTGTTTTAAATTCCCAGTGGTTTTTTTTTTCATGCTTTTAAACTATTTCAAATAGTTTAAAGAGCCCAGCTTTGGCTCCACTTTGAATGAGACGGTCAATGAAAGATGACCGGAGGCTGTGTCCTTTATGGTGAAATGGACGTCACATTCCTTCCCTGTGATCAGAGAGTGATCAATGAAGATCATCCTTCATCATCTTAGGACAGCCGAGCTGAAGGTCATCCAGTCCAGGGCGTCAAAGAGGCACCACGGTGGAATCGAACTTCCAAACTCTGGTTTGGAAGACCAAATTGAGGACCACAGGCCTTGATTTGCATTAAACGTTTGTACTTATATTGAGTTGGTTCCAGTCTTTTTCATGTTTTTCCTTTGCGTTTCTGCAATTTCTTTATTGACATGTTCGTTCCCCGCCCAGAGTTCCCTCTGGGAAGGTGGGCACGGTTACTAAGTGCAATCATAAATCATCAATAAATTATAATTATAAATTATAACAATAATTGGGATCAGTGTTGGCGAACCTACGGCACAGGTGTCGACGCTGGGCATCCGACGTCGCCCCTTCACAGCCGCCGGTCTTCAGGTTAAATTGCCGTCTTGGCCCTTTGCGAAAAGAAAAACAAAAATGAGTGGGGTTTTGAATCGCAGTTTGGACACTGGGTTTCTAAAAGGTTCGCCAGTGCTGCTTTAGACCATTCAAGTCCATCCCCTGCCGATCAAACTCCCAAGCTCTGCTTCTGCAGCTGAGCACAAGAGGGGGTCACGTAAAACCATCTAGACCAGGCATGTCCAAACTTCGGCCCTCCTGATGTGTTTTGGACCGCAACTCCCAGAATTCCAAGCCTCTGTTTCCAATGGCAAAGGACTGTGGGAGTTGTAGTCCAAAACATCTGGCGGGCCGAAGTTTTGGACATGCCCGGTCTAGACCATGGATATGGCTGTCGTCAAACTCCACCCGTGGTGTTCGTGACTCTGATGACTTCAAGGCCACGGACCCATCCATGGCCCTTTCTTTCCAAGTCAGAATACGGTAGGAACCACCCACCCACCCCCGGTATCCGCTGATTCATTATCCGCGGCTGGCAGAGGAAAAAAATTAAATAATTCAGCAGCCCCAAAGCAAGCTGTTGTCACAGACAGCAGCAGTAAAAAAGGCTGTTGTCACAAATGTGTCGTGTGTTGTGTCGTTACAGTCGTGACCGACTCTTCGTGACTCCATGTCCATGGAGTTTTCTTGGCAGGAGTGGCTTGCCAGTTCCTACTCCAGGCGCCTACAGCCCCTGGTATTCCCTGGTGGTCGCCCATCCAAGTACTAACCAGGGCCGACCCTGCTTAGCTTCCAAAATCAGGCGAGACCGGATGCTGTTAGGGCATCTAGTCACAAATAGCATCTGTAAAGCAAGCTACTGTCAAAAAAACAGCAGCCATAAAGCAAGCTACTGTCAAGAAACAGCAGTTTGGGGGTGGGTGGGAAAGCGTTCTCTCTTATCCATGGTTTTCATTATCCACGGGAAGGCCTGGAACCAATCCCCAGCGGATACCGGGGTCCTACTGTACTAATATTTAGGGCCGCAGGCCCAGAAGGGACCCCTAAGGATCGGGAGAAACCACGCCGACGTGGCAAACGCCAACAAGCCCACGCAACGGAAAAGATAAATGGACGCACCCCCATCGGGGCTGTTGCAACCGACTGATTAATAGAATAACGAAGACCCTTTGGGTGACCGGTGACCGGCCACCCCTCCCAGCAGCTGCCAACCTGTCGACGAACCTGGCTCGGGAATTCCTCCACCGCCACCGCCAGCACCCGCAAAACGGATTAATCAATGTATTTATTAGGCTTAGGGGGGACAATCCAGCTAAAGCCGGGACTTTGCCAGATACACAGGCTGCTTTGCGAAGGCAGGCCGTTTGTGAAAACACAATTAGGAAAAAATCCGGTAATCTCCACTAATTACACGCCGGGGCTCCCAGGCTCATTGGTTCGGGTGGCCACCCGGCCTTCGAGGTCCCCGCCCCCCCCCGCCCTCGAGTTCTCCGGAACCAGGTTTGCGGAGGAGAACGATGCACAGGGCATGAAGGGGTTCCCCGGCGGCGTGAGGCATGGAAGGGGTTCGGACGGAAACCCGGAGGCCGCCGGGAGCTCCCTTCACCATCGACTACCTGCTCTCCGACAAGGGGACGGGGGCCCGAGGAGATCTGGAAGCCGAGAGCCGGCCGGAACCAGGTGGACGGGAGGAGGCTGACCGGGGTGATCCACCGGCGGTACCCGATGCTCCAGATCTCCTGGATAAACCCAACCAGTCTTACATTGCCCTCATCTCCACGGCCATCCTCTCGTCCCCGGAGAAGAAGCTTCTGCTGTCAGACATCTACCAGTGGATCATGGACCACTACCCCTACTTCAAAAACAAGGTAGGTCCCGCCACGCCCGGGATCTGTCCTTGGGCAAGACAGCTGGAGGGTGGCGGGGCCCGGGGCCCCTTGGTTGGGTTCCCTTCTTAGCTGCCTCTCCTTCCGAAACTGGAGAACTTCTACGTGGCTTTCCCTGCCCCGCTGGGAGACCCGATCGAAGGAACCCAGGAGGTCCCTGGTTCTTGATCAGGCTAGTTTGTAGACCCCTTGCGTTGCACCCACCGACCCTGGAGCCCTGCCGATCGGCCACCGCCCGATATTTTATTTTCTCCAACCTCGAAGGCAGAGGAGCCGCCCGCCCCTTGAGCTGAGACCACCCTCAGCAACGCCCATATTCTGCACCCAAAAAGGGGCAGTGGGTAGCCTGCATAATAAAAACTATAAACCGCCCTGAGAGGGCTTCAAGTGTTATGGAGTGGTATATAAGCAGAACTCTTTGCTTTTCCTTTTTTGGGGGGTGGGGGTGGGTGGGTGAATATCTGGGAGGTCCCTCCGATCTCTTGGGAGCTGGGGGCCCTTGCCTTATTTTCTGCCCCTGCGTTTAATCCCCCGTTTATTTATTTTAGAGGGTGTTTTACCCCCTCCTTTCTCCTTGGAAAAAAAGTTCAAGCTTAGCCATGTTTGCGGCGGGGCAGCGGCCGCAGGGACGGCTTGAACCCGGCGTTGGCCGATGCCAGGGGGCCTTCGTTTGGCCAACGGAGGGTGTCCCGTCACTCGGCTTGTCTGGTCGACCTCCTCCCTTAAAGGCTGGGGCCCTGGGACGCCCAGGGGGTGGCGAAAATCTCTTTTCTGTCGGGGTTGTGGGGGGGGGGGGAAGAGGGCAGACTTCACCGCCGCTGTCCCTGGTGCTGAAATGCATCCAGAGAAGAGAAGAAGAAGGATTGGTCTTTGTTGGGTTTTTTTTGGGGGGTGAGCCTGCTTGGAAAGGAAAGGAGGAAGAAGCTGATGATGGATGGATGGATGGAAGGAGGGAAGGAAGGAGCTGATAATGGATGGATGGAAGGAAGGAGCTGATGATGGATAGAAGGAGCTGATAATGGATGGATGGAAGGAAGGAAGGAAGGAAGGAAGGAAGGAAGGAAGGAAGGAAGGAAGGAAGGAGCTCATGATGGATAGAAGGAAGGAAGGAAGGAAGGAGCTGATAATGGATGGAAGGAAGGAGCTCATGATGGATAGAAGGAAGGAAGGAGCTAATGATGGATGGATGGAAGAAAGGAAGGAAGGAGCTGATGATGGATAGAAAGAAGGAGCTAATGATGGATGGATGGATGGATGGAACGAAGGAAGGAGCTGATGATGGATAGAAGGAAGGAAGGAGGGAAGGAAGGAGCTGATAATGGATGGATGGAAGGAAGGAGGGAAGGAAGGAGCTGATAATGGATGGATGGAAGGAAGGAGCTGATGATGGATAGAAGGAAGGAAGGAGCTGATGATGGATAGAAGAAAGGAAAGAAGGAAGGAAGGAAGAAAGGAACTGATAATGGATGGATGGAAGGAAGGAGCTGATGATGGATAGAAGGAAGGAAGGAGCTGATGATGGATAGAAGAAAGGAAAGAAGGAAGGAAGGAAGAAAGGAACTGATAATGGATCGATAGATGGAAGAAGGGAAGGAAGGAGCTGATAATGGATGGATGGAAGGAAGTAGTTGATGATGGATAGAAGGAAGGATGGATGGATGGAAGGAAGGAAGGAGCTGATGATGGATAGAAGGAAGGAAGGAAGGAGCTGATAATGGAATTAAGAAGGAAGGAAGGAGGAGAAAAGGAGAGAGAAAGAGAGAGAGAAGCAAGCCCACAGGGAACCCTTAAAACCTCCTTCCTTTTACAGGCATCTGTACAGCCTAATTCCCCCTGTCAACAGGCCCTAAAGAAGTACACAGCTATTCAACCCTCCCAAAGCGAACTTTTATAGGGGCTCCTAAGAGTTATGCTCACTAGTTACTTCCGAAAGGTACTTTTCAGTCCATCTGAAGAGTCGCGCTCATTAGTTAGTTCCCAAACGCAACTGTTAAGGGCCATTCTAAAAGCTGCACTTGCTCATGGACTCCTAAATGCAACTTTTAAGGGCCACCTCAAACTCTACGCTGGGGAGTTACTTTGAAAAGTCACTTTTATGGCCTTCTTGAACGCTTCAATGGCCGGTTTAAAAATAAGCCACTTTTGCACTATTCCGGCGTTCCCCCTGACAAGGGGACAGGAAAACGCACCCGGGCGGGGGCAAACCCAGGTCCGTTTCGGCCATTCTGGCGAGGGCCTTCTCCACGAAGCTCGGAAGCAGGTCCCTTTTTAAAAGTAACTTCCCGTGTGTCTCCCCTACACACACCCATCCCAGGAGAAAAGTTGGCGCAACAGCGTCCGTCACAACCTGTCCCTTAACGAGTGCTTCGTCAAAGCCGGCCGGAGCGACAACGGGAAGGGACACTTCTGGGCCATCCACCCGGCCAACGTGGAGGACTTCGCCAAAGGGGACTACCACCGGCGGAGGGCCCGGAGACGCATCCGCAGGTGAGACACCCTGGCGGCCGCGGGGAGAGGAGGAGGAGAAGGGGGGGTTGGCACCCTGCGACCCCCTCCCCCCCACAACCCCCCCCTCCAAAATAAACCCACGGCTGATCCCTCGCCCCCCCCCGGCCCTCTGCTCTCTCCTAATGGGTTCATCCTTCTGAGTCACGGACAAGGCCTTTTGAGACTTCGGGGCTAACCGAAGGATGACCTGCCCGGACTCCCGGGGCCCGCTGACCGGCCGGCCCACCCCCCAGGCCGCTTGGCGTTCACTCTTCCTTGGGAAGGGGCTTCTGGGGTGGGGTGGGGGGTGGGGGGTAGGTTCGGGATGCCCACGTCGGGCTGGCCGGGTTTACTAACCCTGGGGAGGCAGAGCTGCTGGTCCCAGGTCCCGTCTGGACTGGGAAACTCCCCGAAAACAAGATTTGGGCTTCCTTCTGGGTTTTGGGGGGGGGGACCGAGAAGCCGGTGGGGGGGAGAGAGACAGGACTAGGAAGGGGGAAAAGCACCCCCCAATAAGGAAAATTTAATCTTTAGAGAACGGCGGGGTGGAGGTGGGGTTAAAGGCCCTTGTGTCAACCAGCCAAAAACCAACAAAGATGGCCACTGGGTTATTTCGGAAAGGGACTTTCCAGGTACAGCTCGGGGTCCCCCCCCCCATTTGGCACCATTTGGGTTTTTTTTTTAAACAATGATCCGGTCTTTATTCCTCTCTTTCTTTCTTTCTTTCTCAGGATGGCCATCAACTGTGGTTACTGCCACCCGTACGCCTTCTACGGCCTCGGCGTCTGCCCGGCGGGCCGATACTGCCTCGGCTGCCTCCCGTACGCCCCGCCGGGCCTCGCCCCCGGCCCGCCGCCCCCGGGCCTGCCGGCTTGGCCTCCCTTCTTCCTCCCCTCGTCCCCCGCCGCCTGGCCCCGATGCTTCGTCCCTGGCGCCGGGGTGGCGAAGGGCACGGCCGAAAAACGGCCCGGCTGGGCCGCCGTCTGGAGCAGGTCATACCAGCCTGTGGCACCCGTCCACCTCTGATCGTGACCGGTTCGATGGAAGCAGCTTAGGGAGGGGGGGTCATTTTTAATTGGGTCCCCCCCCTCATTTTTGGCTGGACAATCGCCGCCTTCGGACGGACCTTCCTTGGCCTCCTTTTGCCGGGAGAAACAGCGGGGATCCTTTTAAGACAGAGAAACTCCGGGACAGAAACACCCCGGCGGTACCCCTCACCTGAACACTTTCCAAAGCTCCGACGGCTCGTGCCTGGTCTACTGCGCCTGTCCACGGAGGCTCCGTTTTCCTGGCTTCTCACCCTCCCTTGGCGGCCTCTCCTCCTTCCAAAGACATAAGAAGGCATCTTTGGCCCGCCCGGTGGCTTTTTTTTTCCCCCGCACCACAACACCCATGCTCCTCGACTGCCGCCGGGCACTGGCCAAGCAAGCGTCCAAGAGGGCCGAGGGTTCCTCCTTTGGGACAAAAGGGTTGGGCAGGATTCTTAATGAGGTTTGGGGTGGTCACAGGGGTGGCAGCGGCGGTGGTGGGTCTCTCTTCGCCAGACAGCAGGGCAACGCAAGGGACCCGCGGCTTACCTGCCATCGCTCGCACCCGGCGCTCCTTCCTCGAGCCG
The DNA here is from genome assembly GCA_037367305.1 of Phrynocephalus vlangalii. Classification (NCBI taxonomy): domain Eukaryota; kingdom Metazoa; phylum Chordata; class Lepidosauria; order Squamata; family Agamidae; genus Phrynocephalus; species Phrynocephalus vlangalii. The sequence goes on from JAWVWN010000615.1 coordinate 603,830, forward strand.
ACCACCTGGCCAATGAGGTAGGGGTGCCTCCACCGTCCGTTGTCGGCTTCCGTTGTCGCCCACGGGGGTGTGTGTGCTGAAAAAAAATCCCTAAAGAGACCGGGCGGATGGTGACCAGAGTTGTCACTGAACCATTTTGACGGCCAGAGCGTCGCCCACAAAACTAGGATGCCCTCTCGGATTCCAACCCCTGGACCAAAAATCTCAAGCCGTTCCCGTCCTGCGGGCGCAGCCCCATCCTTCCCGTTTTCCTGCCCTGGAGGAAAAGGCAGCTGCAACGGAAGAACGCCTAAAGACTGCGTTAACTTGTGTAAAGGAATTAATCCGTTCCAAATGAAAACCTGTTCACAGCCCCTTTTTCCCTTGGCGCAAATTTCCCATCGGAATGCATTGGAAACGGATTAATCCCTCATCGCGACCGGTTTTTCTTCTTCTTCTTCTGTGGTATGGATTCGCCCCCATAGGCGATTCTGTTAAGCGATTTCTCCCCTTTCTCTGGATTCGCCGCCCCCCCCTTTAAGTGGATCTTCTGTTAAACAAACCAGGCCCGGCTCTCCGAACTCCAGAGGCCCTCAGGAACACCCTCTCTCTCTCTCTCTCTTTTGCTCGGACCGGCGGCTCGCTCGCTCGCGCCTGGTAGACTGCACCGGTCCGCGGAGGCTCGCTTTGCAGACTACGGCATCCATGTTCCTCGGCTCGCGCTGGGGAGCGTGGGACAAGGAATCTCCAGCGCCCGGAGGGCCAAAGGTCCGTCCTTTGAAACAAAAGCAGAGCTGGGGTGGGAGTCCAGAACCGGGGGGGGGGGCGGGGGTGTCCCTCTATTGGGGGGGGGTAAAGTAGGTGGAGCCAAGGCAAAGTGGGCGGGTTTTGCCTTGTGGGCGGGGCAGGGAGCTCAGCCAAGTCTCTCACCCCCCCCCACAAAAAAAAAAACCACCCGTCAGGCTGACTGAATGGCAGTGAGATCTGTACTGCAACCTTACGTTGCCGTTTCCCCCTCGGGTTTGTAGGATCCGTTCCGATTCCAAACCCAAAAAACATCCCCGTCAAGCCTCACGAGTAGACATCCCACGACCTCTTCCCTTCCCCGAAACTTTGGCGTGGCTTCCTTTGTAAATTCTCGTCCCGTTAAAAGGCTGGTGACAGTGAGCATTGTTGGGTCTTTTCCAGTATTGGGGTGAGGGCAGGGCAGGGGGGACGGAGAAGCAATCCGGGAAATTGGTTCGGCCGGTCGCCTAATCCTGCGTAATTTTATTTAAAACACACACACACATCCAAACGCGGGGGATGCTCGCCGACACCCCTCCCCCGGTGCGCGCCTGGCCTAATTGCTCGCCGGCTAATTGTTCCTGATGCCCTTAAGGGGGGGGGGGAAAGATCGGACCTGCGGGGGCCCCCCTGGCAAAGTGGCATTAAGGGAGATAAACGCGGCCTCTTAATCCGACGCGATAAGCCCCCTTAAATCTTGTAGCGGCCTCGAAAAATAGAAGACTTATGACACAAGCTAATCTCTTTTAACAATGGGCGGCTGCCCTCGGCATCCCGCCCAGGTGTGAAGGCCACGGGTAGGTGTCGGAAGGTGATGGGTGTCGGTGCCTCCTTGGCCCAGCCTGGAGGAAACAAGACCCGACAGCCGTCTCCCCGAAGCCTGCTTCCAAAAGAAAGTCCCCGCTGATCAAAGGCAACTCCTCTTAAACCACGGAATTGGTTTCGGCCCCCGTTTTTTGTTACCTCCGGGAGCGGGTCTTTTGCACAGCCAACGGCTCTTCATTGCCTGCTCTGGGCGTTTGATACAGCATACTCCAGGCGAGGGGGGGGGGAGGAGGAATTACCTCTCCTTCCGGGCAACCCACGCATTTGCTTTCTGGAAATCTCCCTTGTTAAGAGCTCTGCTCCAAAAATTCAAGGGGATGGCGTCACTGTCTCCTCTCTCCACCATCCTCAAAACAACCCTCCTGTTTGAAGAAACCCGCCGACTTCGGTCCAAATCCGGCCTTCTTACCAGGACTCCGTGTGGGCTCGTCTACTCTCGCCGGATGCCTGGCCTTGCGGGCGGGCGATGGTGTAGGGCTGAGACGCCCTCCTTCGGTCCTCGAATCCTTTTTTTCCGGCAGCTACGAAGAGGGCATCCCGTTTCTTTCCTTTCCTTCTGTTCTCGTTCGGCTCTTGTTTGCACCACCCGAGGTAGACTGCCCCTGCGCCGGGAGGTTCCGCGTCTCCAAGAACTTGACTTCGCGCAAAGGGGGGGGGTTCCGTCTTGGCCTCCCCTTCAATCCTTTCAAGATAACAAGTGTTCCCCCCCACACACAATAACCCACCCACCGGGTTCATCCCTAAATTTGCCACGCCATCTGCTTGGTAACAGCTTGGGCCCAAACCTGCCCCGGCCGGGGAAGTGGGGGGGGGGTGTGAGAACGGCGGCTGATGGATGCCGTTAACCCGGCATTAACCGTCTCTCTCGGGGTCTAATCCGTGCAAAAAGACGGGATTAGAAGCCACCTCGTGCGTCTCCGATCCGGGCCTCGAGTCGCGCTGACGGAGCAGGGGGGCCGGAGCCAGGGGGGCAAAGAAGCCCAGCCAAGCGGGAAATAGCAAGCCAAACGCTGCCAATTAACCCGTAATAAGCCAAGGGAGCTTTAAAAACAACAACACAGGGATAGGCACTAGGGAAAGGACCTGCACCAACTTGTTTTTTTTGCAAAGAGTTCCCCCCCCCAAAAAAAATAAAACTTGGATTGCATGCAATTCCACCACCACCACCCCCTTCCCAAAAATAAAATAGAATTGCATCCTGCCATCCCTTGGCTGTTCATCAACCGCCACATTGGCTCAGCATGGGAGTTTGGGTTTTTTTTGGGGGGGTGGGCTATATAAACCCAATATTTTCCTTCCTGGGAGGTCCACCTGGCAGCCCTCTGATTCACCAGGAGGATTGGCCTAGTTGGAGGGGGGGGCGAAGCTTTGGCCAGCTTCTGGCCCTCCAAATGTTTTGAACCACTTCCGGTTTGCACAGGAAGTCGGGATGAAGCTAAGAACAGGTATGTCCAGACTTCGGCCCTCCAGATGTTTTTGGACCACAACTCCCAGAATTCCAAGCCTAGGCTGCTCATGGCAAAGGACTGTGGGAGTTGCGGTCCAAAACATCTGGAGGGGGAATTCCCAGAACGGAGATGTGTGCCACCTTCCTCTCCCCCCCCCAAATATTCTGAATATTCCATGCCTAACTCCCAGAATGACAAAACGAACATGGGAAGGCGCTATTCGGTTGCGTCTTCGCACACTTACTTCGCTCCGGGGGAGAGAGACGGTGTGTGTGTGTGTGTGGGGGGGGACAGATCGGAGCGCAAGTGGCTGTGCTGCCCAAGGGTTAGAGGCGCCCGCCACCCAACCCAACCCCCCAAAAGAAACCCAACCGGTTGTCCAAGGAAAGAAAGAAAGAAAGAAAAACAGAGACAAAGGTTTCGAGAGAAAAGAACTCTATTAGTGCAAAAAAAAAAAAGCTTCTCAGTTACAGTACAATATATTGGGAAGGAAAAAGGGAGGGGGGGGGAAAGAATATACAATTTTTTAATCCATCATCCTGAACAGAAGAAAAATCAAAATTTACTTTTGTGTGCAAATCCTTTCGACAAACGGCAAAAAAAAAAATATTCCTAGGAAAAGAGCAGATGGGTTGTTGGTTCACTTGTTCTCTAAAACCCCCTCGACAGGCCCTAAATGCGTTCCGGAAAACCGCCACGGGGTTTGGCCCATTGTCAATAAAATAAAATAAAATAAAATCAGTTCAGTGAGAGGATCTCCCAAGCTACATTCCGCGTGTGTGTGTGTGTGTGTGTGATGCAGAACGAGCAAGAAATATCCGTTCCGGAAAAATTGATGCCAAGAGAAAAGACATGACGCAAAGAGTGCAAACCTCCCAGCCAAGAGAGAGGGAAAACTGGTTTTTTAAATTTATTTTATCTCTTGCACCCGCAGGGTCGGCGGCCATCCTGAATGGGCACGGTTTCTTTGCGGGTGGGTGGGTGGGAGGAACGGAGACCTTCCAAAATTAGGCAGGGGAGACCCTAACAGAAGCACGGATGGCGGGATGAGTTCTCGACGGGGGGAAAACCGGCCGCTCACCCTAAAACGTGGCCAGCTCGGCCACAAAACCAAACAGGAACCAGGGCATGTCCGCAGAAGTCGATCGCGGCGTTCCTTCGGGCGCAGAAATGAGGAAAGAAGCGAACGTATTTGTGTGTGTGTGTGTGTGTGTCAAGCATTGCTTCCTCTAAGAAACTTAGGGGGAAATCTCCTGGTTGGGTCCGCGCCGGACTTCTGTCCGAACCACACCGGAGACGCCTTTCCCCGACATCCGCCGCTCACGGGCGCGCGGACTCCCTGAGAGAAGCCGGCCGGCGAAAAAGAGTTAAGAAATCCTATGCCAATCGGGGGGGGGGCTCCCCCCCATAAACACGCAAGGAAGCCCGGTGAAACCCATTTTCTTTCGGAGATGGGGTTTTTTTTCGCGTCGCCGGGACACTGGGGCGCCCGCGTGGGGGGTTGCCCCTGAACTAACAATTCGATCTTCAAGAGCTCAGATGGAGGGGGGGGGGACGGACCCCAAGACCAGATCCGTGTTTCGGTGAAAAGGAGGGGAAATTCGGAAATTCGTCCCCACGTGGAAACCCCGGCAAGCTCCCCCCCCCAAAAAAAAAGTCTTTTGAGAAACACCTTTCTCCAGACGCAGGTGGAAGAAAGGCGGTGTCCCCCCCCCCCCCAAGAATGGCTATGGGAAAAATTAGGGCCACCAGTGGCCCTTTTCCGTGGCTCACACCCCCCCCCGACGCCGTGGGTTAAGGGGGTCCTGACCGGGGGGGGGGGGGGAGAAAGATGGTCCCGAAGGTTTTCTGGAAGGAACACAAACCACGGGGAAAATGGCTTCTCTTTTTTTCCAGGTTTATTCCAGGATGGAAAGCATGGCTTCGTTAGGTGCAAGGATTTTATGTTCCAGATTCAAGGGGGTTTTCTTCCCCAGAAATTAAGCAAGGCGTCCCGTCAAGGAGAGACAGGTCAGCGACCCTAACGAGGCGCCTTCCTCCGATGCCCAGGAAAACAAAATCGATCGGAATCGTCCGGGAGGCGAACGGATCCGAGGACCGAAAAGGAGAACGCGGAGCTGGCGAGGACCGTGCGTGCGCGCAACGTCGGGAACCGAACTCGGCTCCGGGCGGCTCCGCCGGGGCGGAAGAGAGAAGAAGCCGTAACCGAAGAGGGCACCGGTCTCGGGCTCCGAGGATGTTGGCGGCTTCTCCGGTCGGGCTTCGGAGACGGGGCCAGTCCAGGCCCGACGGGGAACTATTTAGGGAAGGGCGTCTAGGGCAGGTTGAAAGCAGACCCAAACGGCCACGCTAATGGGAAGACGATCCAATTAGTCACAGACGCCAGTCCGCACCAATACAGGCACCATGCCTTCCGACTGTTGCCCGAGCGCCCACCCGGCCCCAGCGCATTTGGGGCGGATGTTTTGGGGACCCTATACCCGGAGGCTGGCGAATGCCTTGGCTTGCCACGGAAGGGGGTGAGGGGGAAAGGGCAGCCCCATCGGCCAGGGTGAGGGCCTCCACGAGGGATTTAAGGCTACGCTATGCCCCCGGGACACAAAAGAGAGGTGGATCCAGGGGGCCAAGTCCTGCTTGGGTCCGTGGAAGTGCTCCCTAGGGTCGCAGTTCAGGGACGAAGGGGGGTGGGTGGGTTGGAGAGGGGTCGTTTGGGTTTTGCTACGTGACGCAGTGGCTTCCTGATCCATGGGTGGCTCTTTCCAAATATATTTTTTCTCCCCCATGAGGAGGAAGACTCGGGCGGGGCATCTCCACCCCGAAACCTGAGAAGACGTAAGTTATGGCATCGGAATCCCATCTCGCTAAAACCCTCCCCTGCAAAACCGCGGGGGAATCAATGCAACCCAGTCTGCCGGGGAACCACGGAAAAGCCACGGATGAAATCCACCCCAGCGGAGAGGCAACCCAAACCTGCAGATTGCTTCCCAAGCGGCACGCTTACAACCACAGTTCGAGTTCTCTCTTTAAAACTTATTTGTAAGGTCAGTGAGGATTTTCTCAGGGAAAGGGGCCGGGCGGTCGCCGATCGCCCGGGAAACTTTTAGACCGAGACGTTCTCTCGGAAAGGATCAACTTCCATTCCTTGGTTCCGACCGCGGGCCTAGGTTTGCAAACGGAAGTTCAACCCAAATGAGTTTAGACGTGTTGGTTTTTAGCCGGGGACATTTATTGGGGTTCACGGAATGGAATCAGGGGGTGAACCAGTTTGCCAAGCGTTGACAACCATTAAGGAACCCGCCCCCCCTTCCAAGTTCCATTCCCTGAACTGTTGATGCCCTTACCGGCCTCCTAGAGCAAAAAAAAAAGATTGTGAAAAGACAAAAAAAAAGGGGGGGGTTACAGCTTAGCTTTCCAAAGAAAATTGCGTTAAAAAGACCCACCAAACGTAATCGACATCTACAGCTCTGCCTCTAAATAGCTCTTTAGCCCTCGATCCCTTAACCTCCTCCATTCCTGTTTTCGGAGTTTAGAAAAAAGAAGAAAAATCAAGAATATAAAACAAACAGGAGACAACAGTGACCAACACTAGGGGTTGGGTGTGGGTTACATTACTTTTTTTCCTCTTTTTTTTTAAAGATAAGGCTCTGTTATGTACAGGAATGAAAGAGGACTCTGCTGTTCTAATTTAAAACATACATCGGTATTTATTTTTAAGTCCCCTCCTCACAAAAAAGTGCATCTTTATAGAATATAGTCATTTATTTATTTATCGATATATAGATATAGATATAGATATATATTTAATCTCCTTAGAACCCCATCTCCCAAAGGGGTTCTGTTTTTTTATTTTATTTTTCTAATAAAGATTATCAAATATACATTGTACGGAATGTCTCATCTGTGCTTTACAAACTGACCACATTTAAGTTTAGTCACTTAAGGGTTGCTTGTATCTTTTTTTTTCTTCTAAAAACGAACAAAAAAAAAAGATGCATTTTAGAGTGCTCTTGATAGATTATTCTCTGTATAGATAACAACAATAACAACAATAAGTAAGAATTAAGAATAAGAAGATGTATGAAAATGGACCCATTGCATATAGTCGGTCTCCGCCCCCCCCCCTTGGATTTGATAAAATTTGGTTTCTGATCAACAGGACGTGGACATTTTTAAGAACAACCCCCCCACACACCTTCCCAGAATAAAGTTTAAACTATATCTTTGTACATATATATTTTCATATATTATATCTATCTTATCTATTTATGAAAACAGCTTCAATACATAATCTTAGTATTGTTTTCCATAGGATAAACCGGTTATTTATTCGTATTTTTTTTTCAACCTCAGGAACAAACGCCCGCATGGACAACTTTAACAGAACGCTCTTTTAAAAATATATATATATACTTTTTGAGAAACAAAAGCAAAAAAAAAAAAAACCCAACCCCCAAAAAACTGACGACAACATGGAAAGTTTTCCACTTAAATAAAACTTTCGGCATATACTGGAAAATGTATAAATTAGATCTATCGATATATATATATATACATATACTATATTTCCTTTCTCTCTCTTGAAATAGTGAATTCGGGCAGGGTGGGAGGAAGAGAGGCGGTGTAAAGGAAGGGGGATTCCGGAGGAAACCAGCAGAACAGGAGGTTAATGAAAATTCCTGGATAAAATAATAGTGTGTGTGTGTGTGTGTTATGCGTGTGATCCTAATTTACAGAACGCAGTCTTAGCCACGTAACTTTGCAGACTCTACCTTCAAAAAGGCCACAGCGGAAGGGTCGCCAGCTCCCTGAATCGTAAATATAACGCTCTCCGGACGACCTGGGGGAGAGATCCGAGGCTAGTTTCGCTGAACGCTGTTCTAAGGGGTGGAGAACGAAGAAGAAAAGAATGAGTATATTTCCAATGGGACCGGCTATAAATTCTTCTTTATTTATTTATTGCCCCATGCAAACAGTCTTCGGTATATCCTCAAAAGCTTTTTTTTTAATTTTTAATTAATTTATATATATATATATATATATGTATATTTTTTTTAATAAAAAAAAGTGCAACAGAAGTTCCGTGGCGAACCCCGTGCTTAGTGCAAAGAAAAGTCCTTAGCAAAGTCAAAGGTGCTTGATCGCCTGGTTTTTTTGGGGGGGCAGGGGTGGGGGTGGTTAGGTTGTTTTTCTTTTCAAACGTTTAAGGCTTTCCATGAGTTTTAAATTCAGGGAGGAGCCGGCCTCGGGCGCCCATCAGACAGGCGAGATTCGCACTTCCTCTAAAGCACTCAAAACATGGTGGGTTCATTTAATTTATTTATTTATTTATTTGGGGGGGGGAGCGATTCTGAACAAGGTGCATCTTTTGATTCCTGATAACGGGATCCAGGACGTTTTCAAACCCCGAGAACAGAAGGTTCTTTTATTTCTTGAAAAAGAGAGATTCTTCGCAGGCAGGCGGGGAGGAAAAAGAGAATTTCGCATCTCGCAACCCGAAAACGGAATCTCTTTTTTTTTCAACACATTCCTCGCTTTTTTGGGGGGGGGGTGTGGCGGGGAGTTCCATCGGCAGATGGAACCGATTCCCGCGAGCGAGAAGCTGAGATTCCCAGAGGACGAAAATAAAATAAAATTAAAAACCAACCGCCTGCCAGTTGACATCTTGATCTTGACGGCGTCAACGCATAAGTTGAGCGAATCCCGGGTTTCGCGGCAGGAAGCCAACGGGGTGGGGAATTTTCCGTCACCATCCGTAAGGGGACGATCCTACCCGCCCTGCTCCCTGTCGTAGGTGTAAATTCCCCCCCTCTACATTCACAATCATCATCATAACAAACAGCCCAGAGAACAGGTGACCAGAGAAGGACTTGGGGAAGCCCGTATCTCACCGCCTTCCTCGCCGCTGTCACAGGCTCACAAGTGTCCTTCTCGGTCAGAGAAACCGGCACAAACGGATCCGGAAAAAAAAACGCTACTACGGAGTTCAAAGGGATCGTCAAAGCTCTTCCCGTATCGCAAGCGCCCCAGGACAGGACAACAATTCTTCTAATTATTGGGTAGTACTTTTTGGGTTTTATTTATTAGAACAATTGCATTTCCCCCCTCCTTTTTCGCCAGCGGACGCTGTTCCAATCAGTTTTTCCCAACCCGCCCCCAGCGCCCCGGTGGGCAGCGGCACTGCCACCCCCCGGTCTGCCACACACACCCCGCGACGGTTTCCAAAAATGGCTAAATATTTGGACGTCCGCAGGGGTGGGGAGGAGAGGGGGGAAACTAACTTAGAAGACACACAGACCCTGAGATATACAGCTTCCATCACCTGACGGACATTACATAGATAATTAGCTTTTGGATCAATCATCGTTGTTTGTTCTGTCAAAGGGAAACACATTTGTGCATATTATATATATATATATATATATATATATATATATATACACACACACACACACACACACACACACATTAAATGCACATGTATGTATATAACACATATCTCTCTATATAATCATTTCTTTCCCGCAGTCATCTTTTAGTGCTAAACATTTCTCTTTTCTACGGCTTCTTCCCGAAAAAAATAAAAATAAAAAATAAAAATCCAGTTTCTTTGGCAACCCTTTTTTTATCACAACCTGTGCATATACGTTTTCTTTTTTTAAAAATATAACAGCAATCTATCTTTCCGTCTTCTCCTTTTAAAAACAAACAAACGAACAAAACTAGACCACTTGAAACACTTTATAAACACAGTACGTGATCGGAAGGTTTGTCGCTGCTGCGCTTGATTTGGTTGGTTGGTTTTCTTTTTTTTTAAAATCGTTGCGTTTCTCCCGGCCACGTTGCCGTCAGTCGTACAAAGTGAGATTAAGAAGGTTAAGGCAGAACAGAACACAGTGTGTGTGTGTGTGTATATATATATATATATATGCATGTTAGGGTGGATTCGGGTTTCTTCCCGTGTAGAAATCTGGTTGTTTTGGCGACGTTTCGACGAGGTCTCACTCGTCATCTTCAGGCTGGTGTTCTGGCTTCTTTCTTCTTGAAGCAAAGCGTGAAGAAAGAAGCCAGAACACCAGCCTGAAGATGACGAGTGAGACCTCGTCGAAACGTCGCCAAAACAACCAGATTTCTACACGGGAAGAAACCCGAATCCACCCTAACATGCATACCTATACCCGTGAAAATCTACGAAAACAAATATATATATATATATACACACACTCTCTCTCTCTCTCTTTCTCTCTTCTTTCTGTTTTGGTTTTAGTGCAAACGCATCCAGGGCTTGTGTTAAAGTGTTGCTGCTGTCCCTGTTTGAACCCGGCCTACCTACCATCCCACCCTTTGCCCTCAGAAGGGGGGGGGTGTGGAAAAGAAAAGAAATAAAAATAAGAAAGTTTAAAGAATTACAGACAAGGTGCGGTATCTCTAATTGGGAGGAAAATCAAGCGACAGAAACGAAGACATGGGGAGGGGAACAACAGAAATGGGTATCACAATCAATACGGGTTTTAGACGGTGGCCCGCGGACGTGACGTGACTGGGGAACTAGCCGTCGACAACGGTTGTACCCAAATGTGGGGCCCGGCCGTCTCTAATTTCAGGGGGAGGGCGTCTTCCCACGGGAGAGAGAGAGGGGGAATCCACTCCGGGTTTTCCTCAAGACCCAGATACAATCAGATTCAGCACCGTGGAGAGCTCCCTGGGGCCTGCGGACTCAAGTTTGAAGTAAAACAAAACCCGGACTGGATTTCCTGCCCTGGCGGAATCGGAGTCGCCCGCCTGCGCTGACTCGAGACAGCCTGCCCACATTTGCAGAGAGAGCGACGGTGGGAGAGAGGAACTTATCGAGATGGGATTTGGAAGACAAGTCTAAGCGGGACATGCATGGCGGGGGAAATTTGAAATTTTGGTGGCTGGGCTCCGGTTGAGAAATCTCATAATTTTTGGCCCCAGCTAATCGAGGCGGGGAAAGCAATATATTCCAAAAATGGCCATCATCGCCTTCTGCTCTGATCCAGCTAGGAGACTGGATTTATACACCCACGGAGAAGAAAATTGATCTAAGAGTGGGACAGGTGGTGGGAAAGGGGCCAGGGGCACCGGGTTAAAACCAGGCGGAGGGCCCCTGTTCCTACTGGGCAGGATGATTATTAGGAAAGCATGATTTTGTTTTTAACGGTCGATTTTGGTAGGGAAGAGACGGAGACAGGGAGACACACACACACACACACTCACAAAAAACAAACAAACATGAACACCGATGGAGACCGTGAAGCTGAAAGAGATACCACATCTTTTCGATTAGAATAATCTCAGGTAACTTATCTATTTACAAAGTCCACGCTAAGGTTTTGCATATGCTGGCGAGCTAAGCCAGTGCTAAGCTGAGCAGCTCCGTGGAAGGATTTGGGGTGGGGTGGGGGTGGGGGATCGCGTCTCATTCCCCGGGACTTTCCTTGAACCCCGACCCAAGACGGAAGCAGCTGGGGCTGGACCCGGGTGTCGATTTGCAGGGGTTCGACAAGGGAGGGATCGGGGCCAAACCCCCCACCCCCACCCCCACTTTGTGGGAAGGGTCAGAAAAGGGTGCGAAAAACCATCCCCTTTCTGCAATCCTCGCCCGGGGCTAAAATCTCGGAAGGAGATACCCGCCTTAGTAAGAAATTTAGATTCCTGTTCAGGAAGGTCCCGAGGGAACCCAGAAGAAAACGCGCAGCGTAGCACTGGCTGTTAAGACATTTTTTAAAAATAATAATAATAATAATAATAATAATAAAGTGGAAACAAACCAAAGAAAAAACAAGAACGAAGAACGAAGAGCGGGGAAATGAGGAAGGGGGGGGGAAATAAACCATACTCAAAATAAACCCCATGATTCCTGCTTAGAAATTCAAGCTTCCATTTTTGTATCATTTTTCCCCCCGAAGTGCAAATCACTCCAAAGGTTGGGATTATTTTTTTTTTCCATTTTCCGTTTTTCGAAACGTTCTGAATTTCGGTGTGTCACAGAATCTAATTATCTGCTGTCCTCCCTGTTTCGCTCGTTTCGTCGCGGCCTTAATCAGCCAGCCGACCCTGCCCCGCCTCGCCCCCCTCCAAAATAAAAATAAATTAAAAAATAAACTGGTGGAATTCCACTTAAATGTCTCTTTCTCTCTCTTTCAAATATATAGATATATAGAGATTTATATATGTGTATATATATATATACACACACACACATATGTATCTGGCTTTGCTTTGATTTCTCCTTACAAAAATAAAATTCAATTTTAGGAATCATTCTCAATAAAAACAATAAACAATACATTTTTCTTTCTCTAGAAGATGGTTTTCGACGTGTAAACATTATTTGCGGCTTTCTTTCAAATATATATATTTCTTTTAAATTAAGATAAAGTGATTTCAAAGTACCCGTTCCATTTCAAAGTGCTAAGACTCCCCCCCCCTTCTAATCTTATTTTTTGTGTATTTTATTGCTTCCCCCCCCTAAAATGCATTAAATAAAATGTCCGCCATTGCCTTGCCTTTCTCCCTCCCCCCCCACCCCGCCGGCTTCTCTCTCTCTCTCTCTCTCTCTCTCTCACACACACACACACACACACACACTCACAAACACACACTCTCTGCGCTGTGACATTTGGCCGGACGATTCACTTTTTAAAATCTTTTAAATAACAGCAATAACAATTGAGAAAAGGAACTCTAAAAAGTGCTTTGCAAAAATAACTCCCCAAAAGGCTAAATCTCTCTTTCTCTCCTTTTTAAAAAAATCTCTTTTTTTTGTTCTGTTTTGTTTTAAATTGTGCATTTACATTATTCGGAAATGGCTTTAAAGGTGTCCATGAGTTTGCGTTGTGTGTGTGTGTGTGCGTGTATCTTGTTTTGTTTTCCAGCTTAGAGGGAATTGGTGCCTCCTGAGAGATCTACAGTATTTCTGAATCCGAGACACCCCCCTTTTTGGGGGGGGGGTTCGTAGGGTGGGAAGGGATGGAGGTTAAGCAGATCCCTACAGAATTCGGGACAAAAACCAGACATCTGCCTCTTAAGGGCAAACCGGCTTTGCGGAGACGACTGAACCAAAGGGGAAGGATCCAGGTAACGGAGAACCAATCCGTTTGGGGTTTTTTTTGTTTTGTTTTGTTTTATTTTTTGCATCTGTGGGGTTGCTCGTTTTGTGCTTGGACCTACAGGCTGGCCAACCACATATATTTAGTAGTACCACAAAATGGGGTAGTGACGGGGGGGGGAGAAAAAAAGGGGTGGAATGTTATTGGGGGGGGGGGAATGACGGGACTTCGCTAGTTATGACAGACGCAAAGGGCCTGTTCGTTCCCGTTGCGGAGCTGTCACTTATCATGCGAACTCCAATTTTGACCCATTTTGTTTTTTTGGTGGGGGAGGACACGCTTTCTAAAAATAAATCTGGCTCAAAGTTTGAGGGGGGGGGGAAGTACATTTTTCAGAAGGATTTCCCTCTTTGGAGATTCGCAACCGGCACCCAAGGCCTTCTCAGCCTCGGAAGAAGCTTGTCTCAAAATATTTCCTTCCTGGGAATGGCACCTTTAAAAAAAAAAAAGGACACCACCCTTTTAACACTGACTGCCAGGAGAAACGGGCTCCCTCGGTCAAGACCTACGGACAAAGAAGATAAATAATCATCAGATTATTTGAACATTTTAGAGCCATCAGACCGAGAGGCGGCTGGGGTGGGTCGACGGCTAGAACAGGGGGCTGCATGTTCCAGAACAAGGCAAAGCTGGGACCTCGAGAAAAAAATATTTGGGGGAGAAATACTGGGGGAATGGACCCTCTATGATCCCAGTGATCCAGATGGGTAAGAGAAGGAAAGAGGTAAGGGATGCACCTCCCCACCCCCACCCCGAAAACAAAAAAATATATAAGGGAATATTAAAAATTAAACAAGATTCTTTTTTTTAAGAAGAAGAAAATTACGAAAAAAATGCTTTAAATTTTTTCTTCTTAAAAAAAAAAGAAGCAAGGGTGAACACCAGGCAACCTTAGGGAAAGGTATCTGAGGATGACGCCCTGAAAGGAGAATGTGTGTGTGTGTGTGTGTGTTTGTGTTGTTTTTAAAGCTTCCTCAATCCCCCCCTCCTCCGACATGTCAACATAATGACCTCCCTGCTTTATATGTCCCTTTGGAACAATCTATCGCCTAAATAAAAAACAGATAAAATCTCAAATATCATCTATATTTATATTTATATATATATATATATATACATGTGTTGCGTTGTGTGTGTGTGTGTGTGTGTGTGTGTGTCTGTCTTCCTCTCTCTAGATATATATATATAGTTTTAAACTTTTAGCAAACTAAAACCCTGGAAGCTACATCGTGTGAATACTAGGCACCTCCCTGCTCACCTTCTAGTGGCTTTAAGGAAGAAATTTGGGGTGGTGGGTGGTGGTGGTGGGGGTACAACGTCTTGGGGTGGAAGAGATATCATCTTTTTAAAAAATATATATATCCGTGGCTACCTGTCGGTCCTAACAAAGAGGTAAGTAAGGCTTAAAGGAAGGGAAAAATCGCACGATAAGACCTCTACAGTTAATTATTTTCTTGGGGGAGGGGGGAAATATATGGGAAATATACCCCCCTCTTTTTTTCCCCCCTTCTTTTTTTTTTTAAGGGGAAAAAGCTTCGGAGGAAAGTTATAACTAGATTTTGTGACACCCTTGGTTTGTTCTCTTTTTTTTTTTCTTTTTCCTCTTTTTCTTTTTTGGTTTAGGAAAGTTCTCGCGCGTCCCCCCCGGAGGAGACCCCCGCTACATTCAAACATCCCGACGACGCGGCCTCCTCCGCGCCGCCTCCAAAGTGCTGTTCTTCCGCGCCGTCCTGAGGGCCGGGGGTGGAGGCGTCCTGAGACTCGGGGGGCACCCCTTCCTCCTCCTCCTCCTCCTCGCCGCCGCCGCCGCCGGTACCCCCTCCTTCCGCGGGGCTGGCCTCCTCGGGGTGGTGGGGGCCCAGGGCGGGGCCCAGGCCGGCGTCTCTCACCCGAGGCTTGCGCCCGCGCCGGGAGGGGACCCCGTTGCATCCGTCCTTTTTAAGGTGCCGGTGCAGGTGGTCGGAGCGGACAAACGTCTTGAAGCAGCTCTCGCACTGGTAGGGCCGGAGGCCGGTGTGGACCCGCATGTGGTTCTTCAGGTCGTAGTTGTGGGCGAAGGCCGCCCCGCACTGCTGGCACCGGTACGGCTTCTCCCCCGTATGTTTCCTCATGTGGACCTTCAGCTTGTCTTGCCTGCAAAAGGGGGATTTGGGGGAGGGAGGAGGAGGAGGAGGGCGGGAAACACAAGCAGGCAGGATCAATGGGGCGCCGGCACCACGGACAGAACATAAGAACCATGCTGGATCAGGCCAAAGGCCCATCTAGTCCAGCTTCCTGTATATCTCACATTGTGGCCCCACCAGATGCGTCTGGGAGCGCACGAGACTCGATCTCTGTCTCCTGATTCCACTCCCCCGCATCTGGCCCTTGAAGGACCCCGGTTTTAAGCCTGGAGATGACACATCTTCTCCATCCTGGTTTGTCACCTGGGATGATGGACTTTTCCTCCAGGAATCTGTCCAATCCCCTTTTGAAGGCAACCAGGCCAGATGCCATCACCACCTCCTGGGGCAGGGAGTTCCACAGACTAACACCACTCTGGGTGAAAGAAATATTTTCTTTTGTCTGTTCTTACAGACTCCCCTGCATAGCCCAGCCCCTGGGTTATCCAACCAAAAAGCTGCCACGATCCTCCAAAGAAGCTGGCAAAATCCTTTCTGAGCCCCCCACCCACACACACATCTCCAGATCCAAAACATTAGAAGGACCGGAGTTTGGACATGCCTGCCCTAACCCGAACCCGAACCCGAACCCCTACCCCAGATAGATATGGCATCCCTTACCTGGCCACCCTCCCCGACACCCCTAACCTCGAAGCCCTCCGGCGTCTCTCTCTCTCTCTCTCTCTCTCTCCTCCCGCCGCCGCTCACCTCGTAAACCGGACTTTGCAAATGTTACATTCGTACGGCTTCTCGCCCGTGTGGGTCCGGATGTGTCGCGGCAGCTTGCCGGCCCCCTGGATCACCTTCTCGCAGATGGGGCACTTCTGGAATGCTTTCGCGCGGATCTTCTTCTCCGCTTTCTGGGACCAGGACGGGTACTCGCCGCCCTCTTGGGAAGTGCTGAAATATTTCAAGTAATAGTCCATCACGTCGTCCTCCTTGCGGTCCTCGTCGGGGGTCGCCGGCGGCTGGCGCCCCACCGCGTTCATCATGTGCTGGAGGAGGGCGCTGGCGGCCAGGCCGTCCACCTCGCGGGGGTCCCCTCCGTCCTCGCCGCCCTCCCCTCCGCCGCCGGGGAGGAAGCCCGGGGAGCTGCCCGCTTCCGGCTGGTCCAGGGGCAGGCCCGGCGGCGTCTCCTCCTCCTCCTTGAGCACCCCCGCCAAGCCCCGGGCCCCAAACTGTCCATTCTGGGCCGGCGGGAACAAGGGTCCCTGGGCCGCCGCCGCGGCCGCCTCTGCCTCCTCCTTGACGTGCTCCAACCACCCGCCGTGGCCGGCGTCGGGGTCGCCGTCGTTCCCCTTTGGTCTGTCGCCGAGGGCGGCGGCAGCGGCGGCGTGGGGGTAGAAGTCCAAGCCGTTGCAGTCGGCCGGGTCCTCGTCGTCCCCGTCGCGGGCCCGGAAGCCGAGCCGCTGAAGGTCCCTCAAGTCCGGGTTGGTCCATGAAAATGACCCTTGCTGGCCGTTGATGGGGTTGGTTTGGAAGAACTCGAGGTACTCTTTCGCCCGGAGGTGGTTCCGCTGATCCATTTGATCTACCGACTCCATCTGGTCGTTCTTGGCCAGAATCTTCCGGTCGAGGAGGTCCGTGCAAACGTCCCGGACGGCCGGGATCTCCAGCAAGGTGGCGGCGTTGAGGATCTCCCCGACGCTGGACGTGCTGACGGTCAGGGTGGCGGTGTAGGCGAACTCCAGCAGGGCGGCCAGGGCCTCGGCGCTGACGAAGTCGATCTCGTAGACGTTCTGCTGGTCCACCACCAGGCCCGAGGTGAAGAGCTTCTTGAAGTACTGGCTGCAGGCGGCCAGGACCGAGCGGTGGGTGGGGAACTCCTGCCCGTCCACCAGGATGACCACGTCGCACAGCAGCCCGTGGTTCCGCTGCTCGTTCAGGCTGCTGAGGATGTCGCTGCTGTGGTCCGGGAAGGGGATCCCGATGGGGCCGTCCACACCGCCCTCCATGCCGGCACCCCCCCGAGGGCTGCGGAGAGAGGAGACAGGGAGGGGAAGGGGGACACCAAACATCAGCTCCCTCCTGAGAAAGTAAAAGAAGCATCGGACAACGCCCGATGAAAGCCAGGAGGCTTTAGCCGGGCCCGGAAGCCGTCAATTATTCATTTATTTATTTTAGAGGCATTTAGAGCGCTCATCCAACGCTTCCTGCCCTCCAAGGCATGTACCTGGAGTCGTTTTTAAGGCCCGAGGGGTTCCAACCTTCCCAAGGGACCCTCGTGCAAGCCACACTAATATTTGGCTCGCCAAACTAAGCTCCCAGGGCCACCCCCAAGAGCATGCGCCGCCCGAGACAAAGGATGAGCGGCAGCCTCCTCAGACTCAGGCACCTGACTACGTATTCCATCACGTAGCTTAAAATGCGGATGCCTGTTGGTGTTCCGTGTCTATTTCCTTGTGTTTTATCGTATTTGATGATTGCTTCCTTTTGCGTTGTCAACGGAGGGGATAGAGAAATCAAGGAAGGAAGGAAGGAAGGAAGGAAGGAAGGAAGGAAGGAGAGGGTGGAAGGAGCTGATGATGAACAGAAGGAAGGAAGGAAGGAAGGAAGGAAGGAAGGAAGGAGCTAATGATGGATAGAAGGAAGGAAGGAAGGAAGGAAGGAAGGAAGGAAGGAAGGAGTTGATGATGGACAGAAGGAAGGAAGGAAGGAAGGAAGGAAGGAAGGAAGGAAGGAAGGAAGGAAGGAAGGAAGGAAGGAAGGAAGGAAAGGAAGAAGGAAGGAAGGAGAGGGAAGGAAGGAGCTGATGATGGATAGAAGGAAGGAAGGAAGGAAGGGAAGGAGCTGAATGAGGAAGGAAGGAAGGAAGGAAGGAGGAAGGAAGGATATATGGAAGGAAGGAAGGAAGGAAGGAGCTGATGGATGGACAGAAGGAAGGAAGGAAGGAAGGAAGGAAGGAAGGAAGGAAGGAAGGAAGGAGCTGATGATGGGCAGAAGGAAGGAAGGAAGGACAGAAGGGACTCCAAGGAAGAGTTAATCCCCTGCGATTCCGGGTGCAAAGGCAACCCGTGTGGGAAAACCGGCCCCGATCACGAGACGCGGTGGAGGACGGGACGCCTACCCATTCCCGCTGAGCACAAGGGCTCCCTTGTGCGGCTTCTTCAGTGGAGGAAACACGACCCCGGACGGGCGCCGACCTCAACGCGCTCAGCTGTCCGAGCCCCGCTCCGGCGCCCGAGCTTACGATCCAGAGCCCCCCCCCCCAGCTCAGGTTTTTCTCCCCCTTTCATGGAAAAAAATCTGCCCCCCCCCCTGTGCCTTCTTCTTGCAAGCGGGTCCAAAGGCTTGTCCGTCCACCCTAAATGCCGGGAGGAAGGGGGGCGGCCCTGAGCAAAAAAAAAAAAAAAGCCCTGCAAGACGCCCAGAGATGCCACACAGGCTGCAAAGCTTCCTCCCTTGGCGCTTGGTCCCAGGAGCCCTGGAAATGCAAAAACCCATCCAGAAGCACCAGCCTCAAAACCTTTCCGTCTCTCTTTAAGTGCACGGAGGCAGGCCCCAAAGAGAGAGAGAGAGAGAGAGAGAGAGAGAGAGAGAGAGACCAATTCGCAAAATCAGAAATTATCCACAGGAACAGTTGCTGGTATGTACCAATTATGAAAAAGGCCTTGATCATTCTCAAATGAAAAGAGAAAGACCAATTTGCAAAATCAGAAATTATCCAGAGGAACAGTTGCTGAGATCTACCAAGTATGAAAAAAATCCATCCATTCACCCAACCACTAGCCTCTTGAAAGTGGCCCTCGTTTACGGGAGGAAGATTCTAGTCCTCAGGGAGGCCAGGAAGTTCAAAGGCGTAGATATTTCAGGCCTCCCGGAGGACTAGAAACTTTTGTCGCATAAAGGAGGGCCGATTTCAACAGGTACCTCTCTCCCAACCCCCATGAGGACTAGAAACACGGTGGCGAAATGAGAAAGGATTTCAGGCAGCACTTTTCTGGAGCCGGCACTGGGAAACAGGGCGGTGTAGTGGGTAGAGCTCTGGATCCACAAGTATGGGAATTGGCGTTTAACTCCTCCACACACACAGAGAGAGAGAGAGGGAGACGACCAGGTGTAATTGAGGGCTACCATCTCTCCTCCCAGCCTCGCCTCGCTTGCCGGATCGTGGCGAGAAATGAAGCAGCGAGGGAACCCAGCAGGGGATTGAGAGACCCGGGAGGGGGTGAAAAAGAGAGGGGAGGGCGGCCATTCCCAAAACGGCAAGCCCAACCAGCAGGACCAGTACCTGAAGGAACACGTGCCCGCCCGCCCGCCCGCCCGCCCGCCCTTCCCAGAATCTGCCTCTGCCAACGTCCCCAAGGCGTCCGAGACAGGCGTCCGCCCGGGAAAATCCAGCCGAGCCGGATGGCCCGCTTGGCAGGCAGGCAGCGGCGTGGGGCGGGGTCTTCCCCCAGCCAAGAAAGAAAGAGAGACAGAGAGAGAGAGAGAGGTTGGCAAATCTCCTGCCACCGTACGGAAAATGTAGGGCCGGTCCCCACGAGGTGTTGCAAACCTCCCCCGGGGTGGGTGGGTGGGTGGGGGAGAGAGATCCGGGAACCATCATGCACCCCCCCCCAAAAAAAAACCCCAGCTCCATGCTAGGTCTCGGAGTCCTTGCATTTGGAAGCCGGGTCCGGGGAGCCGGACGGAGGCCCTGCCACGTCAAAGACACAAAGAGGAATAAAACCAACGGCCAGCCCCACGAGTGTCGCGTTCCCCAATTGTCGTCACTTATTGAGAAGGTGGCAGCAAAAAAACCACAACCCCATTCCCCCCCACCCCCAAAGCTGGGGGAAATTACATTTTAACCCCCCCCCCCCCAAAAGCCTGCTTCCTCCACTCGCCAACTGACCGACGTGCCTGGTCGCCAGAGGCGAGCGGGATTGGCATGTCGGCGAACGGACACCAGTGTTCTGAATTTCGCCCGCGGCGCACCGCCACGGGAGAAATTTGCCCCACGGCCGGGGGGGGGGTAGCATCTCCCTCCCTGCTTGTGACAAACGGAAAGAGAATCAGGAAGAATAAATGACATTTCCTGCAAATCAAACTCTCTTCTCCCCCTTGAGCCATCTTCTCAAAGCGGGCGAGACCTTCCAGGGATGACCCTCCGATACGGAAATGGTTTAAGGGCTTAGGAAAAAGGGCGGTTATATCCCCATTTTTTTTTAGAAACAGGGAAGAGATGGCAGGGTTCTCCAACGTCAGGCCACGGCATGCGCACAAACACTCGCCCTGCTGAGAGCGGCAAGCTCTGAACGTCCCGCGGGGACGCCCGACTTTTACAACCACGTCTCTTCTTTTTCCTCCCCGCGTTGTGTGTGTGTGTGTGTGTCCGTGTGTGTGTGTGTGTGTGTGTGTGTGTGTGTGTGTGTGTGTCTTTAAAAGCGACCATTGATGAGATAAAGGTTAAGCCAGCACAATCCAAGGCCACAGTGAACTCGGGTGATCCTGAGATAAGGGGTCAGGACTCTTGGGGAAAAAGTGCGCCCGATTCTTAAAATCAGAAGCCAAACTCTGGAAAAAACAAAACACACACACACACACATGGGAGAACTACCGTACCGGATCCGGTTTGCGGACCTGCTGAGCTCATTTTCCCATTCCTAAACGGGGGCTGGAGGCCATACCTCCAGATAAAACTCATATCATTTAAAGACGGCGTGTCCAAACTTCGGCCCTCCAGATGTTTTGGACCCTCAACTCCCACCGCCCTTTGCCATTGGAAATGCAGGCTTGGAATTCTGGGAGTGGCGGTCCGAAACACATCAGGAGGGCCGAAGTTTGGACAGGCCTGATTTAAGGTTACCTAGTCCTTAAGGGGTGGGGGAGAGCATCCTTTGGCGTTGGAACCGGCCAGGAAGTGGCCTGGACACCATCCCGGGCCGATGGGGGTGGTGGTGGTGGGGGGTCCTTTGCAAGCTAGCCACGCACGCAGAAGAAGAAAAAATATCAGTTTGGATCGGCTTGGGTCCTTCCGGCAAGCACGCCCAGCTCTATTGAGTGGGTGGGTGTGGGTTGTTGTTGTTTTTTTTTTGGGGGGGGGGAGAGAAGGAATCGTGCAAGGTGTCTGGTGTTGCTTTGCAAAGAGAGAGATGGGGGGGCAGGGAGTCAAGCCAGGCGCTCTCGCCCTCCTCCGCTCTTGGCCCCAGTGCCAAAGAAAAACAGGGAGGGGAAGGAGAGATTGGCTAGGACATATTTGCATCCAACCCCACCCTCTTTCTCTGCCAGGGTGGCTGTTGTTAAATCCCGCCGGGTGGGCAACAAACACCCCCCTCTCCTTTCGCAACCCTCTCTGGCTCTCTCGTCCTGGCACGCGAGGCAGAGGGGGGGAAATGGAGGGCGTGGGGAGAAACCCACCCTACTCCCCTCCCTCAGGAGAGAAGGGCAAGACGGGGTACACACCCCACAGGTGCTCCCCCCCCCCGCCGCGTTCACCTGCCCTGGCCTCCTCGTCCCTGGCGTTTGGTGCCAGTGAGAACAGACAAAAAATACATATACTGTATACATTTAGCCAGTGTGTGGTTAGTCTATGGAACTCCCTGCCACAGGAGGTGGGGATGGCATCTGGCCTGGATGCCTTCAAAAGGGGGGATTGGACAGATTCCTGGAGGAAAAGTCCATCATCCCAGGTGACAAACCATGATGGAGATGTGTGTCCTCTCCAGGCTTAAAACCAGGGTCCTTCAAGGGCCAGAGGCAGGGGAGTGGGCTATCAGGAGACACAGAGATCGAGTCTCGTGTGCTCCCAAACGCATCTGGTGGGGCCAATGTGAGATATACAGGAAGCTGGACTGGAAATTCAAAATTCAGTCCGGTGTCATTAATGCGTCGGACGGCTTAACTCCGTGCAGTTACCCAAAACGAGGGCCGACGAACAGTGTAAAGCAGGCATCACCAAACGTTGGCCCTCCTGATGTGTTTTGGACCGCAACTCCCAGAATTCCAAGCCTGTGATTGCCAATGGCAAAGGACCGTGGGAGTTTGTGGCCCCAAACATCTGGGGTGGGGGTGGGGGGCAGAAGTTTGGACATGCCTGGTTTAAAGGAAAGCTTTGAAATGTTTCCACACACCTCCAACGACAACTCCCATCTGCCACGAGTCTAAAGCATCCCCATTCGGGCCAAAGCGTCACGAACACCGCATCCTTCAGAGGTTGGCCGGCTGTAGGACCCATCCTGCTCTCCCCCCCTAGCCGTGCTGGCCAGGCCTTGTGGGCACTGGAGTCCCCCAACACTGGGGAGGGGAGGGGGATCCAGGATTTTGCTCTCCCTAAAGTTGTAAAATCGACATTCCCCCCCCCATTCCTTTTTGGGGCGGGGGGGGGGCGGCTTCTAGCAGAGGAAAACAAAACACACGGCGATGGAGCTCCTGTAAGACAAAAACACTCAAATCCGTGCAAGCTTCCACGGATACACAGGTCACCTCTTCCGCTGTACGGGTTTGAACGTTGGCCCTTCCAAACTCTGAGATTTTTTTGGGGGGTGTGTGTGATGAAGACGCTAGTCGCTCCTAAGGCATCTCCCAAAAACTCCGATCTTCCGCCGCCACCGAAAGGGACGGACGGCATCCTTCCGCCAACCTCCCGCTCTCCGGACAAGTGTTTCAAGCATCTTCCCTTGGGGTTTCCACATACACAGAGGTCACCCCCCCCCAAAAAAGGCAAGGAGATGGGCGTCTCAGAGTGAGAGAAGGGTTGAAGAATTCCCGATGCGACACGGAGACACACACACACCCCGTCCGACCCCCCAGGACTCTTCGCCCGCCGTTCATAAAACCGCTCGACATGGAGAGCTAACTGCCTTCCGCAGCCCGACAAACAGGCCAGCCCCTGGGCGCTTAATTTGAACCCGGGACCCCCTAAGAATTAGCTTTGAGCGCCCTTCTAACGCCACAGCAACCCCCTTGAACCGGGGCGCCCGGACCCGACCTCCTACCCTTCCCTCTGCTTCTTCAAACAAACCCCTTTGCACCCCGGGGTGTAACTCTGTGCGTCAGCCCTCTTTCACCCTCCCGGGAAGGCTGGCAGGGGCGGATTATGGGTGTCGTAGCCCAAAAGAGCCGGCCACCCCTCATCCCGTCTTTAACTCCCCCAATTCCTTTTTAAAACAAAACAAAACAACAGCATCCCACCTTGGCCACGTGTGCGCTTCTGCCCACTGTTTTGGGTCCCGTGGGAATGTTTACATGCGTCTCTGGGGGTCACAGGACACGATGAAACCAAGAGACACCCCCCCGGGCACCCAACCCCCAAATAACCCACTGTCCATCAATGCAGGAAACATACCATAAAGAGGGGGCTCCGTTTATAAAAAGGGTATAAACCAGGTTTGGTTGCTATCGGTCTGTTTTAAAGAGTCATCGGTTCAATTAAGTATCTAAATATATATATACGGCTACTCACAAAAGTGCGCGATCACCCTGCAGTGCAGGCTGGGGTGGTGGATTCCTTTCTGTACAGTTCGGCCGCGCCACGGCCACGTTCTTTGCCTATGAATTCGTGGACTGACTTCCTTTCTCGGGAGCGTGGCAAGGGGTTTTTGCCGGCCCAGCCTTCTCGTGTAAGGCCAGCTGCACGGATGCTTCCACCACCATCACCCCCAGGTTCCAGCGAGGACGAGGGCAGGACCAGGAAAAGGTCGCCTGGGGTCACCACGGTCCACACACGCACAGCCCTGACCTGTCCCGATCCTACTACACGGCACGCCTCTGCGCCCAGACGGAGTAGAATCCGTGGGGCCTAAAAGCGCAATTTCATAAATGAAATCTTGCAGGGCGATCCTCCCCCAGGAAGTCTCCGTCGAGTGGCGGCGGCGCAGGCGGCTGGCAAAGTAGCCCTCGCAAGGTTTGGCTAGAAAATAAAATATCAAAAGCCACCTGGAGGGGAAGTAAAAAAAAAAAAAAGCCTCCCCCCCCCTGAGTTTCCTAGTTCCCTGGGCTCCCTGCCCTCTGAAGATGCTGGACCACAGAGCCTGGCGAAACGTCAGGAAGAAAACGCTTCCAGAACCCGTGGCCAAACAGCCCGAAAAAAAAAAACTCACAACAACTATCAGGTCCCGTCCAAGAAAGCCTACAAGAATACATAAAAAAGAAGAAGCTTTGCTCGCTCACAGCTCAAGTGGTGCTGCTTAAAGGGAGAAAGCCAGGTTCTGTGCCAGCAGGCCAGCTCAAGTGGCTAGCCCTCAGTGTGGCCGCCCCTGAAAGCCACCCACGAGGAGGAAGAGGGGTGGAAAGCCACTTTTTTTCCTGAAATGACAAAACTTTTCTGTTTGATTACATAAACAAGGCCATGTTGATAAACCCCGTGTGTGGGGTGTTTCCCAAAGTTTCTCCCCGCGGACTCGGTTTAACCCACAACAAGCAGACCGAGTCAAATGCAAACAAGGTGTTTCAGGGGCACCTTTCAAACCAACAATTCCTACCACCACCACCACCCCAAATCCCACGCTTCCATGAGAATCCCATCCACATATCTTCGCCCTCGGGCCGGCCCTTACGAGGAACACTCGGCCTCCGAATGCTAGAATTAAATTTGATTCTCTCAAAGGGAACAACTCTGGGAATGGAAACCAACACGTCCTTAAGGAATGGCGGGTGGTGGCCCCCTCGTGTTTCCGGAGCATGCTTCTAGGCGGTGCCGGCAAAACCGGGGGGTCGGGTTTCGGGGTCTCGGTGTGGTAAGGTTTCAGGAAAAAAAAACATGGGGTTCGAACTCGTCATGCACGCTCAGGGATTTTCCTAGGTTGCAAGCATACATGGTTGTGGACAGGAATAGATCTATTATCCATATCTATCTATCTATCTATCTATCTATCTATCTATCTATCTATCTATCTATCTATCTATCTTAGATAGATAAGGAAGGATAGACAGATAGAGAGGTAGGTAGGTAGACAGGAAGGAAGGGAAAGATTGACAGGCAGATAAATAGATAAATATACAGACAGATAGGAAGGAAGGGATAGATAGATGGATAGATTAATTGCATCAGGGATAGTATTCAATTTCATTGTACTATGTACAATGACAATAAAGTATCTATCTATCTATCTATCTATCTATCTATCTATCTATCTATCTATCTATCTATCTATCTATCTATCTATCTATCTATCTCTAGGTGGATAGATAGGAAGGGATAAATATAGATAGGTAGATATAGATACTGTATATAGATAGAAAGATACACACAAATTTCCTACTACTTCCCCTTTGGGTCACCTGAAATTCCACATCCTATAAACCAGCACCCTAAACTTTATTCATTTATTTATTTATTTATTGCATTTTTATACCGCCCATCTTCCAGAAATACAAACATTGTGTGTCTCCCCCTATTTTTTTAAAAAAGGGAACTATTTCCTTCCTCCACTTTAAAAGAACCAAAAACCCCTCCCAAAAAAAAAGTTACCAAGCTCCCTCAGTTCCAAGTTTCTTTGAGCTCTTATTCCACCTAACCCTTACCCCCCCCGCCGCCGCCCAAGTTCAAGGTCTTTTTCCTCCGTTTTCTTTTCGTTTTATAATAAATAAATAAAAAGTGGCTTAAAAGTCTCCCCCCCCCCTCATGAAGGAGGGCAAAGAAGGCGCCCCAGAGGGTCGAGCTAGCCTTCCTGGCTTAGGCAAGCGCCCCCACCCCCAACATGGACGAGGCAGGTGGAGCCCCGCCCGGGGCCTTGCACTAGGGACTAGGCCTCGCATCCCCGGCCTTTCCTAGCTGGCCGCGCCCGGGGACCCCACCTCTCCCCCGGGGGAGGAGGGGCCCGCGCGCTCGGAGCCCTCGGTTCCCACCCCTCCTTCCCTCCACCCAAGCCCTCGGCCGCCATTGGGCCCCGGGAGGGGAAAGCCGCGCCGCCATTGGCCCCGGCCGGCGCCCGTCAGCGACGCCTTCCGCGCGGGGCACGCCGGGAGAGCGAGTCCCCGCCGCGGCCACCGCACCAGCTGGCCAAGCGGCGAGGAGGCCCGGCGGGGACTACAACTCCCGAGAAGCCCCGCGGCTGCCGGGCTGAGCCTCGCTCCCTGGACAGTTCTCTCTCTCTCTCTCCCTCCCGCCCTCTTTCCTGGGGTTTTGCAAGACCCCCTCCCTTATTTATATATATATATATATATAAAAAGCACACATCTCCTCCTCTCTCTCGCCTTCCCCCCCCCCATCATCCTCCCCAGGCCAAGCCAGTACAACGTATGCACGCAGCAGAGAAAAGCCAGGCTTTGGAGGGGGGACTGGGGGACTGGGGAGGAGGGCGATCCTGGCTCTTTCCCGCGCCCCCCCCAAAAAAACCTGCTTTGCAAAAGTCTCCCCCCCCCTCCTCGATGCAAAGCCACCGTTGCAAACCAATCACGCGCACACACACAACTATGTTTTAATTGCAATCCGGGGAGGGGGAAGGGGGGGCGATCATTGCAAAATTAAAATTAATTAAATCAAAAGATAAAGAAACCACCCCCATTCGAAGTGTTCCCTTTGCACCCACCCACCCACCCAGCCAGGCGCCCCTGTCACCTTCAGGGCGGACTTCTCCTCCTACCAAGCATCACAACCTTTCCACTCCGATCTCACTTTTTAAGGGAGGGGGGGGGTAATTTAAAAAAAAAAAGCAAACCCGAATTTTAAAATACAGGCTGGGACGTCAAACGCGAGATCTCCCCACCGCCCACCGATCGCAAGCTCCCCCCCCCAAAGAAGAAATAAAAAAGTAACCTCTCCTTCTCCAGATCTCTTCCCCCCCCCCAAAAAAAAACACACACACACACATGCACGCAGGCGAGCCGGGAAAGTGACTCAAAAGTTACCCCCCCAGTTCACACATATATATATTAATTTTAAAAAAAAAAGTCATGGGGGGGGGGAGAACGGGTGGGGGGCACGGGGGAGGCAGAAAGAAGGGACGGTGGGGGGGGGAGAACAGAAATAAAAAGTGAGATCCAAGGAGGAGGAGGAAGGGGGGGTTTCGGAGCATTGCAAAAATCTTTTCCCCCCTTCTCCTCCAATCCAGGAAGGGGGGGGAGAAGGTGGACGATGGGTTTTGTAGGAGGCGATCCCTTACCTTGTTGGTCTCTTGAAGGAAGGGGGGGAGGAGGAGGAAGGGGAAGGGGGGGAGAGAGGAAAAAAAAAGAGAGAGGGGTGTTTTTTTTGGGGGGGGGGTCGTGGTTTTTTTCCCCCCTGGGTGTCCCCTTCCTTCCTTCCTTCCTTCCTCCCTCTCTGTCTCGTTGCTGTGTTTCTTCTTCCTCCTCCTCCTCTTCCTCTTCTTCCTCCTCCTCCTCCTGTATGTGTACCAGGAGGCCAGCCCAAAAGGCCCCGTATGCGGACAGTGAAAACTCCCTTCCTGGTTCCTCCCTCCCTTCCTCTCTCTCTCTCTCTCTCTCTGTGTTGCAAAAATAAATAAATAAATTAAAAATTGCAAGAGTGGAAAAAAAATGAAAGACAGAAAGGTGTCCCCTCCCTTCCCCTCTTAAAGGGACAGGGAGCCCCGGCTTCCTCCAGGAGGCGGCGGGAGCCCCTGGGATATTTTTAATTTAATTTAATTTAATGTTTTTGCAAGGGGGAGGGAGAAACGAGAAAGAGAGAGGGGGGGAAAGAGAGAGAAAGAGAGAGAGAGAGAGAAACCAACAAACCAACCCGGGTTGGAGGCATTAAAGTAAGGGAGGGGGAAACATAAAATAATAATAATAATAATAATAATAATAATAATAATAATAATAATAATAATAATAATAATAACAACAACAACAACAACAACAACAACAACAACAACTTGGGAATGGCCAGGACGCTTTTTAAAAAAACTTTTTTAAAACCCCTTTTTGCAAACTGGAAAGACGGGTCCGGGCGGCTATTGGGGGGGGGGTCGAAGGAAGGAAGGAGGGCCTGGGTGTGTGTGTCCATTTATGTCCCCTTTAAATGAAAGTACAGTGGCACCTTGTATAAAGGAATTCATCCGTTCCAAATGAAATTAGGTTAAGCACATTTTCCTTTATGCAAATTTCCCAGAGGAATGCATTGAAGAAAACAGAGTGATTCCCATTTTTATGTGGTACGGATTCTCCCCATAGGTGGATTATGTGAAGCAAATGTCCCCCTCTCTCTGGAATTTTTTATGTTGTACAGATTTTATGTTATACAAGCTGTTTGTTATACAAGGGCCCACTGTAATAAGGAGGAAATTTAAAAAAAAAGACACCTCCACGCTGGATCCTCTGAGTTCTCCCTACTTTTGTAATAATAATAATAATAATAATAATAATAATAATAATAATAATAATAATAATAATAGACCATCTATCTATCTATCTATCTATCTATCCCTTCCTTTCTGTCTCTCTCTCTATTCCTTCCTTCCTTCCCTCCCTATCTTATTCCTTCCTTTCCTATCTACTTATCTACCTACCTACCTACCTACCTACCTATCTATTCCTTCCTTCCTTTCTGTCTGTCTGTCGGTCTATCTATTCCTTCCTTACTATCTATCCCTTCCTTCCTTTCTGTCTATCATCTATCTATCTGTCTCTTCCTTCCTTCCTTCCTTCCTTCCTTCCTTCCTTCCTTCCTTCCTAATCACTCTATCACTCCATCTACCTGTCTCTTCCTTCCTTCCTTCCTTCCTTATCTATCTATCTATCTATCTATCTATCTATCTATCTATCTATCTATCTATCTATCTATCTATCTATTCCTTCCTTCCTTCCTTCCTTCCTTCCTTCCTTCCTTCCTATCTATCTATCTATCTATCTATCTATCTATCTATCTATCTATCTATCTATCTATCTATCTATCCCTTCCTTCCTTCCATCTATCTATCCTCTTCCTTTATATGCATGCATGCATGTATGTGTGCATGCATGCATGCATCTGTCTGTCTGTCTGTCTAAGCAATATATACATTCATGTCATTTCTGCTGCGTGCCTCTAGGAATAACCCCAATAAAATAAAATAAAAATAACCATAAGGATTCCAAACAGGTACCCGCACCCCACCCTTTCTCTCTCTCTCTCTCTCTCTATCAAGAGAGCATTTCAGGACAAGCTGCCCCCCCGTGTGTGTGTGTGTCCTTCCCCCCTCCCCATACACGCTGCCTGCCACGTCTCACCCTCCTTCCCTGGCGATGGGGGCGCCCCCCCCGGTGCCAACGTGCCCACTGGCCGGCCAGGCGTGAGAGGAGGGGAGGGGAGGGGAGGGGAGTGACTGGCTTTGGGACCCCCTGCTGCTGCTGCTGCCGTCCCAGTTGTGGGTTTTTTGGGGGGGGGGTCGGAGGGGAGGGATCCCCCTTTCCACCTTGCATCTCCTCCTGCCCCCCCTCCAGCCCATAATAAGGGGTTTTAAAAAACAACCACCACAAGAGACACCACCCACACTGGCCGATGGAGAGACCCTGGGTTTCCCCCACCTTCGCCCCATGCCTGCCCCAACTGTTGTCTAATCCAGCAGCAGCTACACCCAGGCAGGCAGGCAGGCAGGGAGGGTGGGAGATTTTTTTGGGGGGGGGATAGAGAAAGAGAGAGAGCACCCCGGAGCTTGCACAGAGAAGCAAGCCCAGAGCTCATGCCACTTTGCAAAAAAAATATATTATTATTATTATTATTATTATTATTATTATTATTATTATTATTATTATTATTATTATTATTATTATTATTATTGTTATTATTATTATTATTATTATTATTATTATTATTATTATTATATACTATACAGTGGTCCCTTGTATAAAGGAATTAATTCGTTCCAAATGAAATTATGTTAAGCAGATTTTCTTTTATACAAATTTCCCATAGGAAGGGATTGAAAACGGAGCGATCCCATTTTTATGTTGTACGGATTCGCCCCATAGGCAATTCTGTGAAGCAGATTTCCCCCTATCTCCGGAATGTTTTATGTTGTACAAATTTTATGTTATACAAACCGTTTGTTATACGAGGTTCCACTGTACTCTTAATTTCGGGTACCTATCTAAAAAATTGAAAAAATATTTATTTATTTATTTTAAAGCTTATATATGAAAAAAAAATTGTAAGTTGAGCAGACCATATCTAAAACTTATAAGGTGGCAGTTAAAACAGCAAGTTTTCTGCTCTTAAGTCGAACTTCTCTTAAGTCAGGGTACCACTGTAATAATAATAATAATAATAATAATAATAATAATAATAATAATAATAATAATAATAATAATAATAATAATCTGAAATGATCAAGTTATAAAAGATACACCTAATGAATTACTACCACTATCATTACATTATCAGTTAAAATACACCAAATGCAAGTATTAAGTTATTAAATGATGTCTAGTATTTGTGTTGCTCAACGCCCAGATGCTAGACGGAGGGGTATAGAAACCAAATTCATAATAATTTTAAAAAGACATTAATCCTAGGAAATAAAGCACCTGCCTGCCATAGATCTTTTTAAAAATGTGAGGCCTCCCATGGGAAAAAAAAGAAATTAACCCAAAGGTTGCCCCATTGAATACTTTTGACTTTGAAAATCAAGATTTTTAAAATATTTTTGAGGTCTCAAGGTTAGGCTCTGGTCAGGTTTGGTGTCGCCCAGGCCCCGTCTTTAGAAATATTCCTCTCCAATTTATGATGAATGTGGGGAAAAATCCTACTTTGGGGAAAAAATTATTGTAGAAAGGAAACTAAAACTGATTCCCCCCCCCTCCATCATTGGGGAATAAAACAAGCTGGTGCTTTAAAATTTAGGATTATTTTTTCCCCTTCTGCCACCAGTAAGACTGTTCCTTGAGTAACTAGAAAAGTAACTCAAGTTGCCCAGGCTGCAAAAGGAATGGTATTCTCTCTTGCCACAGGTTAGTAATGGTAAAGTAACTTAGTTACACCTCCATTAATGGTGGAAAAGAACGGGTTATAAAAGTACCTTGTTGAAAGTCCAGTTACTCAGGGTGGGGGGGCTTTGGTTGTTGCTGGCTAGCATCCTGACTGCCTCCACGCTGTAATCTATCCAACAGTCTTGCAAGGTAGGCCTCCCTATTCTTAAAAATAAAAAAAATTTGAAAAACCAGACATCTTTCTCATCATATAATTCTTATATTCTACAAGGGTGGGTTTGGATATTCGCTCTTTATTCTTCATATAAAGCAGTTGTTTTTTTTTGGGGGGGGGGGGTTGTTGAAAGCCAGCTTAAAGCCTTGAGAGCAGAAGTGGACGACCCAGGCGGGGAATTTCACGTGGAACTCCGAGGAAATGCCACGCATTATTTTTCGTGGCCAGGGTCATGCCTATTAATTATCCGGGGTATATATGTGTGTGTGTGTGTGTGTGTGTGTGGTTCGTTTGTCAATCCGGCCCTCCGATTACCTGCTGGCCGGATCGTCCGGCGATTAAAAAACGGCGAGCCGTCCGTTCCACAGCCCCCCGACTCACACCGGTCTCTGCCCCGAAAGAATTTACGAACGTATGACCGCCGGAAAGGAGAAACCCCGAAAGAGGTAGTTCCTTCACCCGAATCTTCCAGAACCGCTAGAGGTGATGCCATCCGGAAATCAAAGATCCTAACCCTAACCCAATTCTGCCCGGGGGGGGGGAGATTCCCCTTGCACCCGGAACCCTCCAGAAAACACGATAAAAATCCGGGATTTTGTAGGGGAAATCCCCCTCACCGGCCGGAGCGAACCGATTTCGCCACCTTTGCTTTCGCGCCGAAGGGCTCGGCTCGGCGAAATGCCGAACGGCAGCCGAACGGTTTCCCCAAATCCGACAGAAATATGGGGACCGTTTGTCCCTCCACCCCCCACCCCTGAGAAACAAGTCGTTTTTTAAAAAAAAAAAAGAATGAGAAGAAACCACAGATCTTTTAAATGTAAAGTGCCATTTATTTATTTATTTTTCTCCCCGTGATGAAAATATGGAGTTTCTTTAAAAAATAAAAGAAAAAGAAAATTGCACCGTCAAAAATGCTCAACATTCTTATTTTTAAGCACACACACACACCCATAAACCAGTGGAAGGAGAGAAAGAAAGCAAAACATATCCAGGGACAGGAACAGAAACCCTCAGAACTAGAGAACTTTTTTTTGTTTTTTTCCACGATAATCTCTTAAAAATCTTTAAATAGAGGCAACGCTAACGTAAAATACATCCCCCCCAGGCAAAAAAAACAACAACAAACACCAGCCCACACACACACACACACACACACACACACGCACATAACCAAACCTGCCCCCAAAGCCTCGCGGTTCGGAGATGCGTTAAGGTTGCGAGAGAAAGAGGAAAAATGCGAATTCGTTCGCGCCGGTTCGCGGGCCGCGGTTCGAACCCAAAGCACTGGATATCTCCTACATTCAAATCCAGAGGGGTTCTCTCCCCCCCTCCCCGTTTGAGGCACCCCTTGGGCACGGGTTCAAGATCCAGGAAACCACCACCACCACCACCACCACCGAGGCCGGGACCCTCCGACCCCGACAAGTCTTTAACGGATCTTTCTAAGGCTCTTGATTTCCGAAGACTTTCAATTTTTTTTTTTTTAAGAAATCACAATTATTTGCTCTCGGTCAGCAAAGGAATCATTCGCAGGGCCTCTCCGGCCGCCTGGCAAAGGTTTTGGGGGGGAAATTGGGAAAAAAAGGTAGACTCCGTTTCTTCCCCTCTCGCTGCCGTACGAAACGCCCCCGACGGGTTTTGACATCTCCGCGAAGGCGACGAAAGCGAGAACCGCAAAACGTCGTTGGGACGTCCCGAGAGGTTGCGCGACCGCCCGCGTTCAAAAGCAGAGCCCCTCCGAGGGTCGATTTTGGATCGGCGTGGGGAGTTTCGCTTGGGACTGCTTTTAAAAAATAAGAATAAAAATGAAGAGCACGATCCTGTTGTTTTGTTAGTACTTTTTTTCCAACACCGGGGACAACTGAAGCACAATCGACGGCGACAGAAAGAGCGGCCGGGGAGGAAAGGGCGGCTTCTCTTAACGGCTTCCTTGGGGTTTTTATTTATACGCCTCTTGACTTGTGGCCGGGACTGGAGCCGGGCAGCCTTCTTGGGTTTTTAAAAAAAGGCCCCTTTCGGAGGGTGTCGTGTTGGTTTTCTTTCAATCGTCACCAACCGGATGCTGCCGGCGAAACGGACTGATACCCCCACAACCAATTTGCTCGGGGTGGTATGGCTAAGACGGGAGGCGGGTGACCATCAGGGAGGGAAGGGGGAGGGGATGGAGAAAATCCGAAGAGAAGCATTTGTTCGTCTTTGGGGACAAATGAAGCAGCACGGAAAAGGAGGAGGCAGACCGGAGGGATTCCGCCCTCTCCCCAAAGGCTCGGCCGGACAGCCATTCGAAAGATCGCTCGAACCCGGGCACGTTCCCGGCCTTAAAAACGCTGAGCCACGTCCGTGGGGTTAGGGGTTCAACCGCCAAAGGCAGGGAAGAGGGGGAGCCTTGTGGGAAGGCACTCCACCAAAAAAAAAGAGCTCGGTTTTTCGTCCGAACGGCCGTGGCCAAAAAAGAGACGGAAGAATTTGCGGGAGGCGCGCCGAAGATGGAGAAAGAAGGGCATTTCTAGCCTCATGAGACAGACGACGGTCGATCTTGGTCACTCCGTCGGGCTTCTTTATTCCAGCCGAACGAGCCCACGGAAGGCCGGGAGCAGAAGCATCAGCCGCCCGCCACCGCAGGGTTCGGCGTCTTCTCCCCGTTCTCATCGGTTCCCCCCCTCACGCCTCCGTCCGAACCAGGCCGGGGCTGAGGCCACCTGTAGTGTTGGAAAGACTCCTCAAGGAAAACGGCCAAACTTTGAATTCATCAGGAGGAGGAAAGAAAATAACATTAAAACCAAAAAGAGGCGACTGGGAAGAAGGCAGGCCGGAGGAGAAGAAGCGGCACCAGGGACCTTGAGAGATAAAACCCGCCGGCGGCCGCAGCGGAAAGGCCCGCGGCTTCCGACGAGGGGGTCTCGGCCAGGGATTTTGGAAAGGCGGTCGTTTGAAACCTCCACGCCTCCAAACCTTCGCTTCTGACCCGAGGCTCAATTTTCCTGACGCAGGGGTCGGTGAGACAGAAACCGCGGTGGACAGCTTATGACCCAAACCCGGCGGCTCCTTCGCCCTCAATCACTCGCTAACTTTCCAGTAAATGGTGGAGGAAAGACCAACTCCGCCTGTCTCTCTGCCCACTCTGCCTTCCTGCCCCTGATTTCTGGCTCGCAGGTGCGGGTGGATGAGAGGTTTCTGCTCCTCCTGCTGCAGCCAAGGCTGTGCCCCCCCCCAAAAAAATACATAACAAAAAAGGAAGAAAAATATGACACGGGGACCCTCCGAACCCCTCCGAAAAGCCAGGCACACTGCCCCATCCCCAGCCGCGAGTCAGAGGCTCCAGAAATCACGCCTCCCCTCGCTGGGCCCGCAAGAGGAGAAATGAAACCAAGCGACAAAGGAGGAACACCGGAGGGGGGAAGCGCCATCTCGGTTCTTCACTGCCGGGAGACGGGATGGTGCTTTCTCATCGTCGTCGTCTTCTCCTCTTCCTCCTCTTCAAACCACAGTCCTGCCTTTTCCTTTCCGGAGCCAAAGGTGGGCGGGGGGAAAGCGGTGGTCTCTGCCTTTTCCGCCCGAAAGGGCAACACACCGATCTGCCGAGAAGCAGGTGCACAAAAAGGGGAAGATTTGGAGGGAGGAGGAGGAGGTGTTTGTGTAGGGACAGGGCAGTGGGGGTGGGAGGGGGGGAACGACCCCTAAGAAGTCGAAGGCAGTTTGGCTCGGCAGGTCAGACGGCCGTCCGGGTCGGGGTGCCGGGCTGGTTCATCCGCAGCGTCTTGCACAACCAGCCGACAAAATCCACGGCCTGCATCTCGGAGCGCTTGATGAAGGTGTGATTCTGCGACGGGGGGGGGGAGTCGAAGGGGGGGGAACAGCAAGGAGAGAGAAGAAAGGGTTACCGTGGTGGGCAGGCCGGCGGCGGGCGACCCCGGAATACATGGCGGAGGAGAAGGCGAGCAAGCACAAAGAGGAAGCAAAAAGCCATTCTGGAACTCGGGTGTCCTGCGGAACAGAGGCCACTGGTTTGATCTCGAAAGCAACGGACGCAGACGGAAGGGGAAGGCAGCAGGGGGCCAGGGGCGCGTGCAATGGGGTGAAAGCGGGCTGAACGCCTTTACGAAGAGAGAGCGAGGACGCAAGATGCTTCTAAGACTTGGAAGAGGCTGCCCGGCAGAAGAACAGGCGGGATCCGCTCTTGCGTATGGGCTCGAGGGACAGGAAGCGCCAGGTACGGGCTGAATATCAAGGGGAAAACATCCTAACTGCGAGAGCGGTAGGCCGACGGGACCCGTGGCCTTGAAGGGGGTAGGTGAGGAGGGGGGAGCGCTTCACTTGCCGGAAGCCCTCAAGAGAAAAAGGGGCCGCCACCTGCCAGATGTAGGCTCCTGCCTTGCGCACAGGGTGTTTCCTCGTAAACAGATGTGGGGATGGCCTCTGGCCTGGATGCCTTCCAAAGAGGATTGGACCCATTCCTGGAGGAAAAGTCCATCATCCCAGGTGACAAACCATGATGGGGAGATGTGTCATCTCCAGGCTTAAAAAAACCGGCGTCCTTCAAGGGCCAGAGGCAGGGGAGTGGGATCAGGAGACAGATCTATAGTCTCGTGCGCTCCCGGACGCATCTGGTGGGGCCACTGTGAGACATACAGGAAGCTGGACTCGATGGACCCTTCTTGGCCTGATCCAGCAGGGGCTGCTCTTATGTTCTTATGAGGAGGGCTCTGGAAAGAGCCCACAGACCCCTTGGAGCCCCGCACGCCCCCAAAGCAGGCCCCGGTTTAGAAATATTGGGTGCTTCTCAATCTCATGCTTCCTTGTCTTGCCGAAACCACCGCTGCCCTCAAGGTGCTCACGGACCTCGGCGAAAGAGACCCCCCGAGCCCTACTGCGGTCTCGGCCCAGGGATCCGAACGAGCTGAATCGTGGCGTGTCCTAGCAAGGGTGGTGGGGTGGTGGTGGGGGGCTGGAAAAGTTTCTCAAAAACGCCAGAGTTTATTTCTCTCGGCCCTGGGAGGATAAGGGGCCAGGGAGACTGTAGTGATCTGAATCGTGCGAAGCGGTGTCCGATTTCCACCATCAGGTAGTCGTCTCTCTCTCTCTCTCTCTCTTTGCAGTTCCTTTCAGGACCTTCTACGGGCACATAAGCGCGTAACACACATGCAGGTGGCTACCGTATCGGCCCACGGGAGACCCACAGTTAAAATCTGGGGGTCTAGACAGCAAAGGATGGGGTACACACAGGCCCTGTGGGTTTTTGGGGAGGACGCATTTCGGCTTGTAGGATCTCTGTTGCTAAGACCCAACGAGCTTATCTTAAATGATAAGGAACAGGGCAAAATCCTAATGGTCTCCGTCGGAGGTGGAGGCGGGCGGGCGGTTTTTAAACAGAGGGTGGACAGCCCTCTTTCTAAAAAGCTTTTAACTGTGGGTTTCCTGCATGGGGGGGAGGGCAGGGAGAGAGGTGGAGGAAATGTCAGAGGCCCCAAGCTGGATCTTCCAGCTGCCTGCCTCGGGTTTGAGAGCGAAAAGACAGGACCGAGGTTTCGAGCGGTCACTCGGCGTTGCAAGCTGGCGAGGGAGCCGGGACGTCGACTTACCATCAGCATCTTGAGATCAGCCCGCTCAGCAGGGTTCTTAATTAAGCTGGCCGGAAAGAGAAAAGCAGGACGGGTTAGCCGACGCCGGCCTGTTCCCTCTCGCAGGCAGTCAAACCAGCTCTGCTCCTTCACGTAGACACTCTCCCCTGCGCGGGCGCCCACACGCACACGTACACACAGGAGCCCTGATCTGGAAACCCTCCCCCCTTTCTTGTGGATCCAGGCAAACCCCTTACCATTTGTTGACAAATTCCTGGAAGTCTTGAGTGAAAACTCCACAGGGCAGCTTTGGAGGCGGCTGGAGGGGGGGAAAGGGAAGAAACAGGTTTTTTAAAAAAAAATAAAAATATTTTTTATTTTGTTTTTAAAACTTCCCCTGCGAAATATAAAAACAAAAATGGGTGGCACGAAGACGAAAAGAAATTAATCGTGACGGGACAAAAAACGATCCAACAAACCCTGTGCCACCCGCCTCCCACTCGGGGCTTAACCTGTGCTTAAAATCTTAAAAACCCACCCACCCATCTATCTATCTAGCTGGCTTTTTTTTGGGGGGGGGGAATATAATGGCTTCTAAGTTTTAGAAAGTTCTCCAGAACTTTTCTTCTATCTATCTATCTATCTATCTATCTATCTATCTATCTATCTATCTATCTATCTATCTATCTATCTATCTATCTATCTATCTAGCTAGCTAGCTAGCTAGCTAGCTATCATGATGCCTGGGGGGGGGGGGAACAGGCAAGGAGAACAGGACGGAAAAGTCAGCGGGAAGGGGAAAAGCCACCCACCTCATTCACAATGTAGTCCAGCAGTTCAAAGATTGCCATGGCTGGCCGGCTGTCCATTCCGTGGCCTGTGCCGCCAAAAGAACGGGGAGAAAATGGGGGAATGAGGAGCTACAAGGATACAAAAAGCACACACACACCCGCCCGATCCCACCCACCAACTCACGGGGGGTTCGGTTAATTCCTTCTGAAACGCAAGCCCCTCGTGGCCGAGCCCTTACCGCTGACCGGGCGGCCGGGCGGCCTGGGCCGCGGAGAGATGCTGTAAGGTTCCGCTTCTGCTCCGTCCACCACGGGCCGGCCAAAAATCGCTTCCAGCTCCTTGGCGTCCGGCGGCGGGATGGGGTACCTCCCAATGGAGAGTTCCACCAGAGAGAGACCCATGCTCCAGATATCGGACTGGACCGAGTAGTGAGTCCCTTGCAGGCGCTCCGGCTGCGAGGTATGAGAACATAAGAAGAGCCATCATGCTGGATCAGGCCAAGAAGGGCCCATCTCGTCCAGCTTCCTGGATCTCACAGTTGGATCCATCAAATGCATCCAGGAGCACACGAGACTAGATCTCTGTCTCCTGATAGTCCACTCCCCTGCCTCTGGCCCTTGAAGGACCCTGAACATAAGAACCTAAGAAGTGCCCTGCTGGATCAGGCCAAAGGCCCATCTGGTCCAGCTTCTTGGATCTCACAGTGGCCCTACCACTTTGAGCGCACGAGACTCGATCTCTGTCTCCTGATACCACATCCCCTGCATCTGGTCCTTGAAGGACCCCGGTTTTAAGCCTGGAGATGACACGTATCTCCATCATGGTTTGTCGCCTGGGATGGACATTTCCTCCAGGAATCTGTCCAATCCCCCTTTTGAAGGCATCCAGGCCAGATGCCATCACCACATCCTGCAGCAGGGAGTTCCACAGACTAACAACACACTGGGTTAAAAAAAAAAACATTTTCTTTTGCCTGTTCTTACTCTCCCAGGCCTCAGTTTGAGTGGATGTCCCCTAGTTCCGGTATTTTGTGAGAGGGAGAAGAGCGTCCCTCTATCCACTTGACTCATGTCCTACATTAGTTTGTACGACTCAATCATATTCCCCCTCAGACGCCTCT
Source organism: Phrynocephalus vlangalii (assembly GCA_037367305.1). NCBI lineage: Eukaryota > Metazoa > Chordata > Lepidosauria > Squamata > Agamidae > Phrynocephalus > Phrynocephalus vlangalii. Next base: position 642,609 of record JAWVWN010000615.1, read on the forward strand.
TTGCCAGACACACATGAGGAAAGGCCCCCCCGCCACCGAAACAGCGACGCCAGCTGGGGACACGGGAGGGGGGGGAGAGATTTACCGACATATAGGATCGGGTGCCCACGAAGGAATTCGCCATGGAGTCGATCAGCTGGCCGCTCACCCCGAAGTCGCAAAGTTTGATCTCCCCCCGGGAATTCACCAAAATGTTCGAAGGCTTCACGTCTAGAAACGGAGGTGGGAGAGGAAAACGTGAGGTTTGGCAAGGCGAGGGCTCTGTCTCGTCCCTAAAACAGAAGCCCGGCTGAAATAGGGACAGGTGGAAATCGCCACCGGCTTCCAAGGGAGACCAATGCAAAAACACCAAGCGCCTAGTCCTCATGAACTAGTGCCAAGGACCCGATTCTTTTCCACTGGCTTTCTCGCGACGCTTCTGGGGTTCTCAAGCCCTCGGGATCTCAAAAAGGCGTCTCTTCCCCCCCCCCCTGCCACTTTGCCTTGCCTGCACGCACAGGAGCATCGTGGGAAGGGGCAGTGCAGAACCGGCATCGAATCATCCGTCCCCCATCCCCCCCAATGCCACGCCACGCTCACTCACCTCTGTGCATGATTTGGTGCTTCTCTCGTAAGTATGCCAAGCCGCGCAAAACCTAGCAGGAGGGACAAGGAGAAAAGAGACATGGGGGGGGGGGGACAATCACCAAGGATTCTCCTTCTCGTATCCGACCCGGCCTCTATTTCCCCCTCTTAAGAAGAAAAAGGTGGCTGACACATCCTTACCGCAATGCTGACTTTCCCTAAGATTTCTTCCGGGATCCTCTTAGCTTCTTTCAAAACCTGGTCGAGGGAGCCTCCGTCCTGAAAATTAACAAGAGCACACACATCATCATCATCATCACCACACACATCATGGCCTGACAGTAGCCCTGGACTGACAGGGCACCGCCCTGCACCCACCGGGAGACAAAGGAAGAAAAACAGAGGAAATGCCCCACATCTTGAGATAAAGAGAGAGGAACCGAGACAGAGAGAGAGAGAGAGAGAGAGAGAGAGAGAGAGAGAGAGAGAGAGAGAGAGAGAGAGAGAGAGAGAGGAGTCTGTCCCTGGCCAGCCTCACCATGTGCTCCATGCAAATGCTGATTTCTCCGTCGCTGTAGAAGGCCCCGTAAAAGCCCACGATGTAGGGCGAGTTGCACTCGTGGAGAACCTGCAGCTCCCGGATGATCTGGTTGCGAATGGCTGGCTTGATCTCCAGGTGAATCAGCTGCAGAGCGAGGCGGCGGCGGCGGCGGCGGCAGGGTTGGAAAGGGGACGGGAGAAGAGAAGCAGAGTTAAAGGACGGAGGCTACACCGAGAAGACACCCCTGGGGATGTCCCTGGGGGGGGGGGGGTTCCTTTCCCCGTGACGGAGGAGCAGCCCAAGGCTCAGAGAAATCGACGGCGGAGGGGGGAAAGCACTAAAATTATTATTTCCCGCCCCCCTTCCCGTGGCCCTAACAGTTGTCCGTTTCCCCGGCTCTGCCAGTCTTCTTCTACTTCTCACACTCCAGTCGTTCCCCAAGAACAGATCCGACTCTGCCAGAAGCAGGCTTTAAATAAATAAAAAAATCCACTGCTGGAATATATTTTAAGCACAGTTTCCTTGACTTTCCCTGGCCAATTTCCCCGGCTTTCCCGCAAGTGGCCACCTTGCAATTTGACGCCTCCCCAACCTTGGTCCGGGGGGGTCCAGTCCCTTCTGGACGCCTCTAGGGAAGAGTGGGGTGGACGCCCTCCCCTCCCCCACAAAGCCAAGTACACCACCCCAGTTTTTCTTCACCTGAGCCGCCGCCGCCCCCTCCTCACCTTCCGCGCCATGATGAGCCCTGAGGGTTTGTGCTGGACTTTCGTGACCACCCCGCCGTTGCCGGCGCCGAGTTCCGAAATCCGTTCGAAGTCATCGTCCTTCAGCTCCCCGACTTTGGCCTTCTGGGTGAGGAAGGCCTCCAGGCGTTTCTTCTGTTGCTCGTCTAACTCCAGCTCTTCCAGTTTCTTCTGGAGGTCCACCAGATGCGCCCTGAGATTTTTGGGGAGGGGGTGAGAAAAAGGGGCAGTGGGGGGAGAATCAGAGGGCCGGCCGGGAGCCCCGTGCTCAATTGCTTCCCCCCCCCCCAACCGGGCCTCCTTGGAAAGGGTCCACCACATAGAACACTGTTACAATCCGGAATTTGATCTTCCTGCCGCCCCCCAGGAATTATTTCGCCGTGAAAAAATCCCTGACCGCCCCACCAGCCCGAATCCACCTCTCCCCCCGGCTCTTCCTTCACTAACGTCCGTCTCTCTCGAGACCGGCTCGAATTGGTGCGCCTTTTCCTTGTGAGCCGAAGCCAACCCAGCCCCCTCCCTCCGCACGGACTGCTCCTTCGCTCTCTGTCGATTAAAACCCAAAACGAAACCCGGAGAGGGGACCTGCGCCGGATTCCGGGTGCTGCTACCGCTTCCCGCCAAGCGAATGCATACGGAGACGGACCGGCCGGGACCCGGGGGAGACCCTCTTTGCGTCTCCCTGGCGCCTGCCCCTCACCAGCCCCTTCCCCAAAGGTTTCCCCCCCCCCCGGTCCCCCAGACTTGGATGTTTGATTCACCGATTGCACCGCAACCGGATCGGAACCTCCACGCGCCTGGTGAGCCTCCACGCCAGACTGCGGCTCAGTCTCCTGGTTTGGCCACGATACCCCACCCTGGTCCTTTCTTGCCTCTCTCTCGGCCCCGCGCGGCGCCAAGTTCGGTCCATGAGACCAAGAGTTCACCGTTCTCCCCACCCCTACAATCCTGGGCGGGACGGAAAGGCTTCTGAGCTTTCTCGGGTTACCGGACACCACAAGAGGAATATTATAATTTTTTTATATATATAAGTGGGAACAGACAATTCTCCAGCCGGGACAGCCGGAACCAGGCGGCTGGGATGATGAGGAAGAGGAGAGCGAAGGGAGGGCATGGAAGAGAGCCGAGCTTCTCTGGAGGAGGAAAAACTGGAGATGGAAAATCAGGATGAAATTAGATTTCCGTCGTCAACGCTCCTTCAGGGTGGCACCCTGAAGGACAATGATGGAGGGGGGGCTCAAAGCCTTCCCCCACCTCCTCCAGGACGAGGGGACCCTGCATTTCCTCGCTGGGGCCTCTTGCCAGACACACGGAGGCCACCCTCAAGTGTCTCCCCCCCCCGGCTGCAAAACGCTGGCACTTTCTCTATGCGCCCCCCTCCGAGATTCATTGCCTCGTCCCCCACCAACCACACACACACACACACACTTCACTGGCTCCCCCCACACACACACACTCGACACCCACCTACGGCCGATTACTCACGGCATCCTCATGGCAACAGACGGCAAAGCTTTACATAATTCCGGCCGGGGAGGGGGGGTTGTCGTGTTCGCACAGCACGCGACCAGCGTCCCTCCTCCGCTCAACGCGCCCGCCGGCAACCGTTCTCACTCTTTCTCTCTGTGTGTGTGTGTGTATGAGCCCCACCCCCACCCCGTTCTGCCAGAACAAAACGGAGGAACAGTGTGGTACAGTGGTCGGAGCAGGAGAGAAAGAGAGAGACAGAGACAGAACAGGGGAAGCAGCCGTCAGGTGGCCTTACTTGACGGGGACTCCAGAGGTCCACCTTCCAATATTTTTTTCCGCAGTGAAGCTCTCCCCCCTCCCCACCCCGGCTGAGGTTCGGCCAGCCCCATCCTTCGCCGGCCCTACCTCATAGGGCTGTCGTGTCGGGGAGACCCGCAGACGGCTTGCCGGGAAGGTCAGCGGCCCACGGGGTGTGTGTGTCACAAACGCAGAGAGGGATAAGAATAAAGAACCCGGTTTCTGTAAGCACTCCTTGCGTCCCTTCCGTTGTTTTCCATCTTAGCCTAGAACGGTTCCGACGACTGCCAAAGGTGAAACACACATCCCCCCCCCTCCAAAACAAAATGGCTATTAACGGCGCGCAAAAACCCACAAAGATGCACTCCTGTTGTTACTCCTGGGGTTCATACTTGCAACGGCTGTTTCAGGTATGCATGTTACGGCTCCGCCCCCCCCTCCTCCTAATTTTTTTAGTTTCTTTTTTTCCCCTTCCTAATTCTGAGCTGCCATTTTGCCAATCATTTTTGCCTTATTTATTTTTATCTTACTTTATTTTCCTTCTGCTGTTTGTTGGTACGGCGCGTCCGATATTTGTTCTCGTTTACGGCCGCTGTTAACCGCCCGGAGTTCCTCTAGGAAGACGGGCGGTATAAAAATATACCGTATATACTCGAGTATAAGTCGACCCGAGTATAAGTCGGGGCCCCGAATTTAAACCCAAAAACACCTGGGAAAATTTATTGACTCAAGTATAAGCCTAGGGTGGGAAATGCAGCAGGGCCTGGCAACTCCTCCTTTGTGAGCTGGGTGTGTGTGTGTGATGTTTAAAAGGACTTTTAGCCACCGAGGCAAGTGCTAGAGTCGGTGGCTAAAAGTCATTTTAAACATTGTTTTAAAATGACTTTTAAAAAAGTCATTTTAAACATGGGAAGGGGGGGTTCAGGAGAAGTGGCGCACAATGTTTAAAATGACTTTTAGCCACCGACCCAAACTTGCCTCAGTGGCTAAACGTATTGACCCGAATATAAGCCGAGGACCCCTTTTTTCAGCCCAAAATTATTTATTTATTTATTATTGAATTTATATCCCGCCCATCTTCCCAACGGGAACTCTGGGCGGCGAACATGGCAGAACAAATCAGGAAATACACATAGTAGGTACACTACAACACAATAAAGAAACATAATCAGCAAATAAACATAGATTAATAAGAAGCATATTAAAAATAACAGCAGCAGGGCTGAAAATTAGGGCTGAAAAACTAGGCTTATATTCGAGTATGTACAGAATATAATAAATAAATAAGACGGAGCAGCCGCCACTCTTACCTCAAGGTCAAGGACCACCTTTCAAACCTGTCTCTGCCCCCAAACCCCACCCTCTCCTCCATTTCCTCCTCACCCCTCCCGAGACATCATCCTCCCCGTGTCCTCACCGCTCTTACAACCGTACCTAACACGGCCAGGAGATGACTGGCCCTCCTTTTTCCCTACGGACGCCGCTGGAAGTCTCCTCAACAAGCTTTGCCCACGCATTAGCACCCGTGCTTTAAAAGAGAAAGTTAATAAATCCATTTACGTTGTTTAAAACACGTTCTCGACCCCGCCTTTCTGCTTAAAAAGAGGGTCTCCAGAGTCCGGCCCCCGCGGCTGCTGTTATAGCCACTGCCACCGGTAGTAGACCGTTGTTCTTGCGACCACGTGCCGTTAAAAGCAGGCCTGTCCAAACTTCGGCTCTCCGGATGCTTTGGACCACAACTCCCACTGTCCTTTGTCACTGGAAATCTAAGCTGAGAATTCTGGGAGTTGTGGTCCAAAACACATCTGGAGGGCCAAAGTTTGTGGACATGCCTGGGTTAAAGTGACGATAAGTACTATCAGCGCTCCTTGCAAAGCCCAGAACCGCACTTGTTATATCATCAATATAAAAAGCTTTAACCCTACCTGATCATCATAGCTGCTACCTTTTATTCATTTATGTTTATATTTGTATACCGCACCGATTTCCCAAGGGAACTCTGGGCAGTTCACATAAAAGACATTAAAAAACCAATAATAACAACAATAATGATGATGATAAATTATAATAAAATAACTCTACTCCTACCTTTGCTATTATTACTGCCATGATTAACAGTATTATTATTATTGCTGTTCTTTTATTGCAAGGATTCTCACTGCCCCCCCCCTAAGATTGCCGTTGACATCTGGGTGAAAATGAGCAGTCTGGTGCTGCCAGCATTGCCTTTTTAATGGCGTCTGCCACCTTGGTTCCCTTTTCAGCAATAAGACTGAAAATTCAATTTACTGAAAAATATATATATTTCCACCCTGCAACCTTTCTCCTTTAAAAGGACCCCCCAGGCCGTTTTCTTCCTTAGATCAATAAAAACAACAAATAAATCTTTAGGCCTATATGGGGTGGCAGGAAAAAAAACAAAGGGGAAAAAAACCTCAGCTCTCCCCCCCCCCCGTTCCACCCCCTGCCCCAAAAGCTTGTGGGGGAATTTTACATCTCTAACCTAAGCTGAGGATCGGCAGCTTGATTTCCACCCTATAATTCACGGCCCCTCATCCTGCCTCCAGACCCTCCCCAGCCCCTCCCACGCCTGAACCCCCCCCCTTGATCCCCAAAAGAGATCCTCATTAAGGATCACCCCAAAGCCCCCCCCCCCGCACACCTAATTAGGATAAAACCATAGAGGTTCTTGTAGGACGACAGACTAACCCCACCGCTTGATTACATTGCATTGTAAGTATGTAAAGAAATTGCTATTAAATTATGTTTACTACTGCATGATTATTACATGCCATCTCTGTTATCCTTCCCTTCCCTCCTATAAACATCCCTGTTATTGTATGTTGTTATTATTATTATTACTAGGTTACCATTACCATTATTATTGTTCCTATTGCTACTGTTATTAACATAAACATCCCTGTTATTGTATGTTGTTGTAATTGTTGTCGCAGTTATTGTCATCACCGCCACCACACACACACCCCGCCCTGGGGGTTTATACTCCTGCCCCCCCCCCATCACCACACGAAAAAGACCATCATCCTTCCATGCTGTTGCCAATCGGGCACAATTAACATCACCCTTCTTCCACAGACGCCACTCTTCCCAAGGCCACTATCACCATCATCACCCTTCGCCCCTGGGCGATTCTCCTCTTCGTTACACAACATCATCCTTGCGGGTCATCCACCATCATCATTGCTATAGTGCACCACCACTACTACTATTGTTGCCAGCATCCCTGTTGTTGCTGCTACCATCATCATCATCATCATCATCATCATCATCATCATCATCATCATCATCATCATCATCACCACCACAGCTTCCCCCAGTGGCCACTCCCGCGCCTCCTCCTCCTCCTCAGCCTCGTTACCCAACGCCGTTACTGCGCGTTACCCCCGTTACCGCTGGTAACGAGGAAGCGGGGATCATGACCCTCCTCGCCGCTTCCCTCCACGCATCGGCACCCCCCTCCCCGCCGGGCAGAGGCTTTTAGGAGCGCCGTTCCTCCGGGCGTTCCTCCAGAAACGTTACTAACGTTACTTTTTTTTCTCCCCCCAAAAAACCCTCCTCAAGGCTCCCTTGGATCCCTCCCTGGAAGAGAGGGGTGGTGGTGTTGGCCTTTCCAACTCACTCGGGCCCTTCGCCCTCTCCTCCGGTGGGGCTGGGCCCTTCGGCGATGGTGGGGGTGATGTTGAGGGCCGGCGGGACCAGCTTCCTCTTGGCCGGCATGGCCGCCGCAGCAGCAACGGAGGGAGGAGGAGGAGGAAGCAGGAAGAGGCGGCGGAGGAAGAGGAAGAAGAAGGGGCCCCTCCTTCAGCGAGGGGCTGGCCTGGGCGGCGGCGGCGGCGGTGAAGGCGGCGCGAGGGTCCTCATCGCCCGGCTGGCGGCGCTACGCGAGGCCGAGGCTTCCCGCGCGGCCTACTTCCTCCTTCCCGGAGCGAGGGAGACCCGCCGTCGAGAGAGGCCAGGGCGGGACTGGGAGGGGGCCGCCGGGAGGAAAGGGGCGTGGCTCCGGCTCCGAGCCCGCCGATTGGCCCTCCGCCCATGGAGCCCTCCCATTGGGCCGCGGACGTCGCCGCTCATTGGACGGCGCTGTCGCTGGGGGGAGAGGAAAGGCGCCGAAACCACACCCCTCCTCCCGCTCCCCCCTCTTTGCTCGGCCCTCCCACCCGCCCGCCGATTGGGCGGGTAGACCTAAACCCCGCCCGTCTCCGCCAATGGGAGGGGACTTTCTCCGCCCGACGTCTTTTGGTTCCCCACCTCCCGCCGCCCAGGGTTGGTCAGCTTCTCGGAGGGAGGGAGGAGGCAAGCACGTTCGCGGTCCCCGCTCCTGATTGGTTGGCTCTTTCATTCCCGGGCGCGCGCGAGGGAGGGGGCCTTCTCTCAGAAATATCGCGAGAGGAGGCCTAATTTTTTTTTTTGTAAACCACAAACGTGTCCTCCGTCTGAGGCAAAGAGACGCATGCGCAGAAAAGAGATGACCGAGGGAAAAAGGCGGGAGAAATTTGAAGCGCGCGGAGGCGCGCTAAAAGAAAAGACAGGCGGGAGGGCAGATTTTCCCCCCTTCCTTTTTTTTTTTTGAGGAACAACAGTTCCCATCGTTCCTGGGCTGGCTGGGGGATTCTGGGTTTTGTAGTGTCCCCCCCGGTGGGGGGTAGGGAAGGAAAAGGCACTTTTCCGAATTCTGAGAACTAAATAGAGTGGGAAAGTAGCTTTTTAATCGCATCCTACTGCCATAAAACCCAAAAGTGGGTTCCTGAGCTTATGCAAAGTGTTTCCCTCAAGAAGTCGCCTCAATTTAGTCATGCTTCCTTTGGGTTGACAGCTGCTTTTGAACGTGCGCATTGACCATAAATAAATGAATAAATAAATTTAGAAATTCATTTATTTGGCTCGAAAGAACATTTATTTTATTTTAGAGTATTTCCTACCCTGCCTTTCTCCTTGGAAAAGGACCCAAAGTGGCTTACAGTAATGAGGGATAATAGACAGTCCAGTAGAATTAAGAGATGTTCAAGTATACAAGAACAAGGAATTGAGGGACATCTTACAGCATTAATAGACAACATGACATTAAAGCAACAGGGTTATAAGTACAGTGGACCCTCGTATAACAGTTTGTATAACATAAAATCTGTACAACATAAAAAATTCCGGAGATAGGGGAAATTTGCTTAACAGGATCGTCTATGGGGTGAATCCGTACAACATAAAAATGGTCGTGATTAGGGATTACTCTGTTTTCCATGCATTCCTATGGGAAATTTGTATAAAGGAAAATTTGTTTATCGTAATTTTATTTGGAACGAATTAATTCCTTTATACAAGCTATCACTGTAGTTATAAACACAAAGTCTATGGGAACCTATAGATTCATGTGAAATACACATGGTAGCCCATCTTCAGGGAAAGCTTGCCTGAAGAGAATAATATTCAGGATCACAACAGATCCGATGCCATACTGATTATTTGAATAACCAAGTATATTCAATTGCTTTAAACGCAACCCTTGATAGGGGTTTATCACCGGCTGGGTTTTTCCAATCATCGCATTGTTTTAACTCGCCGAAGTGCACCGTTTAAAATGTATTGTTTGAATGCTAATGTAGGCCTAAATGTACGTGGACGGTGCTTGTTGTGTTGGTTTTCCCTGGCTCCCTTCTTCTGTCGCCCTTAGCTCCCCCATCCGTCTGCTGAGCAATCCGTATGCCTCCCGTCCCCATAGCAGCCTCGGGGGGGGGGGGGATCCAATTAAAAATAGAAAAGAACAGAAAGCATCTCTCGTTTGTTCATCCTCCTTCTGGTGTGCAAACCGGTTGCCCTGCTTGCACATGCCGGCATGTGCGTTATGAACAACCCACGTGCCCAGGTATCAGAGAAGAGATCAGAACCACCACGATGTGAACTGGTATCTTGTGGTGACTCCCATTCCAGGGGTGCCACTGATCCATGCCACGTTTTACGAGAGCCCCCTGAGGTGCTGAATCCCTTTCGGAGAATAGGATTTCGGCACTGGATGGCTCCTTAAGGGGCAGACCAAACGCTGGAGTGGATTCACGGCACAACTGCACACGCCAAAATCAGGAATGGACTGTTGCCGCGTGGCTGGGTAGACATTAAATTAATGGGTCGCTTTGGAGGGGCCACTATTTACTCCCAGCTCTTCCTAGCTAGAAAAGTTGTTTCCAAAAGGATCGCTCTCAAAGAACTCTGTGGAACTCTGAGGACTGGCCCATTGATTAGAGTGTGAGCTTTCCTAGGCCAAAGGAACTCTGTGTATATCGACATCTGGGTGTCTTGGGTGTAAACTGGCTTTAATCTGGGGTAATGGGGGTTCCCACAATGCCCTCCCTCCCCTTTTGGGTCTGAGATCCAAAGTCCGCAGAGAAGCAGCTGCAGGTTTTTCCAGGTGGCCTACATCCCTCCTGGAGAAACGGTGAGTAAATCAGCTTGTGATCTGGGCGTGTGAGGTCAAGGAGCAACTCGGAAGAGCAGATGGCGCCGTTTTCACTGAGTCACGCCATAAGCCCCTGGCAATTAACTCCCAGACATGCACCTATTAATTGCCCGAGGACAATTAATGCTGGCGGATTGGTGGGGAACAGCTTGTCTAGGGTAGAGCAAATCTTAGCCTAACTGAATCAAAAGTGACCCTAAAGATCATCCAGCCCAACCCAGAAAAATCCACCAGGAAAGCCCCTGTGAGAGATAGCTGTTAACAACCCTCCAGAGCTCACCAGCTCATGAGGCAATGAGTTCCACTGTCAAACTGCTCTTCAGATGGTCCTAAGGTCCCATCAAAATAAATTTCCTAGCCAAGGGACAAGGGGAATCCTTCTCCGCTGCCCTTTATCAGATCCGGCCCCAAGTCCAGAGGCTTTCACATTGTTTTCTAGGAAGTCCCAGGCTTGCTAAGAAACTTATCAGGAACACCTCCATGAAAAGAACAAGTAATACGAGGGAACATTCCTGCGTACTTGCCACACACCTCTTTTCCCGTGACACAGGAACATGTTATAAAACATGTGTCCGTTGTGATAGTGCCTCCCCAGCCCCAACCGCCAGATCTGCAAAAGGGGCTCAAAAATAGAAGCAGCGGAGCTGAGCTCCATCAATAAGTCAGGAGCAGGTCTTTTGCACAGTTAACGGCTCCCAATTGCCCGTTCAAAACCAGGCCATCCACAAGAAGGGCAAGCAGCTTCCTAGTTTGTGTGAAGACTGCCTCTAAGGAGGAGAGGATACGGCCCACCAAATACTCCCGCCTGAGCTTCGCCCGGGCAGCTCCTTACAACATCACCGGGGTTATTATTCGAAAGTGGGCGAAAGTTCAGTGAGGCAGCCCCGGAGCAGACTTTGCACCCCTGGGCCCGTCGCCCGTCTCAAATTAGAAAGAAGGCGGGTGGAACCCCCCCTCCCTCCAAGCTATTTAGATAATGGTTACCCAAAGGGGCACCTCGACCCCTCCTTCCAGCACCTCTTTGTCTGCCTCCGTGTTTCTCCCATTGGCAAGCAGGGCGAGGGGAGGGATTTTTCTCCCGCACCTGACGTGATATTTGCTCCATTGGAAGCAAAACCTTGCCACATAGCGGGACGCTGGACGGAGGGAGCCAAGGGGCCACCGGACGGTTCAGAGGGCGTGTGTGTGTATGTAAATACGTTTTTTAAATTTTGGAAGGAAAGCTGTTTGGGAGGCGAGTGGATCGGAAGAGGCCGGCACGGCGGAGAACCAGGGTGAGTCTTCTTAGAGGGCCATCTGATCCATAGACTTAGGGTTTCTCCCTCTCTTGCTGAGCGTGGAACAGCTCCGAGGGAACCCCAAAGCAAACAGGGTCAGCCCCGAGGCAGCGGGGGATGATGGATGCGGAGTGGGGCAGAGTCTTGACTGGCCTGGCTAGGTGCAGAGCTGTTTTCATCTCCTTGCTGGTTGATGCTGGAGAAGTCTCTGCACATATTTGGCCAGGGACAAACCTGCCAGTTCACATGGACCACGGTGGGAAATTGTGATGCTGGGTGTGGGCGTGTGTCCCGTATCGCATTGAGGGCCAGAATGGAACAAACAGATTAAATGCATTTATTTTCACACCTAATTGTGCTCGCTGTCCGTGTGGCTGCTGCTCACAAGAGCCGTCTCGGACAGCCGGCTGGTGGCGCAGCTCGGCCAGGAACCCAGAGCAAAGTCCAGGGCTTGGGTGGAAGATGGCAAGTGAGGATGGCAGGATGGGTGGGACTTGTTTTTCTCTCGGACTCGCTTTTCTTGATCTCTATTTTGCCCCCAGCCATGACCTCTTCGGCTGGCCTCAACAGCATGGAGTTGCTGGACCTCCTGTTTGACCGACAGGATGGGGTCCTCCGCAGCGTGGAGCTCGGACCCTCCGGACCCACGTGGATGGGGCCGGAGGAAAACGTGAGTAAATGGATGGCTCGGTCTGCTCCATCGGGGCAGGGGTGGGATGATTTATTTATACATGTATACACTGCCCATCTTCCAAAGGAACTCCAGGGGGTTTACAGCAAACACCCAATATAACCACCATATTGGTGATGGAGGAAAATAATCTAGCAATGTCTTTTAAGATTTGTTTCAGATCACAATCTGCTTTTCCTTTTCCGAAAAGCTAAAGCTCACATGGAATTAAATTGTCACCTGCTTTTTGCTCTGCACTGGAGAAACCTTAGAGAAGGAAACCCGGGTTAAATTACCCTCCGGCTTTCTTCTGTTGTTTCACACAGCATCTGATGAGCAACCAAGAGAATGAAGACTTTATCAACTCCCTCCTGGGGATCCCAGAGTCGTCGTCGGCCGACTCCCCGGCCTGGTCTCCATCCGGCAGCGATAGCGGCATCTCCGACGACCAGCTGGACAGCCCTCCCCACTGCGTCCCCACCCGCAGCCCCCAGGCTCACTCCGAAGGGAGCTCCCAGGGCGAGCTGGCTTACCAAACCCCGCAGGCTCCGAAACCGCCCGCCGGGGAACAGAGGGAGATGGACGTCTCCATAGACTTCAGTGAGTCCTGCATGTTCCCCTATGGGCAGGTTCAGAGGCAGCCGGAAGGAACTGCATTAGGAATCATGCCTCTACAGTATTCACAGTGCAATTATTACACACCCAAAGCAACTCAGCAGGCAGGGTAGTACTTATAGTTGAGTAAATCTAGTAACATCTGCTTGCCTTCAAGCAGACAGGGCTGTAGTATCCATGGGGGATCACTATCATCGCCCCTGCAGTAGCCGCAAAATGCAGAAGCAACAGACTGTACATCACTATACAATCTACTATCTGGTTCCCTAGAGGCAGGTTCTGAAAAATGCACCCTAGGAATACATATTGCTGTATACAATAAATACAGAGGGTAGGATGCTTAATGCACAAGTGAATCAGTGGATAAGGGGCCCTACTTCAACCTTTCATATTAAAGGAAGCTGATTGTTTCAAGCTTTATTCAAGGGTGGATAACAGTGAGTCTCAGGCTGTCTTTTGCCTCTAGGGTTGTGTGGAAGCCATATAGTCAAAACACCCCAGACTTGGAAAGGTGGTTCTAAAAGTGACATCCACAATCAATATTTTGGAGTTGATCTTTGCCAATGTTAAGCACGGAGGAAATTAATTTGTGGAAGCCGTTTAAAAGCGGGCACCCCTTTCCTGGCTTTGCAGGCATGAATGCTAGTCTCATTTTGGAGGTTTAACACCATTTCACCTGCTCTTTCCTGGCAGATATGTGGGACATGGGGTTTTACCCAGGGGGGAGACAAGAATTAGCCACCTCTGCCCCAAACTCACCTTCCTGCAGCCTAACCATCAAGGACCTGTTGCTGTCCAGCAACTGTGACACAGTAAGTGCCCCACATTCCTTTTAAAAGGGACCCTTTTGAAAAGTAGACCCGAGGTGTGCGACATTCAGTGATGGACAAAAGATGGGCCCAAGTTTTTGTTCCAGCTAGTTTTAATGTAAGACAAAAACTCAAATGTTCCTCTAACAAGGTAACAAATCAGTTTACTACCCTGCAAGAGAGGCGACAGGAGCACTGCATGCATTTTGTAAGGCCTGGTCAGCACAGGATTCCAATACTAGATATAATTCTGGGACAACTGGGTTAAAAGTGGATTCTACATTAGATTTCTGGGTGTCACCCCAAAATGCAACCAAATAACACCGCTTGCCACCATCTTTTCTGTGTGGCATCAGCAGGGCCTGAGCGCCTCCCTCCTGAGGCAAAGCCCTGGAATGTGTCAGGACCTGGTGCTGACCGAAGACGAGAAGAAGCTGCTGGCCAAGGAAGGGGTGACGCTGCCCACCCAACTCCCCCTCACCAAGGTAAGCCAAGGCTCACGTCCACCCCAGGGTGGCCCTTTATACCCACCACTGGTCCCACCGAAGCTCCCATCAGGTTTGAGACAATAAACCCTTCTACCTGCTCTACTATGCAACATTTAAGAGGAGCAACAGACCATTTGTGGGCTAGATGCCCTAAGTAAGTAGCACTGGCCTCCCCAGATTTCAGAACCTAAGCAGGGGGGCAGCCCTGGTTAGAGGATGCGAGACCACCAGGGAATACCAGCTGCTACAGGGGCCTCCAGTAGGAAAAACCCCATTGACTGCACTAGTTACTTCTCTCCAAGTAAACTTAAGTGTATTTTAAAAGCAAAGAAAGTGGCCTGCTTACATACCACCCTGTACCACTTCAAGTAGTCTCTGGGCAGCTTAGTTTAATTATAGTATACGCATTGTTCTTTTAATACTGTCCTTTTTATACAACGGACAGGGTTCCTCATCACTCAACTTTTATTCCCTTTTAAGGTTTGCCTTGGATCCTTTCCCAGGCAGGGAGGCCCAGTGGGAATTAAGATCCTCCCATTAACATCTCTATCCCTCAACCACACCAATGAACTTACTCCAGTGTGGTCCATAAGCCCTCCTTGTGCTCAAGGCCGTTTATAGTGGGTACATTTTACATGCTCTTGGGACTAACCATTGCAGGGACGATTGTACTCCTGCAAATGCACCCAAAAATGCACCTTAAAGGTAGTTTAGGAGGGCCACAAAACAGAGCCTTTCTTGGGACGCCCATTTCCTTCTGCCTTGAAGGCCTAAAAGGAATGGATGAGACCCTCCCATTCTCAATCCCCCAAGGCACTCTCATGGTCTACCTCACTTGTTCCCCCATCAGTGCTGATTCAGACGTATTTACCCAACCCGAGTTAAGTTGAAATAACTCCACGACACATATGAATGGGGAAAACGATTTTTTCCTTCCTCCCGCTTCTTCACCCAGTACGAGGAGAGGATGCTCAAGAAAGTCCGCCGGAAGATCCGCAACAAGCAGTCCGCCCAGGAGAGCCGCAAGAAGAAAAAGGAGTACGTCGACGGGCTGGAGAGGAGGTACGACCCTTGCGCTCGCGTCCCCCCTCCGAAACGCGGGAAACAACTCTTCTTCCAAGGGCCAACCCCGATGGTAGCGACGGAGCCTTTGGGCAGTGATTTCAGCTCTGGGGAAAAGTGATTTCAAGCTCTGGGGAAAAAGTGATTTCAAGCTCTGGGGAAAAAGTGATTTCAAGCTCTGGGGAAAAAGTGATTTCAAGCTCTAGGGAAAGTGATTTCAGCTCTGGGGAAAGTGATTTCAGCTCTGGGGAAAAGTGATTTCAGCTCGATCCCGTAAAGGCTCCGTACGCAATCCATCCTCCGGGACGCCCGCGCTTCGCTGCCCAGCGACAGCACACTTTCCCCGGCGTCGCCTCCTGCCTTCATCCCGGCTCTTCTTCTTCTTCTGCCGATCGCGGCTCCTCGTCGCTTAGCCCGGCGGCGGCGCTCGGATCTTCCCTCTCTCAGCCCTCTTCTTCCTCTCCCGCCGAAGGTCCCGCGGAGACTGGCCGAGCGCCTTTCGAGCAGCGCGCCTTAAATGGAGCGGAGGCGGACCGGAGGGAAAACTTCGCCCCTCGGGTCCGCTCCCTTCGCCGCCTCCCTCCCTCCCTCCCTCCCTCCCTCCGCCGAGGCTCCGCCCAACGCTCCCCGCCCAGGAGCAGGGCTGGCCAATCGGAAGCGAGCCCGGTTTCCCTTCGGCCCTGGAAGAGGAAACGTGGGAGATGATGATGATGATGATGATGATGATGATGATGATGATGATGATGATGATGATGATGATGATGATGATGAAGGGAGGGAGGGAGGGAGGGGAAAGGAGAGGGGATAATGGATAGAAGGAAAGATGATGATGATGATGACGGTGAAGAGGAGGATGAAGATGATGATGAAAGGAGGAGAAAGAAGGGAGGGAGGGGATAATGGATAGAAGGAAAGATGATTGTGAAGAGGAGGATGAAGATGATGATGAAAGGAGGAGAAAGAAGGAAGGAAAGATGATGATGATGATGACAGTGAAGAGGAGGATGAAGATGATGATGAAAGGAGGAGAAAGAAGGGAGGGGATAATGGATAGAAGGAAAGATGATGATGATGATGATGGTGAAGAGGAGGATGAAGATGATGATGAAAGGAGGAGAAAGGAGGGAGGGAGGGGATAATGGATAGAAGGAAAGATGATGATGATGATGATGATGATGACGGTGAAGAGGAGGATGAAGATGATGATGAAAGGAGGAGAAAGAAGGGAGGGAGGGGATAATGGACAGAAGGAAAGATGATGATGATGATGATGGTGAAGAGGAGGATGAAGATGATGATGAAAGGAGGAGAAAGAAGGGAGGGAGGGGATAATGGATAGAAGATGATGATGATGGATAGATTGAAGGATTGGATGGGCCGATGGATGGATGGATGATGCTAATAAAGCTAGACAGGTAGAAAAAGGAAGGAACTGATGATTAATAGAAGGAAGAGGATGATGAAGAAGGGAGGGAGGGAGGGAGGGAGGGAGGAGGGAGGGCTGCACAGCTCAGGTCTCGCACAGTCCAGGTCGTGGTTTCCGTTCATGAGTCCCTCCGTCTCACTTCCCAGCCCTCCTCATTCCCTACCAGGTTGGGCCCGTCTTTTGAAAAGGCCGGGGGGGGGGATGCTTTTGAGGGGTGTCGGAGGGGGGGGCGCGCGCGTTTCTCCCTCCCTCGGGTGCCCAACTCCTCACGGTCTCTTTCCCAGGATGTCCGCCTGCACGGCTCAGAACCAGGAGCTCCAGAGAAAGGTGGTCCACCTGGAGAAGCAGAACCTGTAAGTCCCGACC
Organism: Phrynocephalus vlangalii; assembly: GCA_037367305.1. Lineage (NCBI taxonomy): Eukaryota > Metazoa > Chordata > Lepidosauria > Squamata > Agamidae > Phrynocephalus > Phrynocephalus vlangalii. The sequence goes on from JAWVWN010000615.1 coordinate 659,403, forward strand.
GGCTCGTGCGCGCGCGCTTGCGGGCCACCTCTTCCCGTTTGGTGGCCGGAAAGAACTAGAGATACAATTGAGTGTGTGTGTGTGCTGGTAAAATATGCGGCGGGTTATTATGCCCAAATCGGCTGCACTCTTTAACTCAGATTAAAACAAACAGCATACCTGTTGTTTCAGGAAGCTCATTTTGCGATAGAGCAGGAGGAAAGAGGCCTAAACTTCCTTACAGAAACCCCCGTGTCCGTTTCTTTTTTTCCCTCCCTTATGCAATAAACATTCACACACACCCCGGGCTTTTCCAAGCCCACAAATACGACTCAACCTGCATCCCCCTGACCCTTCTGATGCGGTCTATTCCTCCCCCCCCCTTGCAGGTCCCTGCTGCAGCAGCTGAAGAAACTCCAGGGTTTGGTGATGCAGTCCAGCACGAAGACGGCTCAGACCGGCACCTGCATTGTGGTATGGGGTGCTGCTTTATTTTTATTTTATTTTTTTGAGCGGTGGGGGCTCAAAGGGTGGGAAGAGACAGCTTTTCCACCACCACCACCCCTCTCTCTCTCTCTCGGAAAGGCAATTCCAAGGGGCGAGAGAGGCACAGCCGGGGGCGCCCGGGAACAATTTCACTTCCTAAGCCAGGCATGGGCAAACTTCAGCCTTCCAGATGTTTTGGACCGCAACTCCCAGAATTCTAAGCTTAGACTGCCATAAGAACCTAAGAAGAGCCAATGCTGGATCAGGCCAAAGGCCCATCTAGTCCAGCTTCCTGGATCTCACAGTGGCCCCACCAGATGCGTTTGGGAGCGCATGAGACTAGATTATCTGTCTCCTGATAGTTCACTCCCCCCTGCCTCTGGTCCTTGAAGGACCCCGGTTTCTCCATCATGGTTTGTAACCTGTGATGGATTTTTCCTCCAAGAATCTGTCCAATCCCCTTTTGAAGGCATCCAGGCCAGATGCCATCACCACATCCCTGTGGCAGGGAGTTCCAGAGACTAACAACATGCTGGGTAAAAAAAAAAATATTTTGTTTGTTCTCACTCTCCCAGCCCTCAATTGGAGCGGATGTCCCCCTAGTTCTGGTATTTTGGGAGAGGGAGAAGAGCTTCCCTCTATCCACTTGACTCATGCCCTGCGTTATTTTGTACGTCTCAATCCTATCCCCCCCCTCAGGTGCCTTTTTTCCAGACTAAAGAGCCCCAAATGTTTTAGCCTCTCCTCATAAGGGAGGTGCCCCAGCCCATTAATTATTTTAGTCACTCTCTTCTGCCCATGACAAAGGACTGTGGGAGTTGTGGTCCAAAACCATCTGGAGGGACGAAGTTTGGACATGCCTGTCCTAAACCTAACCTTTCGCTTTTTCTCTCTATATATAATCTCTCTCTCTCTCTCTCTCTCTCTCTCTCTCTCTCTCTCTCTCTCTCTCTCTCTCTCTCAGGTCTTGATCCTGTCCTTTGCTCTGATCGTCCTGCCATCCATCAGCCCCTTTGCCTTCCGGAAAGCCGAGACGGGAGACGCCTACGTCCCCGTGAGAGGTAAGTGAGACGGAGCCGCGGGCGGGTTTGGCCTGAGGTGCGGTCTGGTGGGATGGAGGGGCTGCTGGGGGCAGCTCCCGAAAGAGTGACCGCCAGCCAGCCAGCCACCCCCCCCCCCACCGGAGGAACTTGACTCCCGTTTTCTAAGAGTGACCAACCCAGTGCCCAAGGATGAGACCTCTGGGCCGGCGCATACGCAGGGCCTCCGTCGCTAGGCGGAGATCGGAGCCCCTTGTCGGAAATACAAGGAAGCCGATGGTTCCAGGGTTGAGTTTGGGGGGTGGTGGGGGTGGTGTGCAATTAGTTCTGGGTTTTCATCCGAAGCGTCAAACCACCATCCACCTGGGTTTGAAGGCGGGAGCCGAGGCTTTGGGGGCTCCGTGCTGCGCCGTTCGGACTAAAACCCGCCGCGGCGCCGACAGCCCCGCTGTTGTCCAGAGCATGCTTTGGGAAGAATCGGGGAGCCCCCCCCCAGGGCACTGACCTCATCCCACCCCACCCCTATGTCCCCACCAGTTTTTTCCAGGTCCCTCCACGACGACGGCTCCTCCAGGGTCAGCTTCTCCCCGGCCGAAGAGGCCAAGAGACCCGTGTGGACGGAATATGCTCACGAAACCCACGGCGGTGGGACGGGCGAGCCCCCGGTCCAACGGGCCGGGAGCCCCCTGTTCTCGAGGCGCCGCGAGGCAGACGCCGCCCGCAACGGCACAGAGGCCTCCCCGGACGGACTCGGGATCCCCCTGGAGGGACTCGCACCCGGGCCTGGCTTGGCCACGGTGCCGTGGACAGCACCCGCCGGGCAGGGAGGCAAAGCGATCCTGGAGCCGGCGGAGGAACTGTGAAGGCAGACTCCCTCCTCGCCACTACTTTCGGGTGTTTCGGGGGGGACTTAAATCGGGCGGGGTGGTGCCTTAGTAAGTACAGGGGGGGGAAAGGGATTTTTCCTCCATTTTGTCAAAGAGGGAAAATACAGATTTATTTCCAGCGAGGGCGGGGAGGATGCGCAATGCAGGAGATGACAGCATTTGCGCATTTATTTCTCTTCTATTCCTCTCGCTGACCCAGCCGGGGGGCAGGGGGGGACATTTTCCCAAGGTCTTTATCTTATTCCTTTTTTATAGCTTATACAGGGCCTGTATATAGGCTGGAACAGACCCTAGCCCCCCTTTTTTTTGATGGCTGGAAACCTTATTCTGCCGTCTCGGGGTCGTTCTGCGCCTGGAACAGCATTTCCTTTTTTTAAAAAGCCCCGTGCGGATCCTGGCCCAGGGAGGGCGGTACAAAACGGGGCCCTTTTTTAAAAAAAATTCCCCTGGTCTTTGGGGATGAATCGGTCTTCGGGAACCGGGCGTGAAGCGAATACATGTACCGGACGCGGCTTTCTCGGGACAAAATGAGAGCGTTGCAGACTGGGCGTAAACCAGAGCCGGGGCCAGAGTAGAAGGAGCCTGATTCTGTCTGGTGTAGACTCAAAAATGTAAAACAAATAAAAAATAAAAGTGGGGATAATGTAGCAGACTGATGTAGCCTCTTGCATCGTACAGAGAAATGGACTCTTTGGGGAAATATTAAATATTATTAGCGCAAAGGAGACCGAGCTGCCTGTTTCTTTACGGCCGTGGACACCGTTCGAGCCAGCTTTATCCGATCTAAAAGAGATTTCGTGGGTGGAAAGGGGTGGGGGGGTTTCTCGTGGAAGATGGGAGAGGTGATCCCAAGCTGAAGATGTCAGGATCCGACATCGAGGGAGGGGGGTGGATGCAGTTCTGAAGCCAGCTGGGCCTGCCAAAGCCTCGCTTTAATGCACACACACACACAAACCCCTCTCTCCCCACGAAGCCTCCTCGGGAAGGGCTGGGCGTTACGCCGGAGGGTCTGCAGACTAGAAGACCGACCCTCCCGCGAGACGGAAACATTCCACAAGTTCGGATCTCTGGAAGATCCGAGGGCCCAGTTTGCGGAAGGGACGCAGGGGGAGAGAGCCAGGCGCCGTGAGTCGAAGTGTTCCGCTTCTATACCCCCCCATAACACTTCAAGCACTCTCTGGACGGTTTACAATTTTAATTACGCAGGCTACACACACACACACACACACACGTGGCCAGGATCTGTTTCGGAGGACAGGGAACCATGGTTTATCTCTGGGTGGGAACGGAGCCTCGGCGAACCGAGCGAGAACCCGGCTCGGACCTTGCTTAAATCTCTCCCGTTCCCTGCTTGTAGAGGGCGGGCAAAATGGGGGGTGGTGGTCGTGGGGCACCCCCACCCCCACCTTTCAAGCATTTCTTGTCTCCCGAGGCCCTCCCGGCATTGTGGCGTGTTAACCTCAGACAGGTGCCTCTCAGGGCCTGGACGTATCCTCCTCCCGGCGCCGGTGATGGTGCCAAAACAGCCGGCAAGGATGAGGCCGGTCATATCTCTGTGGAAGGGGTTGGGGGGATCTCTCAAATGAAGGCGGAGAAAACAACGGCCCCAAAGTCCTTTTTTTAAAAAAGTCATGTACAAACAGTGAAGGGGAAAAAAAACAGGACCGGCAGAGTCCTACCTCGGGTGTCGGGAAGGAACGTGGGCACGGAGTAAAGGACGTCTCAAGTCGGCAACGGTTCCCGCTTCAGCCGTTTGGCCGTGCCGGAGTCCGTGTCCGGAGGGCAAGGTTCCTGCTTCGACGCCGTGCCGGGATCCGTGTTTCCCCCCGTGCCGTTGCAGTGAGAGGCGGGCTCCTCCTTGCGCGCCAGGGGCCCGTCCGCCCGGGGTCTGGGGCCGAGGGGCTCCGACGTCTCCACCACCACCGGCCCCGTCCACGGGGGAATCTCCACCCCGAGCTGCTTGGCCAGCCGCGTCATGACGTCGTCCACGTAACCGTGGATGCGGAGGTCGGCGTGCTTGTCCTGAAAGGAGACAGCAACGTTGGGGGGGTGGCGGCTCTTTTCCTCTGCCCTCCTTGGTCTATTTCTGAATCTTTACGGTGTGCCACCCTATTCTCAGGAAGTCTTCCCCCCACCTCCTGTTTAAAATAGCCAGAGCCTTTTTTCCCCCCAGCAAAGAAGGGTTAATATGGTATAAATATACACTTTGGGGTGCATGGAAGAGCCCCAAAAGGTCTAGTGCAGGCATGTCCAAACTTCGGCCCCTCCAGATGTTTTGGACCGCGACTCCCAGAATTCTAAGCTTAGGCTGCCAATGGCAAAGGACTGTGGGAGTTTATTTATTTATTTATTTATTTTTGCATTTATACCCCGCTTATCTTCAGACGAACTCTAAGCGGCTAAACAGCTGGAGACCCACAGGTTGAGAACCACTGATCTACGTGCATTTGACATGCTTTCCAACGGCTAGGTTGGCAGGAGCTGGGATTAACAGCGGGAGCTCACTCAGTGGTGGCACCCGGGATTCGAACCACTGAACTGCGGGCTTTGCAGTCGACAGTTTTGGGAGCCTTCCTCCGCTGAGCCGCCACGCCACGCGGTCCAAAACATCTGGAGGGGCCAAAGTTTGGACATGCCTGGTCTAGAGTTTTGTTTAAAGGAGGCAGAGCAAAATAATAATAATAATAATAGAGAAACATCACCGCCTGATGTCAATCCACACTTAGGACGGGGCTAGCTGGCGCCTGGCGGGGGGGGGGGGACCCGCTTGGGACTAGCCTCCGATTGTGCGGTACTGGCTTGGTTAACAGAACGCCCCAGTTGGCGTCTGCTCCGTGAAGCCGTTCAGAGTCTCGCGGCGCTGCGGTTCCAACCGCAGTCTTGCCGCTAAGACTCTGCTCGCGGCCTGGGATTCAGCCTCCTCAGGAATGTTGGCTCGAGGTTCGCTCAACCTTCCCTCCTTCTGAGGTTAGTAAAATGAAGGCCCAGCTGGCGGGGGTGGTGGGTGGTGGGGGTGGTGGAACTGCCCAGAGAGTGCTTGAAGCATTAAGGGATGGGGGAGGGGAGGAATAAACAGCTTTGCTCACAATGGTTGGAAACAGGGGGCCTGGCCTAAATTTCAGACCGGAACCAACCCGGAATTATTAAGTGGCTTCAACCCCTTCTCTCTCTCTCTCGTTCTCTCTGTCTCTCTCTCTCTCTCTCTCTCTCTCTCTCTCTCTCTCTCACACACACACACACACACACACACACACACACAGATTTAGGCTGCTGCTTTGACGGCTCCAGATGCCATCCCCTGCTGAGATGCCTAGGGCCGTATGGCTGGCTCCCTGTAACATTTTAAATCCAAGGTGACCCTGCGTGTTTGCGTGCGTCAAAGAGGCGCCCTGCGCGAGCGTTAGAGGAGGCCGGGGCCGGTCCCGGCGCGCACTCACGTGTTTCGTGGGCTGCAGGTTCACGATGACTAGCTTCCCGCCGTTCTTCTTGGTCAGCAAGGGAAGGTCTCCGCTGGGCTTGATCTGGAGGGAGGTTCCCAGCGTGACGGAAAGGTCGGCTTTCCTGAGGAGGGGGAAGAGGGAAGCGTGCATTTCTGGAGGCTCCCAATTACGAGACCCTGCTTTCAAATAGCAGCCCACCAACCCACCAAGCCACCCAGGCCCCTCACACGTAGAGAGAGGGCCTTTTAGGCCAAAATCCAACTGCAAAGTGATTCCCACCGTCCTAAATGTTTTACGTATTTCATAACGTATCTTAAAATGTGGCTGCCTGTTGGTGTTCCGTGTCTATTTACAGTACTTGTGTTTTATCGTATTTGATGATTGCTTCCTTTTGTGTTGTCAACGGAGGGGCTAGAGAAATCAAGGAAGGAAGGAAGGAAGGAAGGAAGGAAGGAAGGAAGGAAGATGATGATGGACAGAAGGAAGGAAGAAAGGAAGGAAGGAAGGAAGGAAGGAAGGAAGGAAGGAAGGAAGGAAGGAAGGAAGGAAGGAAGGAAGGAAGGAAGGAAGGAAGGAAGGAGCTGATGAAGGAAGGAAGGAAGGAAGGAGCTGATGATGGACAGAAGGAAGGAAGGAAGGAAGGAAGGAAGGAAGGAAGGAAGGAAGGAAGGAAGGAAGGAAGGAAGGAAGGAAGGAAGGAAGGAGCTGATGAAGGAAGGAAGGAAGGAAGGAGCTGATGATGGACAGAAGGAAGGAAGGAAGGAAGGAAGGAAGGATGGAGTTGATGATGGATAGAAGGAAGGAAGGAAGGAAGGAAGGAAGGAAGGAAGGAAGGAAGGAAGGAAGGAAGGAAGGAAGGAAATTCCAACCGAAGTAACTTCCATAAACCAAAGCGTTGGCTTTCAGTTTGGTGAACAATCCAACAGGCTTCCAGGCACTGAGTTCCAAGTCCTGCTGTTTTAAAATTTGGTTCTGGCCATGATTGGGCCAACCGGTCGTTATAAATTCACTCCATCTGGGTGGGGATGGATTTTTATATTCTATTATTACTATTTATTATTATACCTTATGTCCTGTTGCTGGTCATGGACCGTAATAATAAAGTTCGGATTTTGATTTCTATCTTTTGAGTAAGGAAAACAGAAAGGGTTGAGGGGGAGACCATTGCGAATGACGGTTACCTGCTGGCTTCGCTCGCTAGGCTGAGGTCCCGATCCGGCAGGGAATCTTCCCAGTCTAAGATGGTGTCCATGAGCTTTCCCCTTCAAAAGAAGAAACGGGAGGGTGTGTGTGAGGTCAGTAGGGCAGCTGACGAACCGCGAAACCCAACAAGGACGTTCCAGATTGTCGTCGGCGTTCCCTGAAGCTTTTTCTAGCTTCTGGTTGGTCGCAACCGTTTATAATTCGGCTGCGAGCTGCCTCGAAAAGGCAGCCTTGGTGGACAAGAGGAGGGGGTGGGGTTTAATTATATATATATATATTAAAATGGTCCCACCTGCAGGAGCGTAGCCCTCGGCGTTTGGAAACGTCGCAGAGGCGACCGGTCGGCTTCAGCCCCATCGTGCCCACGACGGTGTCCCTCACGTACTGCCTTCAGCGTAAACACAGACAAGGGGACACACACACACCCCCGTGAGGTGAAGGGCCCCCCAGGAAAGATGATCTCCTTCAGGCAGCAAGGAGAGCCAGAGAGGCGCAGGGATGGTCGGGGTGGGTGGGTGGGGGGCACATACTTGCCACATTTGGTGCATTCTTCCACAAACATATTCCCGTGCAACTCCGCCAGCTTGTCTCTGCCAAGGAGGAAATGGGAAAGGGGGAGAAACAGTTTGCCCCCGCAACTGATCGCATATCAGTGGCCTCATAAAATATAACAATACTGTAGGATTCCCAAATCCGGGGAGGTAAGCGATACAGCTCTATCCAAAACATGGTCTCTGGCTCCATCCAGTGGCCAAGCCTGCGAACTGCATCATGGGCACATGTATTTCTGAGCATTCACTTTTAGTATTTTTTCGCATTCCGTGAAACTGCGGATACGGGGTTCCCGTTGTAATAATGGGGTGGGGGAGTAAAGCCATGTTGACAACGGGAAGAAAAGAAGAACAGACACCCAACCGGCAACAGCCTCGTTGGCGAGAACTGGGGCGCTGATTTTATTTTTATTTTTTGTTTCGGATCTCCCAAGCTGCGGAAGGCAGGCCCCTTACCGGGGGAAGCCAGAACGGACATGGAGACCGTCCACGTTCTGAGTCACCAGGAACCGCAGGATCCCCGCCCTCTGCAAGCCCAGAAGAGCCATGTGGGTCTTGGAAGGGCGGGCGTTCTCAAATGTAGTGTCGAACTTGGGAGCCAGGCCCCGCTCTTCCATGGTCCATACGCCGTTTGGGCCCCTGTGGGGTGGGGGATGCGGGGTGGGGGGACAGGCAGACAGACAGAGAAGTTTAAAAAAAGGTGTCACCCATAGCCTAGTTTGACAGATAGAGAAGGCAAAAGAAAATCCAGATTGGCCTCGTAGACACTGGCGGCTCCCCTGGAGGCGACAACCCTGCCTTTTGAGGAACATGGGTGTCAGGGTTGTTGGGGAGGAGTGGGGGTGTCCAAGGAAAAACGCTTGATCTACTATATGGCTCAAAGGTTGAGGACACATGAGTGGGTATTGAATCGCAATTTGAGCCCTCGGTCTCTAAAAGGTTCGCCATAACTGGCCTATAGGAGCGTTTCCACCTCTGCCGGCCTATTATTATGTTGTTCAATCAGAGTTTACGCAAGCTGCGCATTCATGTTTTTGGACCACAACTCCCACAGTCCCTTGTCATGGGCAATCTAAGCTTAGAATTCTGGGAGTCGTGGTCCAAAACATCAGGAGGGCCGAAGGTAGGACATGCCTGGCTTAAGGCAATGTTTGGGAAAGTCCTGCCAGGATGGCTGTTGGGTTGGAGGAAACTTAGCCTCACCTCCAAATCTCCCTTTTCCAAAGCTCAGCTGTCAATAAGGCAAGGGGGGGGTGACAGCCCAGCCCAGACTCTTTGCTCTCCGGCGACGCCTCGCTCACCTGAAGTCCGGGATCCCCGAGGCTGTGCTGATGCCGGCCCCCGTGTGGAACACCACATGAGATGCCTCCCGGATCATGTCTGCCAGCCGGAGGGTTTTCTTCTCCAGCTCGTCCGGCGGGTCAAAGAACTGAGTGAAGAGAACAGGAGGGCGGGGAGGAGAACGCCCGGGAGGCTTAAACCCAGCATTTCAAAAGGCAAACCAAACCTCGCCATTGAACCATTGCTATTCTTACCTATTCATATTTCATTCCCATTTTTTTATTTTGCCTCCTCTCCCCCACTGGCTCTCAGCCCCCCCCCCTGCTGGGCTTCCCGCTGCCGGGGGGGGGAGGGGGCTGTTCTGGACTACGGGACCCATCGGCCAGACGCCGATGGGCACGGCCGTCCCCGCCTGCTTCGAAATGGCAATCCTTAGAGGGGAATGGAAGGGTGTGTGTGAAAAAGGTCTCTCTCTGTGTGTGTGAGTGTGTGTGTGTTAAAATAAATGAATGAAAATGTCCTTTTGTGTGTGTGTGTGTGTGTTAAAATAAATGAATGAAAATGTCCTTTTGTGTGTGTGTGTGTGTGTGTGTGTGTGTGTTAAAATAAATGAATGAAAATGTCCTTGTGTGTGTGTGTGTGTGTGTGTGTGTGTGTGTGTGTGTGTGTGTGTGTGTGTGTGTGTCCCTTTCTTCTACAAAGCACGGAATCTGATGGCTTTGATCAATGGGAACATTGATAATGATGATGATGATAATAATAATAATAATTACTACTACTAGTCACTGTTCCCATGATTTTGATTGAGTGTGCCTAGTAGTAGCAGCAGCAGCAGCAGTAGTAGCAATAATAATAATAATAATAATAATAATAATAATAATAATAATAATAATAATAATAATAATAATAATAATAATAATAATAATAATAATTACCTCCCTGCCTCCCTCCCCCCCACACACACACACATTTAGGGGGAAAGAAGAAAGGAAGGTTTTATAGCCCCCAACCACCCTATGGGGCTGGTATCCATGGCAACAGGGGTGGTGCCCCCCCCACCTCAGGTAGGCCGCACTTCCCCTTGTCCGAGTAAGGGGACAGCCCGGCCGCGTAATTCACCGACATCCCCTCTTCCTCTTCCTTTTATCTCATTGATTTGTCCATCATGTTTCTCTTCTTCTTCTTCTTCTTCTTCTTCTCCCCCCCACTTCCTCCGCACACTTCCGGGTCCTCACTTCCGGTTACGGACCGGAAGAAGACCCACCCCCCAATGAGGGACCGCCCTCTTTGCGCACGCGCCCTGCTTGTGTTTCTTCCCCCCTTCCTCCCTTCCCGGGCGCCATCTTGGTTCCTGACACGAAGCCTTTCTGCCCAGCCGGGGACGCCATTTTGGTTTCTGGCCTTCATTTTTTTCACCCCCTTAAAAGGGGAGGCTGGACTACAATTCCCGAAAGCCTCCCACGGCCAGCCGTGCTGGCTGGGGGTTTCTGGGAGTTGTAGTCCAGGCCGGGAATTACGGTTATAATGGCGGCGGCGCCATCTTTGCTCTTGGTCATTTCTCAGCTTTTAAAGAGGGGGGAACGAGGCAGGCGGCGCCATCTTTGCTGCTGGCGCACAGCTCCTTCATTTCCGCTGCGGTGGCGCCATCTTTGTTCCTGGTCCCGTTTCCCCATCTGTTACAAAGGGATGGAGGCAGGCTCCGCCATCTTTGTTTCAGGCGCTAAGCCTCCACACACCACCTCCTCCTCCCTTCTGCTTTCGACCCAGACACTGGAGCCACCATTTTTGTTTGGGGCAAAGCGAATTGACAAATTCACACAAACGCACTGCCTCTGTCCATTCTTCCTAGGAATAGCTTGAGAAGAAAATGCCTTTTTTTTAAACATAAAATAGGCAAGTGTTGAGCTCCGTTTCAAAAAGATACGGGTTCAAAAAACCCAGATATCTCGCCAGTTTAGGGTTTCAACACAAATCGCAACAAATTCACAAATCAATAATACTTTTCTCCTGCCTCCTCCTCGGTTTACGTGGGGGGAAGGCACAGGATCAAGCAGGGATATGGGGAGGTGTGCCGATTTATGGTTTGGGACAACAACTCCCAGATTCCCCCTGGGAAGCAGCTGGGAAGGGAATTCTGGGAAGCACCAAGCACATAGTAACTAGCAAACTTCGGCCCTCCAGATGTTTTGGACCACAACTCCCACAGTCCTTGGTCACTGGCAATCTAAGCTTAGAATTCTGGAAATTCTGGTCCAAAAACGACAGGAGGGCCGAAGTTTGGACATCCCTAAACTGGTGGCAGGAGAAAACAGAAAACCCATAACAGGTCAGTGAAATGGCAATTTCCTCACACACATGGCTTGGAAATAGATAGATAGATAGATAGATAGATAGATAGATAGATAGATAGATAGATAGATAGATAGATAGATAGATAGATAGATGGATGGATGGATGTTCCAGGAGTTCCTTAGGGAAGACGGGCGGTATATAAGTCCAATAGATAGATAGATAGATAGATAGATAGATAGATAGATAGATAGATAGATAGATAGATAGATAGATAGATAGATAGATAGATAGATGAAAAGGAGAGAAGGCCCTTTTTTAACCCAGCGTGTGGTTCATCTGTGGAACTCCCTGCCACAGGAGGTGGTGATGGCATCTAGCCTGGATGCCTTCAAAAGGGGATTGGACAGGTTTCTGGAGAAAAATTCCATCCCGGGTTACAAGCCATGATGGAGATGTGTCCTCTCCAGGCTTAAAACCGGGGTATTTCAAGGGCCAGAGGCAAGGGAGTGGTATCAGGAGACAGAGATCTAGTCTCATGCGCTCCCATAGGCATCTGGTGGGACCACTGTGAGGTCCAGGAAGCTGGACTAGATGGGCCTTTGGCCTGATCCAGCATAGCTCTTCTTATGTAAGGCCGATGGACCATTAGATGATAATGGAAGGCAAGGTATTAATACAGAAGAAACGGAGATTGCAGAGAGACTCAAGGAATTCTTTTCTTCAGTATTCACTGAACAAGACAGAGACCACATGTCCAAAACAGAGCCTATCTTCGTAGGGAGGGAAACGGAAGAATTAAGCCAGAGAGAAATAACCAGGGAGGAGGTCCTTGCAGGTCTTGTTCAACTGAATGCTAACAAATCACCATGACCAGATGGCATCCATCCATGAGTTTCTCAAGGAACTTAAAGATGTAATCGCTGAGGTCCTAGCCGAAATATATACTCTTTCCCTCAAATCAGGTGTTGTGCCCAATGACTGGAAGGTCGCGAATGTAACTCCAATCATCAAAAAAGGATCCAGAGGTGATCCGGGAAATTATGGACCGTCCTTATGAGAGAGGGGGGGCATAAGAACAGCCTTGCTGGAATAGATAACCACAGCCATCCTGGGGCACTTAATGCCTTCCTCTCCTTAAAAAAAGGACCAGAGAGGTGGATGAAACAGCTAGGAAAGTGCTAGACTCCGGACTCAGGAGCCCTGGGTTCAAATCTATGCTTGCCAGTGTGCTGCGTGTGTGTGCCTGAAATTATATACACCATACCCTTCTTTGAGCATCTCCTTCGCGCATCCTAGGAGGGTGGCTTTTTAAGGGGAGGGGACGGACCCGTGATGGCAGGGAATAAAACAGCCGGGTCCTGGTTTATGCAACACACCCTTTCCAAAAAAAAAAAAAGATAGAGAGAGTTTAAGGAGAGAGGGAGCGCCGAGGGCACCCGGGGCCAAGCGAAGGAGGAAGGCGATCCTCTAAAAGGGGCCCGGACGGCATCTCTCCCCGGGCTCTCATCCCGGGGGCCCCGGCCAGCCCTTCTCCTGCGCTTTTCCCCTCGTCACTTCCAGGCTGGCTGTCGCTGCGGTCACATCCGCCTCCTCGAGAGGAGGAGGAGGAGGAGGAGGAAGAGGAGGAGGAGGAGGAGGCGGCGACGCGTCCCCATCCCAGCCCAAGACGCAGGATCCGCGGCTGGCCAGTAACGCCTCCTTGGCACGCGCAGCCCCGGGTTGGGGAAAAAGCTGCGGATCGGGGCCGGCCAGCTGATCCAGGAACCCAACGGAAGGGGGTGAGGGGGTGGGAGTGGGGGGGGCACACTGGCCAGCACTGGAGCCGAGAGACAGAAGAAGGGGGTGGGTGGGTTTGTGGGGGGGGGGACCAGACAGACACACACACCTTGGAGAGACCCGGAGAGACGCGCGCCCTGCGGCTCCCACTCCCAGCGCTTCTTGGTGAGACCCGATGCTTTTTATTTTATTTTTTTCGGGATTGGGGGGGGGGGGTAAGAGGGGATCGTCTTCCCCTAAATGAGCCCGGGGGTGGGGGGGTGTCGAGGCTGGAGGGGGGGAGCAGGAACCACCTTTTTGGGGTGGTTTTAAAAAGGGACCCCCGGCTGGGCGCTGCGCCTTGCGCCCTTGTGCGTTTAGGGAGGTCCCCCTCGCTCGCTCGCTCTTCTCCCCCCCCCACTCCCACCCACCCCCCCGGATCGGGCCCACGGCGGGGTGTGAGCCTCTCGGCGAGCCTCGGATCTTGGCATCCCAGCACTGCAGAGGAGAGGGGGGGGGACAAACAAAACACCACACCAACCCGGCCAAGGTTTTTCTGGGGTTCGCTGATCCTTGTTTAGACCGGCGCTGTAGCCGGTGGCGCGCCTGTTTAACCCCCCCCCCCGACTTAGGGACGACTTCAGCCGGGCAGGGGTCTCCTCCGCGCTCTTTTTTTGGGGGGGGGTCCCTGATCTCCCTCCTCGTGTCGGTGGGTCTGTGTATCCCAGAATGTGACCCCAAGCGAACCGTTTTTGCGGAAATACAACTAGAGGCACCATGTGTATCTCTCTCTCTCTCTCTCCCTTCCTCTCTCTCCCTTCCTCTCTCTCTCTCTCTCTCTCTCTCTCTCTCTCTCTCTCTCTCTCTCTGTCTATCTCTTCCTCCCTTATCTATCTATCTATCTATCTATCTATCTATCTATCTATCTCTTCCTTCCCAATCTCTGTCTGCCTGTCTATCTCTTTCCTTCCTTCCTTCCGTCCTTCCTTCCTTATCTATCTATCTATCTATCTCTCTCTTCCTTCCCAATCTCTCTGTCTGCCTGTCTATCTCTTTCCTTCCTTCCTTCCTTCCTTCCTTCCTTTCTTCCTTATCTATCTATCTATCTATCTATCTATCTATCTATCTATCTATCTATCTATCTATCTATCTATCTATCTATCTATCTATCTCTTCCTTCCCAATCTCTCTGTCTGCCTGTCTATCTCTTTCCTTCCTTCCTTCCTTCCTTCCTTCCTTCCTTCCTTCCTTCCTTCCTTCCTTCCTTCCTTCCTTCCTTATCTATCTATCTATCTATCTATCTATCTATCTTAGCCAGCCTCCTGAATTGTGGGGCTTGGCCCAGAAGAGTGATGTCACGCTGGCCGGCGATGTTTAATTCATCCAGGCTAGCCACGGAGGTGCCCCAACCTCCTTCCTCTCAGGCTGTCAAGGAGCTATGATGTCACTGGGGGTTATTTACGACCCTCCCAATGAGCTCAGTGCCTTTTTTGGGGGGAGGGCAGGGGGCTCCGCTCTTCCACCCACCCCGGGATGTCTTTCTACCTGCAAAGGTTCGGGGCAGAGGGGGAAACCAACCCGGAATCAAAAGCCGGACAGCCGACAACCCCTTCCAGAAAGAAAAAGAAAAAAGCAATTTTGATTAACCAACATCCGCCTTCTGGCTGGTTGGTCTGCGGTCCGTACCCCGAGCTGTTAAACCAGACAGGATGGGATTTGTAGTCCCACACCCTGAGCAGTTGGGTTTGAACCCTCCTCAAACTCTGGCTCTGGAGCCAGATGCTCAAACCCCTGAGCTATCTATCTATCTATCTATCTATCTATCTATCTATCTATCTATCTATCTATCTATCTATCTATCTATCTATCTATCTATCTATCTATCTATCATTGAACTGCAGACCTAAAACCACTCAACTACCCACCATGTGTTGACCTATCTGTGTGTTGGATGCTGGGAGGTGTGGGGAATCGGTCATCTTGTGTGTCCGATGGGTGACGGTCCCTCAATCCCAAGTTGGGAAACTATTAATGAGGTTTTTGGGGTGGTGGTGAGGTTTGATAACGATCCAAAGGCTCTAAAATGGCCAGAGGCCCTGGATTAGGGAAGAAGGGTGTAGCAGTAACAGAGCCCCGAGCCCCTATCATTAGAGCGTAAGACGAGCCAAGGGCCCACCATCCAGTCCAGCGTCCTGCCTCTCCCAGATGCCTCTGGGCTCCCATGAGACAACTAGAGGACCCCCCCCCCCGGCCGCCTCTGGTATTTTGAGGCAGCCTCTTGTCAAGCCTGGAGACCACGCGTCTCTCCCCATCATGGCTTGTCACCCGCGACGGACTTTTCCTCCCGAAATCAGTCCGATCCCCTTTTCGAGGCATCAGGGCGGGACGCCCTCGCCACACCCTGGGGCAAAGAGTTCCACAGATTAACAACAGGCTGGGTTTCTCTCCTAGAAAGGCCGGACAGGGGACAGAAGAGCCACAGAACTCTCAATATCAATTCTCAATATATATCTCAATATCAATTCTCACACTAAGAGCAACAGTGCAGGCTTATCTGAAGGGCCTGTTTTCTTCCCCCTGTTGAACTCTGAACCTCAGGCCATCCCAATGGCTGTTGTTTCTGATTCCATATGATGTCCTCTTCCTTCCCCCCCCATTCGCCCCCCTCTTTCCTCTTGGTTTTAGGGTTCCGCGTAGGATGGTTCCAGGCTCGCACGACGACTCTGGGATGCTCGGCCCCCCAGGCCGGAATGTGGGAAACCCTGACGGCACGTGCCGGCCGGAGATGTCATAAAGACTCTGTCCGTCTCATGGGAGGCTGACATGTTTAGCTGAAACGGGACGGACCTTCTCCTCCTCTGGGGCTGCCCCCTCCGCTTCCGTGCACACACACACACACACACACACACACACACACACGCTGGCTGCGATGAACGGGCTCTCCGTCAGCGAACTCTGCTGCCTGTTCTGTTGCCCGCCCTGCCCCGGCCGCATCGCCGCCAAGCTGGCCTTCCTGCCGCCCGAGCCGACGTACACCATGGTCCCCGAGCCGGATCCCCCCGGGAACGTCTCCCCCCGGACCGGGGCCGCCACCCGCTGGAAGCTGCACTTGACCGACCGGGCCGATTTCCAGTACACACAGCGGGAGATGGACACCATCGAGGTGTTTGTGACAAAAAGCAGCCGAGGGAACCGCGTCAGCTGCATGTACGTCCGTTGCGTGCCGGGGGCCAGGTGAGTTATCCGGGAAAGACGGGGTCCGTGCCGCTGGCCCGGAAGAGCAATCGGGGCAGTACTGTGGGTTTTTTTTTTTAAGTTTTAGAGCCCCTGCTTTGCTTGAAAGGAGGAGGCTAAGGGTTCATTCAGAGACCTTCACTAAACTACGTATTCCCCTGAGCCCCCATCGCGTTTCGGAAGCGGTATATATCTCGTTGAAGCCAGGACACATGCCCGGTGGGGAATTTTCAAAGCTGTAATCCACAGAGGAGGTACTCTTTGCTCGGGGAAACACTACCGGAGTTGTGGTCCCGTTTAAAAAAAAAAAAAGACAGGAAGGCAGGCTCACGGGACGCCCGGAACGAGAGCCGCCATGGGAAAAAAGGAAGCGGGGAAATCCCAGCCCCTCAACCGCCGGGCCATCCATCTGCTGTGGAGCTAAACAAGTTCGGATCTAAACTCGGGACGGACGCATCCGAGTCTCCCAACTTCCACTTTCTCTCTTTGGGTGCCCGGATCTAAACCGGATCCAATATGCAACCCTTGCCTCGTCCTGGCCGTTCTGCTCTGACCTTCTCCCTCACACTCCCCATCTCTCTCTCTCTCCCCCCCCCCCCCCAGGTTCACGGTGCTTTTCTCGCACGGCAACGCCGTCGACCTGGGCCAAATGTGCAGCTTCTACATCAGCCTGGGCACCCGCATCAGCTGTAACATCTTCTCCTACGACTACTCCGGCTACGGCGTCAGCACCGGGAAACCCTCCGAGAAGAACCTTTACTCAGATGTCGACGCCGCTTGGCAGGCCTTGAGAACACGGTAAGCGGAGGTGCCCCCCCCTCCCTCGGGGGGGGTTGCCAAACTGACCCAACTGTCCGTTTGTTTGGAGACGGATTCCTTCCCATCATTTGCCCGTTTCATTTTATCCTGCGTTATTAATTTTATGCTATATTCCAGTGCTGGCGAACCTTCGGGGCACTCCAGATGTTTTGGGCCACAACTCCCAGGATTCCAACGGCAAAGGACTGTTGGGAGTTGTGGTCCAAAACATCTGGAAGGACGAAGGTTTGACACCACTGTTACAGTTGCATTTTTTTTGCTTTTGGTTCTCTATTTTATTTATTTATTTATTTGTTACAGTATTGATTATAACGTGTGTGTTTCTATTATTGTAAACTGCCCAGAGTTGCTTTAGAACTAGACAGCACGGTATATAAATCCAATAAAGAAATAAATAACAGTGTGGCTTTTCCGAAGAGGAAAGCCATTAAGACGCACAAACGCGCAATTGTTATTTTGCGATGTACTCTCGGCTTAACTGTACGTGCTGGAATTATCAGCTAGAGCAGTGTTTTTCAACCACTGTTCCGCGGCACACTTGTGTGCCGCGGGATGTTGCCTGGTGTGCCGTGGGAAAAATGTTTGACCCCACCCTCGGCCAGCAGGTGCGCCACGCTCCTCAGGGGGACACCCTCCACTTTTTAAAATCTCTCTCCCTTTTTATTTTTAAAAGCCCCTTTGGCTGCTTCCCTCCCTCCTAAGGACGGAAGGAGCCGAAGTTTGGCGCACGCAGCGGGGGTCGGGGTGGCGGTGGTGGTGGTGTTTGCAGCAGCAGCAGCGGCGGCGGCGGGAAAGGTGGCTTCTTGGCCGGGCGGGGGGGGATGGTGCCGGCCGCGCGTGTGGCGCCCAGAGTGAGCCCGCCGCGAGTTTGGGGCTTGCCCGATCGCGACCGGCACCGGTGGAGTGGAGTTCGCCCGAAGTGCCGTGCAAAGGAGGAGGAGGAGGGCTGAGGAGGAGCATAGGCGAAGTGTGTGTGTATCTCTCTCTCTCTCTGGAGTGGGAGGGGCAGGGTCCTTTTTAATTGGCATTAACGCTTCCCTTCCAAGACACCGGGGGTGTTGGGGCTGGCGGCAACGGGCGGCTGCCTGGGACATCATGCTCGGGGATGGGTGGCCGGAGTGAGCAACCAGAGGAGGAGCGGGTTTGATCGAAAGCAGGAAGAGAGTAAGTCGGGTTGCAAGGCAAGGGAGACTTGGGTGTGAGTGGGGGGCGGGGGGGAGAGAGAGACCCGCCAGCTCTTGCTTCTCCCCCCCCCCCCGCCAGTCAGCAGCTGTCAGGTTGCGAGGCCTTTTTAACGAGCTGGAAAAAGGCAGCGTTGCGCGTGGCGCGCGTGTTTGTATGGGGGGGGATTTGGCATTTTAACATTTTCTAATGGTGGTGTGCCTCGTGATTTTTTTCATGAAACAAGTGTGCCTTTGCCCAAAAAAGGTTGAAAAACACTGAGCTAGAGGTTACTATATGGAAAGAAACAACATTAGAAGTATAATTTGAAGCACATTTAATGTTTCAGGTGAGAAAAAAACAGAAATACTAAAGGAAATAAGTAAAGTCGGGGGGCGGGCGGGGAATCATAGAACGCGTAAGATGCAGACAGGTTTCCTTCCCCCCTCCAGTCATGCAATGAAAAAGCCAGTGTCCTATGCAGGATGGAGAGATAGACATAGCATGGGGGGGAAATATATTCCAAAAACACATATTTCTACAGTGTGATGACCAGAACTGGTCACCAGAGGGGGCTAGAGACCACACAAAGCATTCTTCAACAACAAAATTGCATTGCATGTTCTCTGGCGCACTCTAGTGACCAGTTCTGGTCATGACACGGTGGAAACACCTATTTCTATGCGCCATGTGTGTTTCCTTTTGTTATTTTTAACAATTTCAAAACGCAGCTACGGGGAACTGCGGCACCTAATGCTGCGGATATCGGGGTCCTTGGAGAACCCTATTGGGGGGTCACCCTAAGTCAGGCATGTCCAACCTTCGGCCCTCCAGATGTTTTGGACCACAACTCCCACAGTCCTTTGCCATTAGAAATACAGGCTTAGAATTCTGGGAGTTGTGGTCCAAAACGTCTGGAGGAAACACAGGATGGAAAAGGCTAGGTTGTTACAGCTGATCATGTTTTTACGGAAATAGTTCAATTTATATTTATTTATATTGGTGCTTATTGACCGCCCGATTTTACCGCGGGAACTCTAATTTAGAGTTATTCACAGAGATGCATGCATCCTCACCCCCCCCTTCACATCTCTCCTGCCTCCCAGATACGGGATCAGTCCGGAAAATATTATCTTGTACGGGCAAAGCATCGGCACGGTACCCACGGTGGACCTCGCCTCCCGCTACGAGTGCGCGGCCGTCATCCTCCACTCGCCCCTCACTTCCGGCATGCGAGTGGCTTTCCCGGAGACAAAGAAGACTTACTGCTTCGACGCGTTCCCAAAGTAAGTCCTTTGTTTTAGAAGCGCGGTTGCCGGCTCAGTTCAGGAGAAGGTGTGCGGCATTAGGAACACTGGGATTTCTGCAGGAGAGGAACCTGTGTCCACGGAAGAGCAGTTGAAAGCGGAAATGCACAAAATAAAGTGAACGCTCTTTTTAAAAACATGGTCTCTGGCGCCTCTTTGTGGCCAGTTCTAGTAATGGCACAGAGGATATAGGTATTTCTGGAATGCTCTTTTTAAAAACATAGTCTCTGGTGCCCCTTAGTGGCCAGTTCTGGTAATACCACAGAGAAAATAGGTAATTCCGGAATCCTCTTTTTAAAAGCATGGTCTCTGGCGCCCCTTAGTGGCCAGTTGTGGTAATGGCACAAAGGAAATAGGTATTTCTGGAATGCTTATTTACAAAACATGGTCTCTGGCGCTCTTTAGTGGCCAGTTCTGGTAATGGTATGGAGGAAATAGGTATTTCTGGAATGCTCTTTTAAAAACATGGTCTCTGGCGCCCTTTAGTGGCCAGTTCTGGTAATGGCACAGAGGAAATATGTATTTCTGGAATACTCTTTTTAAAAACATGGTCTCTGGCGCCCCTTAGTGGCCAGTTCTGGTAATGGCACGCAGGAAATAGATACTTCTGGGATTTTTCGTCTAATGCTTTCTGGCAATGGATGAGTAAGTGAGCGGATCCAGGGATACAGGGTATTTGTTCAGGGAATCAAACTGCTCTTAACAGCAGTGTGCAGATGGAGACCCTCTGACGGCTTCCTTCCTTCTTTTTCTCTCCCGCAGCATCGACAAAGTCTCCCGGATCACCTCGCCGGTCCTTTTCATCCACGGCACAGAAGACGAGGTGATCGACTTCTCCCACGGCTTGGCCCTTTACGAGCGCTGCCCAAAGGCCGTCGAGCCGCTGTGGGTGGAAGGCGCCGGGCACAACGACATTGAACTCTACAGCCAGTACCTGGAGCGCTTACGCAAGTTTATCTCGCAAGACCTGGCCGGGCAACACAACTGAGCCACAGCCGCACGGACACACCTCCTCGCATTTCTTGGGCCCCTCCTCCTCCTTCTGGCGACAGATCGGAAGAGACGCTGGGTGAGGGAGGAAGAGGGCGGGCGAGGAAGGCTCTTCAAAGGGGAGACGCCGCCAAAGACACGATTCGCCCGACATGCTTCGGAGTCGATGCCGGAGATCTCTTCCTCTCTCTCTTTTTCTGCGTGAGTCTTTCTCCATCGTTCCCGGGCGGCCTCATCGCAGCCGCCTCTGCCGTGGACTGACGACGCAATGACGGGCCAAGGATGGTTTTGGGACGCCCGCTCGGAGAAACCCGGGGCAGACTTTGGACCTGGTTGCAGGGGTTGTTTTTAAAGAATCGCCCTCGGGGTGGCACCCAATCTCTCTCTCTCTCTCTCTCTCTTTCTCTCTTTCTCTCTTTCTCAGCCTCTGTCCTCTCTTGTCTTGAACCAGGATCCTGTTCCTGGAATGTCCTTTGCATCCCTTAAAAAGCAATAAGCCCCGGGTTGGGAGGGGAGAGACGGGCCACCGTTTGCGGGACTCGCAGGAGGATTGGGCCTCCGTCGCCTCGTGCACACCTCGAAAGGGATTGGCCTGTGTCCTCCCCTCGCATTCGCAAATGCTTTTCCTGGAGAACTCGTGTTGGAGGAATAACCGTGGAATGTAATGCCGCGAAAAGAATAGGCCAATGATAACGGGAAAAGGTGGGGTGGGGTGGGGGTGTTCAACTGCTCCGTCCATAAATCCTCGGCTTCTCCTCCATTTTTATTTCCTCCTTAACTTTCCAAAAGTTGGGGTTCCAAAGTCATTAATTTCCAGTCTGCGGACAGTTGCGGGCAGGGGTGGGGTGGGGTTGGTGAGAGGAAATGTGCCCGAAGCGCCCATTCGTTTTTTTCGAAGAGGAATTAAAACGTTTGAGAAATCCAGAACTTTGTCCGCTATGGATTATTTGGGGACATGTGTCGGCTGCCTGAGTGCGGAGACGGCAGCTGGACAGGAAGTTCGGGGCTTTCGTAAGCTTCATTGTATCCCAGGCACGCAGGCCATTCCCTACTGCTTCCGGAAACCTCTCGGGCGGGTTCCCCGGGGGTCATCCAGACAAACCCCACGCCAAAGAAGGAATCGAACGCTGAAGCCGCGTCAGGAAAGTTGATCGTCCTGAGGGGAAACGGATTAGAATTCTGGTCCGGAAACCTGCAAACATTGTCTTATGGGAAAGGATATGGGAGGGGGGGTTGAACATTCAGGGAGGATGAAAGCATTTATGGAAGCACATCTCGACTTGAATTGGGGTATCTTCTGATCCCCCAAAGGTTTAGCAGAAAGGTTGGGTTGAGTGGGTCTTGCCATTCCCTGGCCCCGTAGAGAATTCCTGTGTCCCCCTCCTTCAACGGAGCCACGGAAACAGAATCAGCCTTTACTACTTCCTGGTATCGGGGTGGGGGCTGGGGTCCTTTGTAAAATAAAAATAGCCCGATACGAGATTTCTGCGCCAACGTGCTGTGTTTTCGGGGACGAGCAGGCATCGGATGCTACCCCCAGCAGCAAAACGTAAAACGAAAAGGGGAAAAGAAAAATGAACTCTCAGAATCGGCGATGTCCCCAGCCGGGTTTGGCCTCCTAAAGCATTTGCGAGGCCTTGCTGGCGTCTCTTCCGAAGGCAACCCCACAAAAACGCCGGGTTTTTAGATCTCCATCTTCCTGGATTTGGCACCGAGAATTTGGTGTGTGTGTGTGTGTGTGTGTGTGTGTGTGTGTGTGTGTGTGTGTGTGTGCTGTGTTGGTTGGGGAAACCTTGCAAATACGATCCGTGGTTCTTCCGCTGAGACGGTCCTCTGATTTGCCGTCCGAGCCGCCCTCCTGCCTGGGAGTCGGGGCGCTTTCGCCCCCAAATCCTGAATTTCCCCCACACCTCCCCCCTTTCCTGACCCCGCCTGGCACACGGTCCTTGGCTTGTCCCCCCGGCGGCCTCCGATTAAGGGAAAGCAGGCCGGAACAGACCGAAGCGCCCTTAATCCCATGAGAGAACGCACTGTGTTCTCTGCCAGAGGAAAAAATATATTTTTATCCTCTTAAGACTTCCTGTCGGGAAGGGAGAGCTGGCCGGGGTAGGGAGAGGGGGGGGGGCAGGTTGGAGCCCAGAGGAAACCGGGACGGGGAGGGGAGCTCCCAGCACGAGCTTTACGGACAAGGATTGGGGAACCCACGCGCGGGCTTCACCGCGACCGAAAACACGGTCGGTTCATCTCGGGCAGGAAAAAGGGAAAAAATATTTATGTTTACGATGGGGGTTTCGCTTGGGTTCTTGTGTTTGTTATTTGTCGTACACTGCCCAGAGTTCCCGAGAGGAAAATCGGGCGGTTAACAAGAACAAATATAATATAATATAATATAATATAATATAATATAATATAATATAATATAATATAATATAATATAAATAACACAACATCTAGGGCTGGCGACGTCCTTCTGCTCTGCAGGGCCGGGAGAACGAGAGAGACGGCCGCTTCGCCATCCCATAATACTGAAAGCAGAAACAAAGCACAGTCATTCCCTCCCCCCCCAAAAAAAAAAATTGTGGAGGTCTCTTCTGAGCCAGGGCAACACCGTTAGGGAGTCCTGATCCGAACCGGTGTGATACGATTCCTCCGTGAACGCCGTCCCGTCCCGTCAGAAACGATGAGGACTAGAACCTTGCGCTTCTTTCGTGGCGTTTCGAGGCTCCGTGGTGGAGCCTTGCGTGCCACACCGTGGGGGATATCTGGGTTAGGGCTTGGAGGGGAGAAGGAGACCACGCCGCGAGAGCCAAGCTTGGGGGCGGGCTCCCCCTGTTCGCTCTCGTCCTACCTCGCCGGACCGTCGGAAAAACCGGCCTCTGCTTCCGGTTACAAAACAGGACGGTGCCAAACAACCGAGAGGGAGAAAAATCCTTTGTTTCATGGGGTGCGTGACGTTCGGAAGGAGTCGCAAGCCAAGGCTGGCGGGGAGGTCAGACCATGACTGCCGTGTGTGTGTCATCTCGGCTCCTAGAGGTCAAATCCAGAGCCGTCCACTTTCCGAAGCTGTTCCGTATTTTTAGGTCCCTTCCTGGGACCCCTGTTTGGGATGAACCCCCGGGGACTGACGTCCCACGGGCCACCCCAAACAGGGATCAGCGGGGCTCCAACAGAGGAGTGACCTGGCCACTTCGGACGTCCCGGGGACGGGAGGGACGAGGGGGTTAGCTCCTCTGTCCCCCCTTCACACAGGAACGGCCCGACCGAGGGCCTGGAGTTCGCCCGAGAATAAAAGCTTCTTTCAAACCTTTGGAGCTGGCATCTCCTAAGTCATGGGACCCCTTTTGAGGCCGGTCATGAGACGAGGCCAAAACGCAGCCTCACTCACACACACACACACACACACAGAGAGATATAGGCTCCGATGACATGAATTAAGGCTTCTTAAGTGGGGGCTTAATTCTCCGCCCCGGCTGGACCCTCCCCCTCGCAACGCTTGGGACTTTCACGTGCTTCTCATATGAACGGCGACGGCATAAAAGGGACGCCGAGGCAGCCGCCCCGGTCGGAGACAACCGATCGGGGAAGGGGAAACCCGTCCAGCCCGAAGAACCCCCTCGGGATGGCCGCCGCCGAACCCTGGAGAGGGTACGCTACCGACGGTAAGGGTAGGAAACGGGGAGGACAGACCTAGGATGGACCAGGTACCATCTGGGACACCCCCCAGGTCCAAAGGGTCAGGAGGGGACTTTGATCAGCATCCTAGCGCAGGAGGCACCCACGCCACCTCCCCAAGTAAAAAGATCATGCAATCGGTCCCACCCAGAGGCGTACATTCGGGTAGATTTTGGGGGGGGGGGTCCGTGTGCAACCCCCGCCCTCCAACCGAACTTTTCACACACACCCTACAAAACTAAAAAGGGAGCTAGTTTGGCAGCCGCAGGAGCTGTGGGGTCTCAGATGCCGCTCATCGCTCAAGCACTTTCTTCTCCTAACGATGGGCTGTCTATAATGTCCTGCGTGAGAAAAGCCAGCCAGCCAGTATCAGAAACTGATCGTTTCCCCCGCCTCTTAAAGTAAGGAAGGTTTTCTCCTACCATATAGGGACAATCGCCTCTGTCTGGTTACCTCTCATTTTCTTAACTTTTTCTTTCTTCCTGTTCTGGCTCTCTTCCCCCCATAACACAAAAAGGCACTTACTGTCCCCCGTTGCCTTCAAGCTCATGTGCGGGTCCCCTGCCCTTTCCCGGTCACGTTGGGGGACCTTGTTTCCTGTGGGCTACAAAAGACCCCCTTCCCAAAAAAAGCCCCCAAACCAAACAGGGCAGGGGGCATCTACAGTCGTTACAAGAGCATTATTAGCTCTAACTAGTTACTACTCAACCCGTGACCCTTGGAACTATCCACTTTAGAGAGAATATGCCACAAATCCATTCACAAGCATTTGTGAAGGACTTAAAAGACGAAACAGACAGGAATCCCCACCCCTCCTCGCCTCCGGGGTGGTACGGTATTTTCCTTCCCGCCTGAAGCGGCAAGGGAAGTATTTTGGGACAAGTTCCTAGTCCTCATTAATCCTCTCCCGTTTTCTCCCACTTGCAGGGTGCCTGAGAGACGTCCGGTGCCGTTTGTCCCATAAAGACACCCCTACACCAATTCCCGATCTTCTTTCTCCCTTAATTCCCCCCACCTCCCCAACTGCTCCTCTGCTCTGTACCACCTCCTTCCAGGATGGAAGACGTCGGAGGGGCTGCCTTTTTTTTAAGGCCTCGTGGTTTTCCCTTTGTCATCCTATGCCTGGGAGATCCGTGAAGGCTGGGACGGCAAAGGGAGGCCCACGGGGCCACGGATCCGGCCCGGGCGGCAAGACCACCGAGGGACGCCCGCCCTGCGAGGGAGGACACCCTGTGGAAGGCGAACATTGGGGACCCTCCCCCTTCAACGAAACTCACACCATCATGGTGTGTGTGTGTGTGTGTTCTCTTCTCACCACCAAAACACATCCTACATACAACGGCTCCTTCTCCGGTCAGGGACGAGACTGGCCCACCCCCCTTCCTGACCCACCCGGCCCAATATTCAAGCCGGTTGATTCTCAGGGAAGGGGGAATCGGGATTTAAGCGATCACAGGATGCCCCGAGTCCGCACCATCCGCTGCCTTCCCGTTTATCACTGTAACCCTCTCCGACTGGAAGCCTGCTGGGGCAGAGACCTCTGGGTGGCCCGGTTTTTATGGATTTAGTTCTTGCTTATGCCATAAAACGGCCATCCCACCCCCCAAAAAACCCCGCTATCAATGGAAAGGGGCTTTTTCATGCGAGAAATCTGGTGTGTCATCGTATTATTATTATTATTATTATTATTATTATTATTATTATTATTATTATTATTATTATTATTATTAAATAAACCACACTTGAGGTTCCAGGACCCCATGGCGGCGCCTTTCTCTTCCCAGGGAGGTTTGATCTAAATAGGAGACCATCATGTCAACTCCCTGAGCAAACACTCTTTTTTTCAGGAGGGTGGGCTGTGATCATCTCTCCAGGCCGCCCCACCCCTGTCAGTTTTCTCCCCTCCCTGGATCTCCTCCTTGCTTTGAAAAGGGGAGGAGGGTGGTGGTGGTGCCCCCCCACCTCAAGGAACTTTCCGGGCACATCCTGAACCCTAAAGCAGAGATATGAACCCCACTTTGGGAGAGAGGAGGGCCAAGCCGGGCGCCTCAGGCGGCAGGGGCTGTGGGGGCGGCGGTAAATGCCCACAGGGTCCCGGTTTCTACCCACCCACTGCCTTCAAGCCCCCAGAGCGCCGCCTTGCCCTGGCACCCACGTCGGTCAGCTGAGTTGATTTCTTGTGCACTACAAGCCCCAGCATGCATCACAGTGAGTGCTTGTGAATGGGTGTGCGTTTTTTTGGGGGGGGGTCAGGAACTAAGGAACTAAGGGCCCCCTTGTTCCTTCTCTAGGGCGGCTCTGAGGGGTCAGGAAGTGTGTGTGTGCGCGCCTGGGGGGGATGTCTTTCCACTCCATCCCAGACCGCTCCCTAAGCTAGCGAGGGGGACAATCCCTTGGGAGAGAGGGAGGGAGGACTACAAGGCCCATCATGCGGCGCCGAAGCCCACCACGGGGAGGAAGAGGAGGAGGAGGAGGGCTGGGGGGGGGGAAGAAGCGATCCCGGGAAATCTCCAGAGAAGGTTCTCTCTCCTGCCCTGGGCACCAAGCGCGGTGCGCCAAGAACTTAGGATCGCGCGCGCGCCTGATACCCCCCCGCCCCCCCCGTCCAAAAAGCGCGCAGGAGCGGCTTTGGGGAGAGGATGGATGTGTGTATTGGGGGGGGGGGCTTTCCCCGCCTTCCGACGAGCCCTGGAGAGGTGGAGCCTGGCCGGCTTGGGAGGGCGAGGGGCGCGCCCGGCCGGGCTGGGCGGAGACCGGCGTGGGTGGGTTGGGGTGGGGGGGATCCTTCGCTTCCTTCTCCCTCCACGTTGCGCCCACGCCGGCCGGGGGAAAAAAGGTGGGGGGGGGGCTGGAGCCGGGCAAAGCCGATCCTCATCGCCGCCGGGAGATCGACCCGCGCATCCCTCCACCAAGGCGCCATCCGTCCGTCTCCATCCCGGGCACCCGAGGCGCGCCGTCGAGGGCGCACGGGCCAAGCGCCGGATCCAAGGGAGGAGGAGGGGGGAAGGATCCGAGACATGTCCCGCCTGGACTACCTGGCCGCCGAGTGCCTCGTGTCCATCTCCGCCGGGCTCCTGATCCATCCGCGGGCCAAGGAAGGAGGAGGAGGAGGAGGAGGAAGCTCAGCAACCGATGGAGACTCGCCGGCGGTGCGCCCTGGCGCGCTGGCCACGAGGCGCCTGCTGGCCGCCGCCTCCTCTACCTCCTCTTCCTCCTCTTCCTCGCCCGGGCGCGATCCTGAGCCCCCCGCCGGCCTGGCCCCCTCCTCCTCTTCCTCCTCTTCCTCCTCTTCCTCCTCCCCCGGGGCCCGGAAACACCGCTGCCCCTTCCAAGGGTGCCTCAAAGGCTACGGGAAGTCCTCGCACCTCAAGGCGCACCTCCGGACGCACACCGGTAAGAAGAAGGGCGCGCCGAGCCTCCTCCCGCCTGCGCTCGCCTTTTCTTTTCTTTTTAGGGTTTTCTTTTGGGGGAGGGGGCAACCGTCGCCCCCAATCCCACCTCCCCAGGCCCCCTTGCATGCATGCATGCCTCGCCCTCTGGACCCCTAGGGCGGGCCGGCGATCCGCTGTGTTTGGGTTGAGGGGCGCGCGGAGGATCCAGGGCAGAAAGAGGAGGATGTGAGGAAGGCGAGAGGGACGGCGGATAGAGGCAATCACAGAAACCCCTCTTCACACACGCACGCCACCCAGATGGCTCACAGCAGAGGCGCTTTGGAAGGGAAAGCGCATTGCCCCCCCCCCGTGCGTCCTGGCGTGACCTGGGAGCCTCCCCGGGCCGGGGCAGTCTACCTGCCTGCCGCACTCCTTGTTGGGGGGCAAAAGGAACAAGGACGGGTAACCAGATGCGTCCGGATTATCTCTGGCTTGGAGGCAGCCCCAAACCCCTGACTCTTTTTTTTGGGGGGTGTGAAGTGTGGATTGTTTTATTTATTTATTTATTTATTTATTTATTTATTTAATGGAGGGGGCAGGTCCAGCCCTGTAGGATCCGCCCCCCCACCACCACCACAGCCGCCTGCCAGGCTGGCTCAATTTTTCTTGGTGACAGAAACCCCAGCGTTTTTCTCCGTGTCCCTTTAAAAGGAAAGGAGGGTTGCCTTTGGATATTTTCCTCTGCCGGCTTTGATTCTCGCCCACTCCTGTTTGGCAATGCCAACCGGCCGCGGCCCACGCCAACAAGGTGTGCCCGCTGTTCGCCGCGGCCCCGCAGGGCGGTGGACGCCGCGGGTGGCCCTGATGCCCTCCCCTGCCCTCTGCTTGGCTCTTGGGTGGGCACCCATGCGGCATCCGGAGCGGCACGGCGGAAAGGGGTGGTTGCCCCTTTTTCTCCCTCTCCAAACCCCAGGGCACCCTCTTGGCCAGCTGGGGGAACCACGACGGAAGGTGGCAAGCGAGGCGCTGGCACCTGGCCCCTTTCACACTGGCTAGGAGAAGCCGGGCACCGAACCAAGAAGGCGAGCCAAGCTGGCGGAGGGATGGGCCGGGACCACGGCTTTGGCGCCGTTCTCCCCGAGCGTGCCAGGGAAAAACTCCCGGCCACCTGGCCTACGCTGGTGACTTCCAAAGCCTCTTAATCCCTACCCACGCAACTGCCCCACGTGGGCAGAAAAAGAGGCCGTGGTCCTGTTTTCTCCCTCTGCCCCGTGGGCACCCTCGTCCCCACTGCGGATTCTTGTCACTCTCTCTCTCTCTGCCTGGCGGGCCTCCTTCGCAGGGCGGTTGTGATGCCAGCTCCCTGTTCCCCTCGGCCAGGGTTGGCGCACCTACGCCATGGGTGCCAAAGGCGGCCCACGGAGCCCTTTCTGTGGGGCACCCGACATCGCCCCTTCGCAGCCGCCATAGTAGCACTTTGCGAAGAATTAGTGGGTTTTGAATCCCAGTTTGGACACTCGGTCTCTAAAAGGTCCGCCCTCACTACCCTAGGCCCACCCCATCGTTTTACATTAACCTTGGCAACAGCACAACCCCCCCCTACCCCCCCCCCCCCGTTTTTTGGCTAAATAATACCTTTTTATAAATAAGACCTCAAAATAAAATATATTTTTTTCTCTCTCTGATTCCCTCCGTTCTGTCGCTCCGTTTGTCCCTCGGTTGAATGTCAGGCAGGTTTTTACCCCGTCCGATCCAACCGGCTCTCGTTGCAAAATATTTTCATTTTTTTCTTAGGGGCCATTTTTTTTCCAGTTTTCAAAACCCTCCGAAGGCCGTCGGTGCCGGGGGCCCCGTGTAAACATTTCAAAGGAAAAAAAACTAGCACACGCCACCTCCTCCTCCTCCTCCTCTTTTCTAGTGAGTCACGGCTTATTAGAGGATCTGTGGCTTTTACGCTCTCTCCCCACCCTGCAAAACCCCCCTCTCTCATTTTCTCGGCCTGCCCAGATGGCAATGACTCACCCCGGGCACAGACAGCCGGGCGTGCCTACTCCGGGCTGGTGGTGACTCACAGTGGTTAGGGGCACCACGAGACAGGATGGGGGGGGGGAGACAAATTTTGGGATTAGCAAATGCCCACCATAAGAAGTGCCCAAAGGCCCATCTCGTCCAGCTTCCTGGATCTCACAGTGGCCCCACCAGATGCCTCTGGGAGCGCACGAGACCAGATCTCTGTCTCCTGATACCCACTCCCCCTGCATCTGGTCCTTGGAAGTACCCTGGTTTTAAGCCTGGAGATGACACATCTCCATCATGGTTTGTCACCTGGGATGGACTTTTCCTCCAGGAATCTGTCCCATCCCCTTTTGAAGGCATCCAGGCCAGATGCCTTCTCCACCTCCTGCGGCAGGGAGTTCCACAGACTAACAACACGCTGGGTGAAAAACATATATATATATATATTCTTTTGTCTGTTCTAACAACACCAACAGGACTTAGATTTCCTGCAGGGACCTGGCAGAAGAAGTGGCTTGGCGGCGGGAGGGGGGGGAGTTTTTAAGGGTCCTTTATTTTGTGTTGGAATTAGGAGGTGGTTCCACCAAAGCAAGCTTTCAGACATTGCAGGATGCTTTGCGACGAAAACAAAGTACCCTGGTGGTGAGCTTTCAGAGGGACCTATTCGTCTCAGCCTGTTCCACCCTAATGGCTCCGCTTGTGGTTGAGGGTTCCCAGTTACACTGACCAGGGTGGTGGAGAATTTAATACTGTTACAATGGCATAGGTTGGCTCTGGCGTGAATCTGAAACGAGATTTCACAAGCCTCTTTTTAGTTAGATTTCATGACAGCCCGCACGGTGCCGTGGGCAGAGCGTGGCGCCCCAAACGGCCTGGGTGAGCGTCGCCACTTAACCGCGGACGCACCGTGTGTGTCAAATTAAAAAATATATATTTGCTGTATTGATACGCTGCCGTTTAGCGGACCCCACCCCCCCAAGTGGGACAGGCACAAAGGAAAAGATTGAAAGGCTGACTTGCTACCGATAAGGAGACCCTAACCCAAAACCATCAAAGACACAAAGACGCATCACTGTTGCCGTAATTCTAACCAGAAACAAAAAGGTTCCCCCCCACCAACAAAAACTCTCTGAACTTGTTTATAGAGCATTTGAAGCTAACCCATGATCCGCTGATTCGTTTACGCAGCTCACGGCGGCACGTTTTAGAACCGCAGGTAGACTGCGCTGCTCCAAGGAGGCTCTACAGAGTCACGTTTTTAGCAAGGAAACCGTGGGTGGGTGGGTGGGTGGGCCTAGCGTCCGACTACCTCCCTGCCGCCCCTTTCATTCTCTCCTCCCCTCTCCTCCCAGGGGAACGTCCATTCGGCTGCAGCTGGCCGGGCTGCCAGAAATGCTTCACCCGCTCGGACGAACTGGCCCGCCACCTGCGCACCCACACCGGCGAGAAGCGCTTCGGCTGCCCGCTCTGCGAAAAGCGCTTCATGCGCAGCGACCACCTCCGCAAGCACGCCCGGCGACACCCGGGCTTCCAGCCCGGCATGGTCCGGCGGACGAACTCTCACGGCGCGTCGGTCAGCGGCTCGGCCGCCAGCAGCCTGACGGGCAGCCCTGGCCCGGACAGTCCGGCCTCTGATCTTCTTAGCCCTTAACAAAAACAACACCGGGACAACAACACGAAAGAGCCCCCCCCTCGCCAGCTTCTTGTAAAACGGGGGCCGCAGAAGGATCGCCCGCCGGCTCCGAGAGCCAGGGTCCCCTCCGTTTCCGCCCATCCGAGTTTTTACATCAACGGAGTCTCACACCCCTGCGGGGTTTTGCCAAGAGGTTCAGAGCGACGGATTTCCGCAGGAGGGGCGAACCCGGAACGCAGGGCCAAGGCGGCGACACCCTTGTGAAGCTTAAGAACGTAAGAACAGCCTTGCTGGAACGGGCCATGGCCCATCCACTGCCAGCGTTCTGCCTCACACGGCGGCTCGCCCTTTGCTTCAGGGTCTTCCCCAGCAGATGTCCTCGCCTGCTTTCGATTCCCCGCCAAAGGCATTGAGAGATCTCCTGCTTCTCTCTTGATACGTTCCCCTCCTCTCCTGCCGCCAGGATCAAATGTGGTATTTTGACCTTTTTTTGTGTGTACACTGTATATATAAAAGGGAGGGGATGTTTTGATATATTTTTGTTCTCCAAAAAACTAAGAGCAATTCGAAAGCTGTATTTATTTGTAGGTTAACGTAGGAGCAGCGTAGCTCAGGGTGACGGATGGGGTCGCGTCCAGGGTTTAGATATCTGAACGCTCCTCTCTGCTGGATGATCAGTAGAGGTCCAAGTAGACATTTTTACTTAATACAGTTTTAACAACAAAGGAAGCACGTCCACAATTCCAACACCATGGCAACAACGTGCAATGCCCAGGATGCCTTTAGATGTGGCGAACTTTCTGTATTAATTCACAATGCCTTGGTGCAATTGAAGGAGGGTGCGTCCTTGCCAACGCCACCTTCTCATTTCCTTCGTGCGCTCCGTTTATTTGCGAAATCTTAAAATCTCCTTTTTCGGAGCCTGGAAAGGTTCTAATCTTTCCTTCGTAGGTAAGCAGCCGCCAAGATTTGAGGAAGGAAAACAGAAAAAACGGCGACTTTGGGATGCTCAAGTCTGGCCCGAGTTTGGAACAGCCTGCTTTTCGAATTCAGGACTGTGCGGAACAGTGCCCGGGAGGGATCAAATTAAAGAGAGGAGAGGGTTGTGTGTGTGTGTGTGTGTTGTGTGCATGCGTGAGGGGAGGTTATATTATTGGAGCCAGTTTGTGTGCCAACACGGGAGACAGGGCTTTGACGGGGGGGGGGTGTTCGTGGAGCCGGTTCGGCAGCTCGATCGGAGCGCAGCGAATCCGCTCGAACATGGATTCGAACTCAGGGCCTATGGATGTCGGAGGGAAACGGGTCAGGAGGCACGAAACGCTTGCAAGAAGCCCCAAAGTTCGCTGCTGATTCGTAGAGCGCAGTAAAGCAACGAGGGCGGGGGCGCCTCGAATGGAGACGCGGTTGGGATAATCCGGTTTTGCACTATCGTCTGTCTCGTCTTTTCAGGGATAAGGATTTTTTCCCCCCTTGTTCATAGAATTTTCTGAGGAATACTTTTGTGTGTGAGAGAGAGAGAGAGACACACAAAGTATATGATTCCCATTGTTTCTCTTCTAGAAGATATAATACAGCAAGCTTTTTAAAAAAAATAAAGATGATGATGATGATCTTACAATTGCAGAGCTAAGCAACTTAACACGCGCTGCAATCAGGGAAGCCTTTAAGGAAACCAGCCCTTGTTACTTGTTGGGAACTGACGGGTATTTTTTGTAACACAGATTTGAATCAGGTAGGAAGCTTTGGAAAATATTCTTGGTTTGTCAGGTCTATAATCAGAAATGGTTTTTATATACACACACATGCACACACACACACAGTGGACCCTTGTATAACAGAACATTTGTACAACATAAAAATTTCCAGAGATAGGGGAAATTTGCTTAACATAATCGCCTATGGGGAGAATCCATACCACATAAAAATGGGATCACTCCGTTTCCAATGCATTCCTATGGGACTTTGTATAAAGGGAAATTTGCTTACCATAATTTCATTTTGAATGAATTAATTCCTTTATAAGAGGTACCACTGTGTGTGTGTGTGTGTGTGTGTGTGTGTGTGTATGCAGACAGAAATAGTTTATACACACACACACACACACACACACACACACACACAAATAGTTTATCTATAAAGGCAGACTTAAGAAAGGAGGGAAGTTACAATTTTTGGGGACTATAAACCCCAGAGACTCTCAGCCAGCTAGGCTGATGTGGAAAATGCCGAATGTATATACTGTATAGTCTTTTTGTAAAAGGGAACACATTTGTAAGAAGCCTAGACCGTTGGAGACAAACCGGTACCGCAGCCTCCTTTGTTCCTAGAATGGAAGGTGAATTTTGTACTTCCTCAGAGGGGAGGGAGATAGGAAAAGTTACTTTTTACGCTCCCACCAAGGGTGCTGTTCTATTTCGTGGCGGGTATTGCACGGACCGCAGGAACGGTGGGCCGAAAGCAATTGTATTTCCCCCCCTCCATGGCTGTGGTTTTCCTAAGCACTGAAGCCCAGTACTGTGTGTATCTCTCTTTCTCTGTATCGTTTCACCCTTCCTGTTTGGCTGTTCACTAAATAAAGCGACAACAAAAAATTTAAACTGTGTATCCATCCTGCTGGTTTTTTTAAAAACAGATTTTACAGGGCAGCTCCCTCAGCTGCTGCCAAAGGGAATGGCTGGGGTTTTCCCACGGGTTTTCGTTCTCCAGTTACCAGGCAGGAGAGAGGAAAAGTTACTTTTTTCAGGGAAGGGGCCAAAGGCAGCTTTAAACCCCCCCCAAACACACACACACACACCGGTTGCGTGTTGGGAATGTGTTGACTTCCAAATACGGCCAAACCACAGCTGCCATCCTCCAAGCCAGCTTTGCGAAAGAAGAGACTTGTGGTGTCCAGAAACTTGCATCCTATTTTCCCCCTTTGATCCATTCAAGAGAGGGATGGGTTTCCTTGTCCCTATTTTTTTATTTTTGGTCACTCTGTCTCTAAAAGCGTTAAGAGGCGAAATTGCATGGGGATGAATCAGCTTTTGGAGTGGGATCTCTCTATAAATATAGTTTTCTGCCAACATGACTTCCTACATAAGGCAGAGGAGCCTTCCTTACGAAAAAAAGTTGGCAACCTCAGTCCCTCCCCCGCCCCTTAAATTATTTTTGCCCTCATCCTAATGTATTCCTAAATGATTCTTCCACGGCTTAAGGCACCTTTCCCTTTTTACTCTCGTTAATTTACTAATTTAGTATTAATTCCAATTTTACGCCAGGCCATGACATAGCCACCTCACCGCTATTTGTATAGGGATTGAAGGACCCCGCTGGAAGGAGGCGAGCATGCGCTTTAAACTGCCTTGCGCCTCCGGCGCCCGCTTTGTTTGCCCTTACCTAACATGGCGGCGGCGGCCGCGAAAGCCGTCGGTAGGCCACCCCACCCGCCCTTGCCGCCTTTCCCCACCAGCGAGCATGCGCAGTTCCATCCGCGGCGTTCTCCCCCCCCCCTCCCTCTGAGGAGCCAAGATGGCCGTCTCTTTTTTTTTCTCCCCTCAGCCCATCCAAGGCGACGCATGCGCACTCGCGCCCCCATGTTGTGGCCGGCCTCCGCCTTGCCCTGAGTGGAGATGGCGGCGCCCTCCCGTAGGGTTTCCCTGCGCGGCGCATGCGCGGTGGTTCCCGGCGCGGCCTTACCTTGCCCGGAGTCAAGATGGCGGCGGCCTGAGGGGAGACGGTTGAGGGGGGCAACCGAAGGCGCCTTTTCCTTCTCGGGATGCTCCGCTCCAGCGGCTTCTTCCGCGGCCTCGAGTGCCCTTTCGGGCCGGCCTGCGGGAGGCCCCACTGCCACTTCCGACACCCGCCGGGGGCGGCCCTCCTCACGGAGACGGGACCCCCCGGCCTTCCTCTTCCTCCTCCTCTTCGCCCTTCCTCCAGGCGCCCTCCTCCCTCAGGTAAAAAAAAAACGGCGCTCTGCCCATGCTCAGAGGCTCACAAGGAGGAGAAGGGGGCAGGGCGGGGGGGGGAGGAGAGGAGGCGGCCCGGCGAGGTTGCACTGAAAAGCACTCTGCACATGCTCGGGGGGCCCCCGCTTCGAGGGAGACCGGTGAGCGCTGCGCATGCTCAGAAGCGCGGGCTGCACACCCCCCCTCCTCGCTAGAGAGGCAGGTGAGGGAGCGGGTTTGGGCGGAGGGCGCTCTGCGCATGCTCAGAAGCGCAGGTTGCCCCCCTAGAGGGGCAGGTGAGGGAGCGGGTTTGGGCGGAGGGCGCTCTGCGCATGCTCAGGAGCTCGGGTTGCCCCCCCCCCTGGAGGGGCAGGTGAGGGAGCGGTTTGGGCAGAGGGCACTCTGCACATGCTCAGGAGTACTACTTCAGGACAGGGACGGAGGAGGCGGGCTTCCCTCCTGCCTGGGCTAGGAGCTCTTTGCGTATGCTCAGAGGCACGGCAACATCCTGGCAGGAGGGTGTGTGTGTGCCAGAGGCACTCTGTGCATGCTCAGAGGAGGGACCAAAAGGCGGACC
Organism: Phrynocephalus vlangalii; assembly: GCA_037367305.1. Classification (NCBI taxonomy): domain Eukaryota; kingdom Metazoa; phylum Chordata; class Lepidosauria; order Squamata; family Agamidae; genus Phrynocephalus; species Phrynocephalus vlangalii. The sequence goes on from JAWVWN010000615.1 coordinate 695,023, forward strand.
AAGAAGGGCCAGTGACCTCCCTGGCCATTAATCAGGGCCTTCCCTGGTTCCTTCCTTGCCCTGGAATGCAGAGTTGCACTCTGCTTAGGCTCAGATGCCCTCTTGATTTGCTCTGGTTCTTGTACCCTGTGGGCCCTTGCTTTCTGTTTTTCTCCACCACCACCACCCACTTCTTGGCACTGGCAGCAGAGGTCACACTTTGCACATGCTCAGGGGCACACGAAAAGTGTGAGAGAAGAACTCTGTGGACGCTCAGAGGCTCTGCTAAGCCAACGCAGCAGCAGCATCTTCCTTCCTTCCTCTCTTCCTTTTTCTCACCCGGGTGACTGAGAATCTTCACAGACATCCTTTTCTTCTCGTTGAAGACGCCGGTCTCCTCATCGCAACCACAGCCTTGCCAAGTAGGCCCGGGGGTGGGGGGATAAGAAGAGACTGAACCTGGCTCAGAATCACCCTCAATGAGGACCAGAAACTTGGTTCGCCCATCACACCGTATAGTGTACAATCCTTGCCGCTATGCCACAATCTCTCTTTCTCTTGAAATGACTTACAAAAAATATTTATTTATTTTGCTTTTTTAATACCCTACAAGGATCTTTTTTTTTAAAATCTCTTTTTGTATTTCATTCCTACCACTAAAAAACAATGTCTTCCATCGTTTGACATTTCTCCTGATGCTGGAATGCCATGTGGGTGTCAGATAAACCTCCGAGAACAACAACCCCCCCCCTTAAACCACCCTTTAGGCTAGATGGCCGCTGTATATAGATCTAATAAGTACTATAATAAATATAAATATAAATTAAAGGCGAGGAACAACCCAGCCTGGTTTCCCACCGTGGTTTTTTTTGTTGTGGTTGTTCTCCCAAAGAGGGAAGTGTCTCTTTAAGAGAGCCACATGGATGGCGAAAGGTGGATCTTTTGACGGGTTTCCGGTGGTGGCTTCGTTCTCCAGTTGTTGTTTTTTAATCGGGGCTGCCCAGGCATGAAGGCAAGCACCCATGGCTGGGTTTTGAGGGGGGCTCTTCGCATCCCAGGGGCTTTGAAAGGAGATTCTTTAACGATCTCGTACAGGGAGAGGAAAAAGGTCTCTCACTTTCTCTCTTTTTGGAAGTGACGGCATGAACAAGTACCTCTGTTGTTTGCTCACCCACGAGAACTCGGGTAAGGAGAAGAAAACCATACGTATATACAGTGTATACAGCTATATATCTATATCTATTCTACATATATATCTATACCTGTATCTAATTGATACCTATTTATATCTATATCTATCTATCACCTTTATATATACACAGATTAAATTTGTTAATTGAGGTACCACTGTGTGTGTGTGTGTATGTATATATATATATACACACACACACACACACACACACACACACACACACACACACACACTGGTACCTCAACTAACAAATTTAATCTGTTCCGAATGCATTCTCTTAAATTGAACTACTCTTAAGTCGGAGTACCTGTCTAAAAATTGAAAAAATAAGTAAAAAAAATCAAAAAAATGGAAAAAATCTATCTATCTATCTACTCCATTTAACAAGGATTCTATCTATCTATCTATCTATATACCTCTCTATCCCTTCCTTCCTTCCTTCCTTCCTTCCTTCCTTCCTTCCTTCCTTCCTGGTCTATCTATCTATCTATCTACTCCCTTTAACAAGGATTCTATCTATCTATCTATCTATCTATCTATCTATCTATCTATCTATCTATCTATCTATCCCTTCCTTCCTTCCTTCCTTCCTTCCTTCCTAATCTATCTATCTATCTATCTATCTATCTATCTATCTATCTATCTATCTATCTATCTATCTATCTATCTATCTATCTATCTATCTATCTATCTATCTATCTATCTATCTATCTATCTATCTATCTATCTATCTATCTATCCATCCATCCATCTATCTATCTATCTATCATTTTTAGGGAGCTTTTGGGAATTTCCCGAAGCGGTTCGCTTGGGGCGAACGGCGCCCCTCTTGCCAGGCGAGTAGCAATGCTTACCTCGCTCTGCAGACCAGCCTTCAGGGCTCCTGGGGTGGGTTTTTAATTCCAGCTGCTCCTTCTTCCTCCTGTTTTAAAAAGCGTTCCTTTCTGTCTCTCTCTCTCTCTCTCTCTCTCTCTTCTCGAAAAATAAAACAAACTTCTCAGTGGCCTTTCCAGGTGGAAAAAATCCCTTGTCGTCAGAGCATCTGGAGAGATCTTTTATCTTTAATAATAATAATAATAATAATAATAATAATAATAATAATAATAATAATAATAATAATGATGATGATGATGATGATGATGATGATGATTTAGCGTCTAGTCTCTTCCTCAGCTGGAGGGGGGAGGGAAAGTAAATAATGGCTGTTAAAAAAATAATAATCCAGAGAATTAAAACGAAACAGAACCCGCACACGACACACTGATGAGATTTCTCTAGGCTCCACGGTTGCTTCTTAGCAGAGGCAGTGGGGAATCGAAGGGGGTGGGGGGGGTGGGAAAGACACGGCACCTCCCCAAAATCCAGGTGGAGGTAGCCGCGGGTGCCTGCAGGTCGCTTGAAAAAGCGAGACCGCGCGTCCGGATTTCTTGACGAAGGGACCGCTCGTCTCCCTTCGACACCCGAACCCCGGCGTCGCCGGCTCCCAAGTTCGCCAAACCGGCCCGGTGCTTTTCCGCCGACGAGAATCCGGGCACCGGCGTCGCCTCGAAGGCAGAAGCGCAGCCCGGCGTGGCCGCCTCCGCCGAGCCCAGAAATTAAACTAATTAGCCGTCCTCTCCGCGATGTTCATTTCCCTGAAACCGGTTCTGTCCGCGGCCCTTTTCTGATGAATCAGAAGCCTTCGCTTCTCCCCAGTGGCTTACGGACATCAAATAACCCATGTGTGGGGTTTCGGGGAGGGGGGGTTAGGGCACCCTGTGCTCGTTTGCCCTGCTAATTATAGACAGCGAGTCCCTCTTTGAAGTGCAGGTGTTCGAGAGCGTGCGAGTCCCTGCTTTGTGTGCCTGATGTGTGTGTTTAAATTAGGACTGATTTTGAAGCAGTATGAAACTTTCAGGAGTTTCTAAATCAGCCTCTGAGTTGTGTTTTTGCAGCGCGCTGACTGACTAATAATTTAAGAGGACACCTAAAAATCTGAATTGACAACCCCTTTCCTTCCACCTGCCCCGCTCTCCTTCCTTTCAAAGCCCCGGGGTTACCTCGAGGGGGGGAAAAAAACATTTCAGAAGCGGATTAACAGTCTAGAGAAAAATGAAACTTCTCCTTGTTGGACGGAGCTAAAGAGGGAAGTTTTAAAAAGAGCAGCTAGGATCTTAGGAGAAGAAATGACCACACAGGCTTTGAGTCAGACTCGGTGGTCTTATCTGTGGGTTTTTTCCCCCCAAGGGAGGGGAGTGGAAGCAACAGGTTTCAGAAGCTGATAAGAAGGCGTTTCGTCTTCTTGAAAAAGTTGCCTTCGGAAAAAAAGCCCCGGCTCATTTGAGCCGAGTTGGAGGGCAGCGTTCGTCTGGTTTTCGTGCGATTCAGTCAAATTTCCGCCAAGTTTGGAAGCGTTTCCCGGCTGGCCACACTCCCCAGCGAGGCGGGAAGGGTGGGTGTCGGGGTCCCCATGCTACGGTCTCCGGCCGCTCCTAGCCCCCTTCTGCCGCTTTCCTCCGCCTGACGGATTAAGTGGGCTGCGAGTTGGAAGGGCCGCCCGAAAGCTAGGGCGAAAGAGCCAACCCCCCCCCCCAAGCAGGACTGAGGTTTGCCGCTTCAGATTTGACTGATTTTCTAGGAAGAAGGTCCCTGTTATTTAGTAATCCTCTCTTTCTCTCTCTCTTCCTCCTCCTCTCCCCTCCCCCCCACCAGGTGGTGGCTATGACCCGTACAACCCCGACCTGCCGAAGCCCGTGGTCCAGAACCCCAATGGCGCCTTGGAGGACCTTCGGGAGCCCTGCGCCAGCATCTTGGAGCTGGAGCTGGTCAACCGGGCCATTGAAGCCGCCCAGAACGAGTACGAGCGCGACAAGAAGAAATACGAAGCGCTGCTGGAGACGGCCAAGGAGCGCGGGGCGGCCGGTTCCTCCTCGCTGGCGGATCCCGAGCCATTCCCGTCCTTGGAATACAACCCGGGGTGCTACGAACCCAGCAGGAACGCCGACTACAACCCAACCCCTTTGGGGACGGCGGCGGCGGCGGCGGCGGCCACTGCCGGCTCAAGCCGCTCCAACAAATACACGCTGGATTCCTCCCGCCGGGCGAGGCCGAGGGGCAGCTCGCTGGAGTACGTCCCCACCGTGGTCAGCCAGCCGAAGAAGTACGGCGTCGGCCGGCCGGCGGCCGGGAAGTACACCGTCGACAACTCCAAGCCCTCGACCGACCTGGAGTACGACCCTCTTTCGAACTACTCCGCCCGCCTACTGAGCAAAGCCCGGGCGCAGCAGGAGTCCGAGCGCAAGCGGGCGGCGGAGGGCGGGGAGCCCTCTTCGCCCGGCTGGAAGAAGCGCCGCGACTCGGGCAGCGACCCCGAGCCGCCGGCACGGTTCTCCGAATCGGACGAGGACGAGCCGCCGGGGGGGCCCTCGGGACCACCGCCCGTCGCCAAAGAAGAAGGTGCTCTGCGCACCGACCCGAGCGCGCGGCGCATGAAAGAGACCGCCGTCCAGTATGACATGGGAGACCTCGGAAGTCAGGAGGCGGACGGAGCCAAGCCGGCTCCGACGCCCGCGGCGGAAGAGAAGGCCAAGCGGAGGGAGAAGGTGAAAAAGAAAGATTCCGGCAGCCGCAAGGCGGAGGGGAAGAAAGAGGAGGGCAGAGCTGCCAAGAAGGAGAAAATGGCCGCGAAAGAGGGGCACAGAAACGGAGAGAGGGGGAAGGAGGGGCCCGGGAAACGTCGCACTGATGGTTCCACCAAGAAGCCCCGCCAGTCCCGGTCTCCCGGAGGGGCGGAACGCCCGGCGTTGAAGATAAAAACGGACGCGGCCAGGAAAACGGAGCCGGGTGGGGGAAAGGGCAGCAAGGTCAAGCCGGACGAGCCGAGGGCCAAAGAGAAGGAGGGGAAACTCCAACGGACCAAGCAGGACGCACCCAAGGGCCCGCCGGCCGGCTCGCCGTCGGCGGGTAGCTCGGGGGGACGTCCGAAGGCGAAACAGCGGGCCCCGAGTCACGCCGAACTCTTTGGGGATGAGAGCGGGGAGGACGACGACGCCCCCGCGGCCTTCGCCGACCTGGGTTCGGATTCCGACGGACGAGGAGGCTTCACATCGCCCCGGGACAACGGGGTGGCCGGGCCGAAGCGGCCGAAGCCACCGGGGACCCCCTCGCTGCTCTCCTCCTCCTCCTCCTCTGATTCGGACGATGGCCTCGACTACTCCCTCCTGGAGAAGGAGCTGGACCTGGAGTCGGATCCGATGGAGGAGTGCTTGAGGATTTTTAACGAGGCCACCGACGTCAAGACGGAAGACAAAGGGCGGATGGGGAAGCAGGTAAGCGCTCCCGTAGCTCGGCCGGACCGGCCGTTTCCAAACCGGTCCCTTGTTTTAGCTGGGCTTGCTCACGGATAAAAGGTTCCCGATGAGGAGCCTTCGCCCCGGGGGTTCAGAAGGCCTCACCCTGGCCTTGGGGTCTCTCTCTCTCTCTCTGTCTCTCTGGGCCTTTTCACACGACCCCTAAGATCCGCTGGCCACTTAAATTCGGACCAGAGATCTTAGGGGTTCGTCGCTGTTCCTGCGTTCCCACCCCTTTCGCACTCCTGGCTGCTGGCTGCGTGAGGGGAGGGAGAAAAAAAGGGAGAAAGGAATGCTGCTCACCTCCATTCTGCCCTCCCGGCACTGCATTCAGATCTCTTAAAGGGGCGGGGGGGGGCAAAAAAAGAACAAACAGAAGCAAGGAGAGCCGGGCAGTCACTACTGTTATATCCGCATCAGGAATTATCACCTCCGGAGAGCAGGTTCTTGAAAAGTGCGCTGGGACGCGCTTAGGTGGGCGTGGTCTCACTTAATTATCTGTAAACTCCAGAGCTGGTGGGGAAACATTTTTAAGCTCCGGAGCTGGGAGCCATTTGCGGCGGAGTTTAGGGGTCGTGTACAAAGGGCCTAAGTCTCTCTCTCTCTCTCTCTCTCTGGCCCTCCTTCCCCTGCAGCCGTCCAGAGAGGAAGGAACCGAGGAGAAGCCCGCCGACGGCAGATCGACCACGCTGTTCCCGGGCCAGAAACGCCGGATCTCTCACGTCTCCAAGCAAGGCGGTGGCGTAAGTAGAGCTCGGAGCTGCCAGAAGCAAACAATAAAAAAAAAAAGCTCAGAGAGTCAGCAGGGTGCCGGCTTGTCTCTGGGCCCCCAGGCCCTGTGGCCGCTTGCCCCGGATCGTGATTTGCAGGGCGTGATTTCGGGCTGGGCTCGTGGGGTAAACCCGTTCGCCAGGTTCGTTTATGGACCTCTTGCGGGGCGTCGCTCGCCCGAGAAGGCAGTGGGGCTGCCTCGGAGTTGGAGGGCGGAGAACAGCAGGAAAAGAGGAAGGCTCCACGGGTGGACGGACTCCCTTCGGGAAGCCACAACCTGGGTTTGCGTAAGTCTCGAGCAGGGCGGTTACAACGGGGCCCCCTCCGGCCTCATTCACCCACAGGGGCGCCATCCGTCGGATGCCCCTCGATGGCATTTAACCGAAACAAGAAATAATAACAACAGTACTAATGTAATCTTGGAACGGCAGCACCGGAAGGGGTTCCTCCAGAGGCCATCCATTCCAGCCCCTGCCAAGGAGGGTGGTGGGTGGGGGATCGAACTCCCAACCTAGCCAGCTCTACGGCCGAAGCCACGTCGGCAAACAGAAATGTTAGAAGGCTGGTTGCCACGCTCCAATTCCGCGTATCTGGGTTTTAGCCCAAACCGAGCTTTTAAAACAAGCAGAGCGAGGAGCTCTTAATGGCTTTTGTAGATAATAGACGCGTTTCCAGGTTCGGGTGTCTTGTTTGCTCCTTCCCAGGCACCCGTCAGCTGCCTGTTTCAACAAGCGGGTAGAGGGGGGGGGGACGGCACGTTCCCCTCGCTCGCCCCAGCTGGCCCATGATGTCCTGAACACCCCTGCAAGAGATAAGAAACCTGGGAAACGGGGACGGGGGGGGCGCAAATGGGATGGATAAATGAAACCAAACACCCTTAATTCAAATATTTGCAGGTTTTTTTTCCCCCCAAGCTGCAAAAAAAAGCTTTTACTGACCCACGTTAGGAAGGAGAGGGTGGGTTTGTGTGCGGAGGACGGGAGACGCTGCCGGGGTTTGAGGCGCCCGGCTGCAGACTCAAAAGGTGGGGGGGTTGATTCCTCCCCCCCCCCTTCAGTGTGGGTTGATCGGTTTGGGTTCTCCTCAGCTCCTGAGACCCATGGGATCGTCTTGTCCCGTTCCCTCGGCCGAGGCGGGCAGTCCGATGGGTGTCCGGCGCCTTGCCTCGTCGGTTCAGGAAACCATGAGAATCCGTGGCACTCAATTCTGAGAACATAAGAACCTAAGAAGAGCCCCTGCTGGATCAGGCCCAAAGGCCCATCTCGTCCAGCTTCCTGGATATCTCACAGTGGCCCCACCAGGTGCCTCTTGGAGCGCACGAGACTCGATCTCTGTCTCCTGATCCCACTCCCCCCTGTATCCGGCCCTTGAAGGACCCTGGTTGTAAGCCTGGAGATTACACATCTCCATCATGGTTTGTAACCTGTGATGATGGACTTTTCCTCCAGGAATCTGTCCAATCCCCCTTTTGAAGGCATCCAGGCCAGATGCCATCCCCACCTCCTGTGGCAGGGAGTTCCACAGACTAACAACGCGCTGGGTGAAAAAAAAATATTTTCTTTTGTCTGTTCTCACTCTCCCAGCCCTCAATTGGAGTGGGTGTCCCCTCGTTCTGGTATTTTGTGAGAGGGAGAAGAGCGTCCCTCTGTTTTCTGTGGCCTCAGCCAGGGCGAACCACGGCTCTGTGTGTGTGTATCTCTCTCTCTCCCCCCCCCCCCAATCCCCGCGCAGGCTGACACCCCGAGTAAGCCCGTGGTCCGTCCCTACCGGCCCCCGACGGCCCAAGAGGTGTGCTACCAAAGGATCCAGATGGCTCAGAAGCAGGCCGCCCTGCTAGCCGCGCAGCGGGCCCAGCCTTCCCCCGTGGGGTCGCCGCCGCCCGCCGCCCCCCAACGCAGCACCCCCCTCGCGGCACCCAAAGGGGAACGGAAGCGCATCGCCCACATCCCCAAGGCCGCCTCAGCTCCGGCTTCGAATTCCGGTAGGCAAGCGTTTCCGACTTGTTGGCACCTGGGATGTTTCTTTCTTCTTTGGAGTGGGGGGGGGCGGGGACAGAAAACACGTCCCGTCAAAACAGGCCTCTTAAAACCGCTCCTTTGAACAGCCGCGCCGGGATGTTATTGTGAGCCCATCGGAACAAGATTTTAACGTTTTCAAAAATACGTCCAGGTCCCGGACAGGTTCCAATCCTGCTCTCGGGGATATTCATCCGCCGCGGAGGAATTAAAATACAGAGGATGTTTAGGATCGTGAGCATTGCAAAATAAGCGGGTTAATGCATGGTGCGTAGGAGAAATGCATGGGGGGGGCGAGGGAGTCCCCGCGGGGTGTGGGGTTTCTTTGCGTGTGACGCGAGAGCGGAGATTCGTACCCGTGGGGTCCCCTCTCGTCCTTTGACGACGGCTCCCGGGAGCACCCGCCTTTCCCGCTTCCGTTTGGGAAACACAGGGATGCGTAACTCAAGTACCCTGTTTCCCTGAAAATAAGACATCCCCCCAAAATTAAGACCTACTTACAGTTTTGCCTCTCACTGAAATATAAGGCATTCCCCCCCCGAAAAGAAGGCCTCCCCGAAAATAAGATGACAATAAATGTGTACCGCATTCTTCTTCATGGAAAAATAAGACATCCCCTGAATATAAGACCTAGCCCATTTTGGAGAGCAAAAATTAATATAAGACACTGTCTTATTTTCAGGGAAACAGGGTAGCAAAGAAACAGAATAGGATCATGGATGCAGAGCAGGGTTCCAGGCCTCCCTGGTTTGCTCAACACCGGACTTAACGGAGGCCCGGCGGTGAAGGGCCGGTTTGCGTGCGCAGCTTCCTTCTGCATCATGTCTGCCCGTTCTTTCTCTCCCCCCCCCTTTTCCAGCCCGCGGGGGCCTCAGGAAGACCCCTCCGCCGGGGAACGCCCCCTCCTCCAACGGCACGGACGCCCCGTCCCTCAAAGCCCGCACCCTGGCCGGCATGGCCTCCAAGACGACCACCCCCAACGCCCCCAAGCGGGTGGCCCACGCGCCTACGTTGCAGGTCAGCCTCTAAACCGCCACCCCCAGCTCGCGTGCCTCGCTTAGAACCGCTCTGGCGGGGATTTTCTCCCGCCTTGACCGCACGCACGCCTTCTGATCCCCCTCCCTCCAGAGCGCGACGCTGAAGCGGCCGGTGATCCCCGCCGAGTTTGGCGCCAAGGTGCCCACCAACGTCCGCCAGAGGTACCTCAACCTTTTCATCGACGAGTGCCTGAAGTTCTGCCCGTCGCAGCAGGAAGCGTTCGAAAAGGTCTGCGCCTCCCGAGGAACGCGGGGGGGGGGGAGCGCTGTTCGGGTGGGGGCCCCTGTTTCTTTTCATTTTCGTTTCCCGGTCCGAGCGCTTCGCCTCGCGGCAGCTCCGTTACCAATCAAAATGCAGATCCAGCTTCGGGAAGTCCGCCGCCGCCGCCCCCTTCTAAAAACACAATGATTCGAATTCCCTGGCAATCAGCGGAGGTCCTTTGAGTGAGAGAACATAAAGAGCGTAACATAAGAACCTAAGACAGGCATGTCTAAACTTCGGCCCTCCAGATGTTTTAGACCACAACTCCCAGAGTCCTTTGCCATTGGAAATGCAGGCTTGGAATTCTGGGAGTTGTGGTCCAAAACATCAGGAGGGCCGAAGTTTGGGCATGCCTGACCTAAGAAGAGCCCCTGCTGGATCAGGCCAAAGGCCCATCGAGTCCAGCTTCCTGTATATCATAGTTGGCCCCACCAGATGCGTCTGGGAGCGCATGAGACTAGATCTCTGTCTCCTGATAGTCCACTCCCCTGCATCTGGCCCTTGAAGGACCCCGGTTTTAAGCCTGGAGATGACACACATCTCCATCATGGTTTGTCACCTGGGATGGACTTTTCCTCCAGGAATCTGTCCAATCCCCCTTTTGAAGGCCTCCGGGCCAGATGGCATCCCCACCTCCTGTGGCAGGGAGTTCCACAGACTAACCACACACTGGGTTAAAAAAGAAAATAGGGTTTAGTCTGATGCCCCTCACAAGGAGGGTATAAGTATTTTGATGGCCGAGGGGCCACCCTGGCCCTCCCAGGGACCCCAAAGAGAAACCAGGACTGCTTCAGCTGCAGTGCCGCCTCCTCTCCGGGCGAAGCCGGGGGAACACCCCCCCCCCGGTTTTCAAAACCTGGGCTTTGCATTGTGGATCCCGCAATTTTGAATCTTGAGCCCTCGGCCTCGGGGACCCCGGGACGTGCTGAGGCCCTGCCGCTTCTCCCTCGCAGGCCCTCTCGGAGGAGAAAACGGCCTACGAGCGCAGCACCAGCCGCAACATCTACCTGAACGTGGCCGTGAACACCTTGAAGAAGCTACGGAGCCTCCTCCCGGGCGCCACGCCGGAGACGCACAGTAGGTCTTCGGGGGCTGGAGCGGGCCACGGCGAAGGGCATCCGCGCCCAGCCCTGGATTTTTCCCCCCACCACCGCCCCTTGATTCCGGACGGCGTTTCGGAAGTGGCAGTCTCAAAGTCCCCCACCCCTTGCGCGTTTGCCCGGGGGGAATACACGCTCGGGCTCCGAGCCCCCGTCACGTGGATGATTCCCCCCACCTTTATCTCTCTCTCCGCCTTCAGAGAACAGTAACCGGAAGGTAGTTTCGCACGAAGCCATGCTGGGCGGGAAACTGGCCGCCAAGACCAGCTTCTCCATCCACCGCTCGTCCAGCTTGCGGGCGGAAGACCTGACCGGTGCGTTGTTCCGTCTCCCCTTTCTCTCCCCTCTGGGGGGTGGGGGGGACGCGGGGTTTAATTCGCCTCCACGAGGGAGCTGGTGGGATCCTGAATAGAACTGCAACACGCACCCCCACAAATCTTTTTTTAAAATAAGAAAACCAACCCCAACAGGCGCTTAAACCTTCTTGGAGTTTTCCCGGTGGGCTGGAATGAATGAATACTTTTCAACGGCCAAATCCAAAATACGTATCTATTAAAAAAAAAATAGTACCAGTTACAGCAAAACAAGGAAGAACAAGGGAGGGGGGAATACCCTATAAATTGAGGCCTGCCTAAATTATGGGGTAGATCTCACATTGTTGAATCCTTTTGAGCGCGAATAATAATTGCTGCCGCACAGAATTTAGCTCCATTAGACAGCATGCTTGGAGTAGGGCCTTCTACAGTGTATCTACCGTGGTCCCTTGTATCAAGGAATTAATTCGTTCCCAATGAAATTATGTTAAGCAAATTTTCCTTTGGACCAATTTCCCATAGGAAGGCATTGAAAACAGAGTGATCCCGTTCTTATGTTGTACGGATTCGCCCCCCTAGGCGATTCTGTTCAGCAGATGTCCCCCTATCTCCGGAATGTTTTACGTTGTACACATTTTATGTTATACAAACCGTTTGTTATACAAGGGTCCACTGTATTTTGCCCTGACCACAGGAGGCGGGTATAAAATGCCTCTGGCCGTCGGGGGAATGGCTTTAAAGAAGGAGCAATAAGTTTTTCCCTAATTCCCTTTCCCGTTGCGCTTTGAGATCAGAAAGGCCCGGTCTGGTCCGATACTGGGGACGCTTTATTCTTCGGCTCTTGCCGCCCGCAGGGGCTGCCCTGTACCGGCGGCTGAAGGAGTACGTTTTGACGGAGGAGAACTTGAAAGAGCACAGCTACCCCCTCCCGTGTCCCGAGAGGCCCGGGCGGGCTGTCGTCTTCACGGCAGAAGAGAAGAAGACGGCGGATGGTAAGCGCTCGCAGGATGGGGTGGTGGACACCGGGGGGTGGGGTGGGGGGACACCACGCCGGGGCTTCTCATGCCCGTGTTTCTTCCGGAGAGAAGCGGCTGTCTCAGTTCAGTCCGTGCGTGTTGACTGGGAACTGGGTTTCTACCTTGGTGCTCCTTCGGAGGTTTTCGATCTCTCAAGCCTCCTTCGGAAAACTGGGCCTCGCTCTACCCGGGGTTCTGAAGACGCAAAATTCTCGTCACTCCGGAAGTCGGTGTGGTTTTATTGTGACCCTGCCTTTCCACACACACACACACACACGCGCGCGCGCGCACACACACACACACACACACACACACACACACACACACACACACACACACACACACACACACACACACACACACACACACACAAAGGAACCTCTGGTGGCCCACATCATTAAACACTTTAAAAATGGCAAAACATTCAGTTACCCAGCTTGCTGGGGGGGCAATGTGTAGCCTGCACCCTGTAATTAAAATTGTAAACCGCCCAGAGACTACTTAAAGTGGTATGGGACGGTATATATATATCAGCAGAACACTTTTGTTAAAGGAGAAACAAGGACAGACGTCAGATTTTGTGTTCCCAGCCTGCTTCTTGCCTTCAGTTTCTGGTTGTTGTTCTTCCAATCCGCCACAGGGAGAATCTTTTCATGGACCTTTAAGCGGCAACCCACGACCCTTTTGGGAGGCTCGGAGAGGCGAAATAAACCCCAGCGCCTCCTCTGCCCCCGCCTGCCCCCCAACTCCTTCGTTATGGGTTCCCCCCCGAGACTGAAGCAACCCAACCGGCAGGTCTTCAGGGTCCCTAGACAGGAAATCAGTTTATTTTTTAAGAAACAGGATGTCTGAGCTTTCTTTCACCTCTCCGCTTGTACGTCCAGGTTCCAGCCGCGTCTGCTGCCGCTGCGGTACCGAGTACGCCGTGACGCCGTCGGGGAACTGCGTGCGTCGAGAGGAGTGCGTCCACCACTGGGGGCGGCTGCGGAAGCAGAGGGGTAACCGGGATTTCTCGTGGAGTTTTGAAGCCCTGAGTCCTACCCTTTAGTCCAGAGCACCCCGGCGGGCTTTTCCCCTCTCGTAGGGCGGGGTGTCGGCTTCCATACCAGGTGCCCGGCTCCCCTCGCATCTCGGGACGTCCCTTCCCTCTTCCGGTGGCCTCTGCGCCACGGACTGGCCCGAAGGCGCCGGGTGGAAGGAAATTCACATCGCCGCTGGGAAGGAAAAGAGTTTTCCTCCTTGCGTGAAAGAGACGTTGGTTTCGGGAAAGCCAGCGCGGAACTTTCAGTGGGTGCCCCTGGCTTCCAAGTTGGGGCGTTGCATTAGGGGTAGGGGTAGGGGTTAGGGTTAGGGTTAGGGGGGTTAGGGTTAGGGTTAGGGGGTTAGGGTTAGGGTTTTAGGCTTAGGGGGGTTAGGGTTAGGGGGTTAGGATTAGGGTTTTAGGGTTAGGGTTAGGGTTAAGGGGGTTAGGGTTAGGGCTTCCAAGTTGGGGCGTTGCATTAGGCCCTCCTATTGCATTAGGCTGGGGTTTCACGTTTACCCTGCAGCACGCGGATCCCTCCGAAGGTTTTTTTGGGGGGGGAGGGGGGTGCCTTTTACCGCCCCCCTCAGCCCCCCTCCCTTTCCCGGTTCTCAGTTCCAGGAGGCTGGGAGACGCACTACAGCTGCTGCTCCGGAGCCGTGGGTTCGCCGGGGTGCCAAGTGGCCCGAGTAAGTCTTCTCCCCTTCCTGGCGCAAGGGGTTCCGGTTGTGTGTGTGTGTGTGTTCCGTGTGTGTGTGTGTGTGTGTGTGTGTGTGTGTGTGTGTGTGTGTGTGTGTGTGTGTGTGTGTGTGTGTCCCCGCCCCAATCTGGAGCCTCCGGAAGCCATTAGACTGGGCTATGGATAAAAGCTCCCCGTGTCCCTGCATGTTGTTATTGTTATTTATTTTATTTTTATACCGCCCGTCTTCCCAGGGAACTCCGGGCGGTTAACAATAGGAATAAAACAACAACAAAAACACAGGATAAAGGCAATGCAATAATAAGAGAGAATCGTCAGCAAAGAGGCGTCAGAGGAAAAACAAAACAAAAACCCACTAAATGAAAGGTCGTCAAATGCCTCCTGATAAAGCAAGGTTTTAAGTGCTTTTTTGAAGGCTGGCTTTTCCTTGACTTCTCTCCCCCCTCCCTCCTTCATTCAGCAACACGTCCATGACGGGCGGAAGGAGAGCCTGGAAGGCTTCGTTAAGACCTTTGAGAAGACGCCGGCCGCCGGCGGCCATCCGGGTATCTTCGCCCTGGACTGCGAAATGGTAGGTGCACTCCCCCACCCCAGCCCGGCGGGTCGGAGAGGGGGGCGAGGGCGCCCGTTTGACCGAGGCCGGGTGGATGTTCCCTGTGGCCGATTCCGGAAGCCAACCCTTTGGCGCCAGGTTTTTCGGCGGGGGCGAGACCAAGGTCCAGGCCTCGTGACGGCTGCGGGGTGGGTGGGTGTCATCTCGCTTCTTCCCCGCAGTGTTACACCAAGCAGGGCTTGGAGCTGACCCGGGTGACGGTGATTGACGCGGACCTCAGGGTGGTGTACGACACGTTTGTCAAGCCCGACCGCAAGGTGGTGGACTACAACACCCGGTGAGGAACCCCCCCTCCCCTCGGCCTGCCCCGCGGGGTTCAAGTAACAAGGAACGAGTGGCCCAACGGAGCCAGGTCTCACGGGGTGGAACCCCCCCCAAGAGGTTTCTACCTGCAGGATCCGGGATGCCGTTTGAGGCATCGTCTTCTCCATCACAGGTGCCGCGTAAGCAGGGCACCCTCCTTAAGAGGGGGGGGGTCTCGCCATTGGGTCTCTTTTTGAGTCCTTGTTCCGGAAGCTCCCTTTCTTCTGTCCGAAAGGAGCGCCCAGCCAGTGGGGGTATTCAGAAAAAGAAACACTGGGGGTTTTTTTCCAGCTTCAGGGTGATTCTTTTTTAAAATGTCCTTCCCCTCCGGAATTTGCCAAGATCTTCCGAGCCGAACTGAAAGACTCATTGGCGACGGCCATCCGCGGTGTGATGCCTGGCTCTTTCTCTGAGCGGGGAGGGTAGATCTCTTCCCCGAAAGGGGGCGACGTTTGGGGCAGACGGAGGGAAGCATACATCTGGGAGACGGGCGGACAATTGGCCTTCCGCAGGACGGCCCGCAGGAACCCGAAATAAACCAACCGATCTTTCCTTCGGTAGGTTTTCGGGCGTGACGGAGGCGGACCTGGAGAACACCTCCATCACCCTCCGCGACGTCCAGGCGGTGCTGTTGAGCATGTTCAGCACGGACACGATCCTGATCGGGCACAGCCTGGAGAGCGACTTATTTGCACTCAAGGTAGGACAGGAACGGGGGAAGGCGGGAGGGAAGGAGTTTGTGATGGTGGCCGGGGTTCTTCGTTTCCCGGCTCACCTTCCCCGTAGTGACTCCAGGAATGAGCGAGCACCCAAATGTCTCTTGCCCTGGGCGTCTCCTCTTCCGGCACTATCTCGTGTTTTCCTTTCGGCGCTCTCCCAGCCATCCGGTCTCCTCCAAACTCCTGGCGAACCCGGGTACGAGCAGAAACCTTGCCCTCCAACTCGTCCCTTGACGACTCAGTAAAACCGTGGTTTCCTTGGTGGGTTGGGTCTCACATTGAGCTCTCCTCTTTCCCTGCCGCCTCCCGGCTTTTCCCGGTTTATTCCAAAATGCCCGTCCGAGCCCTAACGCTATGAATGGCTTTTTTGAAGGGGTTCCCCCCTCCCCGCCAGCTCCGTTGCCTTTCCCTCCCTCCAGGAATGGTCCCTCCAAAAGGGGATTGGACCGATTCCTGGAGGAAAAGTCCATCCCAGGTGACAAAGGATGATGGAGATGTGTGTCATCTCCAGGCTTAAAACCGGGGTCCTTTAAGGGCCAGAGGCAGGGGAGTGGGTTCAGGAGACAGATATCTAGCCTCGTGCACTCCCAGACGCATCTGGTGGGGCCACAATGTGAGATCCAGGAAGCTGGACTAGATGGGCCTTTGGCCTGATCCAGCAGCAGGGCTCTTCTTAGGTTCTTATGTCACGTTCTCTTTCAACACCAACCTTGGAAGCGACCGGGGAACCTGGGAGGGGTGGGCGGACGGGTTTCAATTCAGGGGAAGCAAAATGACCCAAACGCCCCACCACCCCACCCGCCACCCTCCTTCTCCTCTCACCAGCTCATCCACGGCACGGTGGTGGACACGGCCGTGGTCTTCCCCCACCGCCTGGGATTGCCTTATAAGCGGGCCCTTCGCAACTTGATGGCCGACTACCTCAAACGCATCATCCAGGACAGCGGTGAGATTTCCCTGGGGGCGGTGGGGGGGGGGGTTCCAGGTGGTTGTTTTTTTTAAGGGGGGTGCTCCGATCCCTCGGACACGGCCTCCAAGAGCTTCACACGGGGGTCGGAACCCAAGGCTTAGTCCCGGGGCCAATGGGGCCGGTACTTCCAAAACCAGTCCCCACCCCACCCTTCCGGAAGGGTGTGTGTGTACTTGGTTGGCCCCTGCCAGGGGCCCTGAAAGACCCAGCCGGCCGCCGGGGCTTCTGGGACTCGGAGTCCGCAGCGTGGGACCTTAACTCGGAAACGGTGGCAGTAACGATTTGCATTTCTCCATGAGGTGGAGAAGGAGGAGCCCTTTCTAATGCTATTTTTTTTTCCTGGCCTGTGCAGAGAACCTTACGGGTCTTTATTGCCGCGATGTTCCCCCTTTTATCTTTTTCCACGGAGAGGTGTAATTTTCCCCCCCTCTGGATAATAAGTTGCTGGAGCAAAGAGCGTGGGGAAAGGACATTTTCAGCCTGATCATCCCTGATTCTGCCTCCCCCCCCCTTCCACTGGGAGGAAGAGGGTGGACTGGTTGACCCTTGTAACCTGTGGCCTCTCCTTCCGCGCAGTGGAAGGCCACGACTCCAGCGAGGACGCCCGGGCCTGCATGGAGCTGATGATCTGGAAGATCAAGGAAGACGCCAAGGTTAAGCGGTGACCCCTGACCCCAACGCCCGCCGCCGTGGGTCCCCTCGAGGCACCACCCTGCCACGGCCAGGAATCCCTCCCGCCCGGAAGGCGACCGCTGCCCGAGGGCGGACCTCTCCCGGACCTTCCTTCCTCTGCCCTCGTTGCGGGGTTTTGTAAAGGAACCGAGGGGTGGGGGCGAGACTCTTTCTGCTGGCACAGGGACAAGCCCCCCGCCTCCATTCCCGTGGATCAGCCCATGCCCTGCGAGAGGTGACAGACGGGGCGCGCACACCCACCCCGGAAGCCCCAAACGGCACTTTTCCCCCTCCCTTCCTCCTGCCTTTATTTATGAATTTCAAGCCCTGAACGTCTGTCTTAATTTAATTTTTTTGGGGGGGGGGCGGGAGGGGGGTTTCTGCCGTGTCGTGTCGAGTGGCACATGGCACCGGAACCGCCCGAGACAAGAGGCTGACGCAGTCCGGGAAGGGGGGGGCGGTGCCAGAAGCGCTCGTGAGCAGCAAATGCGTTCAATGTGACCGGGGGGGGGGCAGGCAGGTGTGTTTTATCTGCGTAGGTGTGCGTCCTTCCCAGCAATCCGGCACGGGAAGTTGGTGGCAGGGGCGCCGAGTCTTGGCGTCGGAGCTCAGATTTGGAGGAGAGGTGGGTTCCCGCCTGCAAAACGCTCCAGACCTCATAGAAAATTCGGGGGGGGGGGTTCCCTCCCCTTTTGGGGTCTCATAATCTGCAGGTGGTTTGGGTTTTCCGTGGGAGACCCCCCCCCTTCCACGGGACTTTTGCCGTGGCTCTCCCCGAGAGGTAGAAAGAGAGGACCCCACCCCGCACGGGGGTGTGTGTGTTTGTGTCTCTGGCCAGGCTTCCCCGGGTCAGTTCGGAAAACCGGACCAAACGTCGCCGGAAAAGAGGCCACTCCGGCGATGGCCACGGACACTCCATCTCTCGGAAGGAGCGTGGAAGTCCGGAGAGGTTCAGAAACTGAACGAACGAGACGATTCCCCCCCCCAAAAAAAAACTCTGTAGCGGTCTCGTCCCCGTCAACCCCATAGCCTAAAAACAAGATTTAAACGAGAAAGCTGCCTTCCCCGGAATTAACAGTCCCTTTAACACCACGAGAAGCAACGTTGAATGTTCGATTTCCCTCTTTCCATGACCTGGCCTTCCCCCCCCCCCCCGCTTGATCTGGAGGGGCCTGAGCAGCGATCTTATTTCCATAACAATAACAATAGTAATATACCGTGTACGAACACCGGCTTGCCTCCGTTTATAATACTGCATAGGGCTTGTTTTTTGGGGGGGGGAGAACTGCGAACTTTGTAAATGCACCGCCTGTTTAACATTGTTTTTGTAAAAAAAATAATTTAAATTAAAAGGGGGGAAAACAATCCCAAAGACTCTTCTGGGGTCCCGAAGCCTCGTGATTTGATAAAATCTTCCCCCAAGCTTGGGGTTTTAAGGCAGGCACGGCCAAACTCCAGCCCTCCTGATGTTTTGGACCACAACTCCCAGAATTCTAAGCTTAGACGACCAATGACCAAGGACTGTGGGAGTTGCGGTCCAAAACATCTGGAAGGGCCGACGTTTGGACATGCCTGTTTTAAGGGGTGCACTCAACGGCCCCAAGGGAGACCCATATTTGCGAAGTGGCTTTCTCAGACTTTATGGGGTGGCCTCTCCGGGGAAAGATACGGAGCGTGTCTTTCCTTCCTGGTCTGGCTTCTGGGTTTTTCCGTTTTTCGATGTGGATCGTCTTCTGACAACCCCTTTTTCAGTTTGGCCCGCAAATCGAGCCGGGAACTTTCGGGCCACCGGTTCGCGCGTTCGAAATCGCCGAACATCGGCGAGGAAAAGACCCCTGGATTTGGTTGTTTTCATTGAGCAGGATTCCTTTTTGGGGGGGCATCCCAAATTACTTTTTCTTTTCTTTCTTTTTGGCATCCCTGCCTGGGTTTCTCTCCCTTGGTCTGGCTTGTGAAGGGGGCTGTCTCTCGGAAAACAGGTGCCGATTTTGGTGCCCTCTTCGGCTTGGGTTCAACCCAACGGTGCCCCTTCCGCGTGAACCTGAAACCCTTTGACGGGACGCTTTCGGGGAAGCGGAAACGAAAAAAACAAGCATTGCGAGTCTTAATTTTTGAGCTTAGTGGGGGGGGAGTTTATTCTGTTTTTGAAGCTCATCCTAAGCAGAGCCAACTGACCTGCCCTCTCGACGGGCAACCCGCAAGGGGGATCCCGAGCAGATCTCGGAAGGCCATTTCCTTGGAGAGGGGGGTTTTATTCCGTGCCGGTGTGCACCCACCCCACCCCGCACCCCGCTTGGGCCTCGGCCGGGCAAAGTCGCCGATTCTTTCCCCCCCTCCTCCCCGAAGCTCCTCTTTGTCTGGGTTATATCGATCAAGCTGCCGGACCTCATTAAATGCCCGTCTCCGTGCTAGCTTCCCGGAGTAAGCTCTCGACCGGAACATTTGGGGACAAGGAATCGGGCCTTGGGAGGCGTCAATAGGGGCGGCTTCGGGGTGATTTCGCGTCCCGCTGGGCCATCGACGGAGCTGTCAACACCAATTTCCACTTGGCGAGGCGTACGGCATGGGGGACTTATAGGATCGTCTTGCATAGGGGCCGTGTAACCAGCGGGTTAAGCTGTCTTTTAATTTGTCGACGGGTCTCCCCTCCTGTCTTGATGGGTTTGCCTTCCTACGTTCTTTGCCAGGAGGAGAAATCCCAGATTATTATTTTTTTCATCCGGAGGAGTTTTGCCCACTGCCGTGGTGTCTCAGTCTGATACCCTGCTCTCGTCCCCTAAAAGCAGCTTGTTCCCTTCTGCTGGGGGTCGGAAACTCACCAGGGCGGGGGGGCGGAGAGGCATGTATGTATGTATTTATTTATTTATTTACAGTGGTACCTTGTATAAAGGAATCAATTCGTTCCAAACGAAATTACGTTAAGCAAAGTTTCCATTATCCAAATTCCCCATAGGAATGCACTGAAAACGGAGTCATCCCATTTTTATGTTGTACGGATTCGCCCCATAGGTGATTATGTTAAGGCAAATTTCCCCTGTCTCTGTAATTTTTTTATGTTGTACAGATTTTATATTATACAAACCCTTTGTTATACAAGGGTCCACTGTATTTATTTATTTATTTATTTATTTATTTATTTAGTGTTTTAACCCCGCCTTTCTCCTTGGAAAACGACCGCCCCCTCCCAGGGCGGCCCTTACAGTAACGAAGGACAATATACAGTAGAGATGGGCACGAAATGAACAATTTTTCGTTTCCGTTTTCGTTTTTTCATTTCGTTACGTAACGAAACGACAAACGAATTTTGTCTCTAAAACAAAACGAAACGAACAGAAACACCGGAATTTTTGTCGTGCGTTTCGTTTCCGTTACTGCAATATGAGTGAATTGCTTAAAATCCTAAAAAAAAAAAAAAAAATCACAAAAATTTGAAATGAATGGTAACGAAATGGTAACGAAACAAACAAAAATGAAAACGAATTTTTTGCAAAAAAATCACGAAAAACGGAAACGAACCGAAACGGACCCTACAAACGACAAACGAAATGCCATTTTTTTTCTGATTCGTGCCCATCTCTAATATACAGTCTGTTGCAATTAAGAGACTATCACTTTGAGAAACAGGGAATGGAGGGGTATGTGGGGTCCTTAGAAAGAAACATTAGAACTTAACCACTGAGAACATAGTGTCAGTTCAGTTCCGGAAGGAAAGAGGTGGACACAACGTTATAAGGGGGTTACGTAAACACAAAAGTGTGTGTCGCCATAAAAAGACACATTTATTGGGGTTAGTTCCTTTCGAAAGGCTATGGATGGGGGATTTGAAGGTTCTTGTTTTTTGGGGACAGGGGAGATCAGAGGGAAGAAAACAGATGCAACCCCCCCCCCGATCAATGGCAGGAGAATAGGGCGGACATCTGGATAAGGCCAGCTAAGGGGCTTATTTACGCAGCGACCCCAAAAGAGCCTCCCCGATTCCGGATCGATCCTCGGGTCCCACCTCTGTCGTGTGCCGGCCCTTGTTTGGCTAAGCCGTCGAGAAGTCCGGATTAAAACGACAGAGATGCTAAAAGGGTCTTTTAAGACGCTCTCATCGATCATTGCCCGTCACCCCTGACCCCGAACGACCTCCCCGTCCCTGCGGAAAGGGGTGGGGGGGTAAGCCCCACAGACGCCCCTTGAATGTCCCGCAGCGGGGCGCCGACGAAAAACCCAAAGAGACAAAAGCGGCCAGGCCGGGCTGGACGGAGGGCACTGCAGCTTATCCGGTTCCCTGGTGCCGTTTTTCGTGGAGAAAGTGGGAGGCGCCAGGAGGAGAGGAGGAGCCACTGATGTTCGATGGACCGACACCATCAAGGAAACCACGACTGGTGAGTTTTGGAAGAGCCAAGCATGGCTGTGGAGGGGAGATCATTTGAAAGCCAGATTGTTCACGAGGCCAACAGACCCCGTGAAGCTTGATTTAAAAAACAACAGCCACCGTTGGATGTGCCTAAATGCAATTTATTTTTCAATGTTAAGGGCACAGGGGTCACATATTCTGGGCAGTCTTTCCGGCACCTAGAAAACCCCAAGGTCCAATTTGCACACACATCGATCTAAAAGCCTTCCTCTGCAGCGAACAGGTATTTCCTCTTTCGGGCCTATGGGGAACAGAGCACTCCGCGCTTCCTCAGAGGCACCCTTGCCTTGACCTCAGAGGCCACCGGGTTGGCCGTGCCAAGATAGAAATTGAATGGAGAGGAGGTTTTCTTTTCCATAAGGCCTGAGTGCCTAAACTTTTTTCCCCCTGTTTAGTTCGGATCGAAACCCGAAAGCAACTTTAAGGAAAAAGAGAAAAATGAAGACTAAACACAGCACTTTGGGCTGACCCATAGCGAGGGGTGAGGAGGGGTGGGGGGTGGAAACCTTTTCAACCAAAGGCATTCTTTTATCCCCTCCGGAAATTAATCCGCACTTTGATGGGCGGAAAATAGACTTGAAGCTTTCTCCATTCTCCAGCCCCCTGGAGAGAAAAGATTCCCCCCCCCCTTAATCCGACACGGCCTTTGGTTAAATTCCTACCGGGCGTGGGGGGGAGGACGGTTCGGGGTGCAGGGAGAGGCGAGGACGATGGGACAGGAGTGAAAGGCCGGCTCGAGATCCACCCACCCACCCAATCGCCAACACACCCACCCACCCCTCTCGTCCCAAGCCCTTAAATAGCAGGAGAGAGAGCTGGTTTCGGGGGCGAAATTCGGAGAGCAAACAAGAGCCGACGAGACCACCCTTGCATCGGTGAGCGGACTTGGGGTTTTCTTAAATTTTAGGACCCTTTGGGGTAGGTAAGGATTTTGTAGGACATTGCAAGTGAATGTTTTTTTGGTGGGGAGGGACATAAAAAGACCGCCGTCCTTTGCTTTTGGGGTCTCCCTGAGTAAGGATTAGGGGGGTTAATGAAAATTTAAGGATATACTGAGAATATGGGGGTTTATCTTGGTGGGAACACCTGCGGGGAGAGGATTTCAGGAGCCCCCTCAGAAAAGGAGTTTCTTTTTGGGGGGGGGAACAGAGGAGAAGCGATGCGGGGGGGGAGTTGAACATCCCGAGCAAACTTAAAACGTTCGGACCCAAACCCGGAGCGGACGGGCAAGCCGATTGCCCCCTTTGAAAAAGATGGCGGGGGGGCGGGGAAGGTCAGCTCCACTCTCTGGAGAAAGACAGATGAGATGAGAGTCCCTTTGGCGGCTCACGGGTCCCAAAGTTTTAAAAAAAAAGTCGGGTCTGTCCTTTAAAGATTTAATTTGCTTGACCCAGTGGTTTTTTTTGGGGGGGGGGGAGGATTTCCAGGTGCAAAGGGATTTTTTTGGGGGGGGGCAATGTGTTACCCGGTTGAAATCCAGATACAGAACAGGGGGGTCCCTCTTATTAATCTGCATTTTAGGCTATTAAATATATATATATATATACAGCATATATATTTATTTTTCAGGCAAAATAAAGAAAGCCCCATGTACCACCTAGGCGGGGGGATCGCCTACCCTCTTTTCACCTCCCTCTCTTGGGTCTACGCTATGCCACCTCTCCGACCCGCACCCCCGTCGCACCCCACGGCGACGGCACCGGGGTCCCATGGCTACCCTTTCCGCCCTATATCTGCGAAGGACCCCTTATCGGGTAAGAACAGCTCTATTTCCCCCCCCCCCTCCAAGTGATCCGCCATTCTCTTGGACCACAAAGCCCATCGTTCCCCATTGCATTTCTGGGGGATGATGGGAGTTCTCAACCGGCACCCTGATTGGGACGAAATGGGTTTTCAAGCAGCGACGTGCTATGAGGGCCAGGAGCGTGGCATGGTGGATAACCCCTTTCCTCCCTATTTGATAGCTTTGTGTCTTTTTTTTTGTGCTCCGTACATCCAGGGGCAGTTGGCTGTAGTGGTTAGCGGGGTTGGAAGAGGCCTCGAACATCCTGGGTTCAAATCCAGGCCCAGCCTCTAAGGAAGGCCCCACCATGAATATCCATGGCCGAGCGGAGATTTGAACCCGGATCACTGGAATTATAGCCCCTTACTGTATGCGCTACATCCCTGCGCCAGTCATTCACAGCAAAAGCAAAACACACATAATCCCACCTGTAAAGAGAGAAATTGTTAGTAAACAACAACCCAGTAACGCGCATTATAAGCCACTTTCATGACGCTTCTTCCTCTCTTTTTTTACCCAGAATGCCACGCTCCGCCTTACGGACTCCCACCGAAACAACGCAGGAGCCGGACAGAGTTTGCCCAGTGGCAACTGGAGGCCCTGGAGAGGGTCTTCGCGCACACCCATTACCCGGATGTTGGCACCCGTGAGCAGCTGGCAGCCTTTGTCAACTTGCCCGAAGCACGGGTTCAAGTAAGCTTGGCAACCGACTTAACGAACCGGGATGCTAATGGACACGCCCAACGTGGGCAGAGAACTCACTTTTAAGTTTTTAAAAAATGGAACTTGGTCCTATACAGCAGGATGCCCCATATCCACAATTTCCCTTATCCGCGGCCTGAAAATATATGATAAGAAAAAAACCTAGAAATATATACAGTAGAACCCAAGTAACCGCTGGGGATTGGTTCCAAGCCTCCCCGTGGATAATGAAAACCGTGGGTAAGAGAGAACGCCAAAATGTTCCCCAAAACTGCTGTTTTGTGATAGCAACTTGCTTGACAGCTGCTGTTTTGCGACAGTAGCTTGCTTTACGGCTGCTCTTTGTGACAGTAGCTTGCTTTGCAGCAGCTGAAATGCTTATTTATTTTTCCTCTGCCAGCCGTGGTTAACTGAACCAGTGGATAATGAATCCGCGGATGCTGGGGTCCTACTGGATTTCCATGATGCATTTACTCGAACTGTTGTCAGGTTTGCAAGCTTTCACAGGCTCCCACCCTGGCTAAGTTTTTTTTTCCCTGACGCGCTTGCCAACGCTAATTTCCTAGGACGGTCTGTCCCCGTCCGTTGGAAAGCCGTTGTTTTTTTAAATAATAGGGATGCTTTCTTTTGTTTTCTTTTATTTATTTATTTAAAAAATTGCAACACGCGAGGGTTGTTCGGAGCGGCGGCAGAATAAACAGGCCTCCGTTCTCAGAAGGACATAATGATACTAAGATTTATAGTCTCCTGTTATCCTACCCAAAAGGTAACGAGCACCCAAGCAGATGTAAATTATCCCGTTCTTTTTGCCTGCGGCTCTCAGGTGGTGCGGCGAGATGTCCAGGATCCGACCCGCCGACGTTTCTGCCTCCGGCCGCCCTCGGTCATTCCTCGGACCGGGTTGTTTTCTTTATAATACAGGCATACCTGAGCAATGGTTATGATTTGCCAGTACCCGCAGGGCATAACCTGCCCGAGGGACTGGTTTCAGATTCCGGAGAAGGCTGGGAAGGGGGGGGGTCCGTTTTTCTAGCACGTCTCCTCTCAACAAAACAAAAACCAAAAAAACAGGTTGTGAGGGAAGGAGAGGGGGAAGAACAGCAGATAGTAGGCACGCCTGCCTTGGGAAAGTCAAATTAGGGAAAGCCATCAGGAAGTATCTTGCAGGGTTCCCCCACGTGGACTAGAAACATGACCATAAATTTGCGGGTTTTCCTCCGATCGGCAGATGCTACCCAGAGATCCTCTGAACGCCTTCCTGGCCCTCTGAGGCTGCCACGGCTGGGCCTCTTCGCTCTTGAACGACGGCGCCGAAGAGGCGACCTGATGGATGTTTATAAAATCATGCACAGGGTGGACAAAGTAGAGAAGGAAAAACTGTTTTCCCTCTGGCACACTAGAAATAGGGGGCATTCTGTGACACTTTCGGGTGCTAAATCTCAAAACAAATAAGAGATAGTACTTTTTCAACCAGAGGATCACTGGTCTGTGGAACTCCCTGCCACAAGAAGGGGTGACCGCTCTCAGCCTTGGCAGCTCTAAGAAAGGATCGGACATGTTCATGGAGAACAAGGGTCTCTCAATGGCTACCGTGATGGGATGCCTATAAGGACCCCCTCCGGGTTGGAGAGAAAGAGAGGCAGGAGATCTCTCAATGCCATTTGCGGGGAATCGTCAGCAGGTGAAGACATCTGCTGGGGAAGACCCTGAAGCAAACGGTGAGCCGCCGCGTGAGACAGAACGCCGGACTGGACAGGCCGTGGCCTGTTCCGGCAAGGCTGTTCTTAGGAAGGTCTTTGGGGTATCTCGGCCTCCGTTTCACACACCCGGTTTCGCCCGAGGGAAACGCAGCAACTTTGCACGGAACAGGGGGCCGTCTTGTGTGATTTTTGGCCACAGTCGGATCATTTTGGGCGGTGGGATCACCGAGGATCTCCAACATGAATCCCGCCTGGAATCCTACTGGGTTCTGGCTAAGCTGGTTCCCTTTGGACTGGGCAGCCCGTCGGGTTGGCCCCTTTGTAGGAGCCGGGGAACTTTGAATGGAGAGGCGGGCATGATTCACCTGTACCCATTTGCTAAGTCCACCACTCTCTCTCTCTCTCTTTTGGGGGCACAGGTCTGGTTCAAGAACCGCCGCGCCAAGTTCCGGAAGGTCCAGCGCCGGGTGCCGGATGCGGAGGAGCGCCGCGCCGCTGACCCTCCTGGCCACCCCGGGCCACGACGAGGATCAGAAGGAAACGTCCCTGGGGAACATCATTGCCCGGTGCCCTGGGCCGGTCCCGGGTCAAGAGGGGCCCCGCTCGAAAGACGACCCCGATGTGCCGCTTCTGTCGCAGAAGACGTCTCAGGCCTTTCTTTGAGCTCTCTCTCTAGGGTTGCCCCCTTGACCACCAGGAGGGCCGGCCCCCTCGAAGTTCCGTGGCCCACACCCGTGACCCGGCAGGAGCTGGATTTGGGACCGCCACGATGAGCCGGCGTTCTCTTTGCGAGCTTACCGGGGCCCATATTTCTGCCTCTCGAGTCCCGGACTGGAAAGGAACTCGGCACAAACTTTGCTGTAATGAATTCCTTTTTTTAAAAATTGCTTAGAGAACCTTAGAAAGCTTCCAGTCTGATCCCAGTCACGCCGAACCACGCTTGAAAACCAAAACGGCCGCTCGGGCATGCGGTTCCGATAGCCTTCCGAAGGTGTACCATTTCCATCCTCCGAGAACAGCCGGGCCGGAAGGGACCCCCTAGAGATCATCTAGTCCTGCCCGGTCAAGGAGCCCCCTGCCGAGGATTCAAACGCCGAACCTGGAGACTTAAAACCCCTGAGTACCCCAGCGGCTTCTGCCTAATAAACTTTGATCTCCTTCCAGGGTTTCTGTAATTAACCGACCCAGCCCTCCTTAATTTGGGGAGACGGTTCTCCCGAATCCGAGGAGACGGGCCATAATCCAGAGACCTCCCCGGGCACCGGAGTCACCCGGCAATGAAGGACACCCTCTGCAAGTAGGCGGGTGGCGTAAAGGCATCCATGCAAATTTCGGGACGCAAGGAGGATGAGCTGACGAGGAGCCAGGTGACGACACAGGGAAAAATATCCTGATTATCCAGTTATCCTCCAGGTTCCTAGAGGAGAGGCCATATAATCTTATGGGAGCCTTTTTGCCCTATAGCCTGTGGGCGGGTGTGTGCCGGATTGGCATCCATTGGAAGGTCGTCCCTCTTTGACCTCTGCGTTTCCCTCTTTGGGAGTGGAGGGCCGGGGTGGGCTGGGATGGGTGGGCGGGCAGGCAGATTTGGGATCCTTTAAAGGGCCAGGAAGGACCCCGTCGTCCCCCCACGACCATCGCTTGGAGGTTTCGCCAGTGGTGCGCAGAGATGCAGGCAAGAGAGCCAGGAGGGCTGAAGGTGAAAGACCGGCACCCAGGTAAATGCCAAAACTTTGCCTCCGGGCTGGCGCCTCTGGAATGCGTTTGGACTACAAAAACCATCACCCCCCGGCTGGGGAGGAAAGCTGGGACCCATCGCCCAGCAATTTGGGGAAGGTGGCGACTGGGCTGCCGTTTCCACCCCGTCCACACACACACACACACGCCTCCATCACGATAGGGGTTAACCTCTTTGGGGGCTAGCTTTACTCGCCTGCAACAACTTTTCAGCTCCTTCCCTTGTGCCTCCCAAATTTGCTTCAAAAATGAACCGTTTCCCCCAAGTCATTATTTAAATCGTTAGCCAGTGATTATGGGCTGATTAGGATTTCGAATCAGAGTTACATTTGAGATGCGCAGAGCCATTTATGAACATTTTTAAAATGATATTAATTGTATTTTGTGTGTGTGTGTGTGTGTGTGTGTGTGTGTGTGTGTGTGTGTGTGTGTGTGTGTGTGTGTGTTTTAAAATTAAAGCTAATCTTTTACTGACCTTATGTTCCCCCCAGTAGATCCTTGGAGAATAAAGCGAATTTATAATTGGATACAGAAACCCACAAGCAAACGATACTTGATTGAAGTGTAAGACCAGAATGTTTCTTTTTTTAAATGTTAACAAATTAATTTTGAGATCAATGTAGTTGCATGTGTGCTCGTGCTCCCAGACTGGACTTTTCAAAACAAAACAAAAAAAAATCCCCGACTCTATATTACGTGTGCAATTTATTCATGCAATTTGCAGAACAAACTGCAAGATTCCTCTGAAAGAACGTCCGATCATGGGGGAAAATGCACTATACAAGCAAGCAAACCCCAGAGAAAAATATTCATAATGGCAGGGGTGTGTTTTATCCCCCTTCTTCTTTTAGGGTGCTTAGGTTTTTTAAAAAACAGGGGTTCAGTCCCTGCCTATCCAACCATGTCTGCGTTGTTCAGTTTATTTATTATTTCTGGACTGAAGTCCAACAAAAGGGGGGGGGCTGGTCCTTGAATATGGATATTACATTAAACAGAGGGATGGAGAACCTGGGTGGTCCGTACAAGTTCTGTTTTATTTGCTTCATTCAAAAATCTTTCCACCCCATCTTTCTCCTTAAAAAAAATTGCAAAAGGGTGTTTTGGGGCAGAAGGATGTTTGGTGACACCAGCTTGAAACTTCTTTCGAAAGAACAAATGAAATTAAAAAAAGAGAGAAACTCTCCCTCTAGCCCTAACTTTTGGAGGGACCCTAGAGGTCACCTAGACCAACCCCCTGGGATAATGCAGACAAACCCACCCACCCCTAAAGCCTCCTGCAGGGATGGCCTGTTTGAAAAAAACCCATCCTTGGGGGTGGGGAGAGAGAAGGGAGGAAAGATGTGAAGAAATAAAAGGGTTTTTTAAAAACCCAGCTGAGTTAAAGGTGCCAAGATGCGGGGGGGGGGGGTGTCGGCGAGGGCCACGGCCGAGCCGGCTCGCGAGGGCATGAATCAGCGGCGTGGGCCAATTAACTGGATCTCTCCAAAACCGGTTCATCATGTTCTCACTCCCCGGTGTTACCAAACCCGCCTTCGGAGACCGGCTCGCGGAGGCAACGTTGCTTTTATTACAGATTTCACACATGAGACAGAAAGAGAGAGAGAGAGAGAAAGAGACACACACAGAGGGAAAGACGGACAGACAGACGGAAAGCAGCTTGGCTGTAGCCCCAGAGTGGACACGCGGTGGCCAGGGGTGGTGGCTAGCCCTTGGGTGCCCTCGGACGGGGGTTGGCCCATGACCGGTCGGCCGCCGGCACCCGTCTGGGGTATTTGAAACAGAAGTAACTACAAAGTTCTGGTAACTTTTTTTTTTTATTCCGGAACTAAAAAGACCCGCAAGAAGGAAGGGCAGAATTAAAAGGTGATGGAGGGATGGATAAGGTTATTAAAAAATGGAGGGATGGATCAGATTATAAAAAGGTGGGTGAATGGATAAAATTAGAAGAAGATGGATGGATGGAAGGAAGGAAGGAAGGAAGGAAGGAAGGAAGACAATGATGGATGGATGGAAGGATGGAAGGAGCTGTTGATGGATGGATGGATGGATGGATGGAAGGAAGGAAGGATGGAAGGAAGGAAGGAAGGAAGGAAGACAATGATGGATGGAAGGAAGACAATGATGGATGGAAGGAAGGATGGAAGGAGCTGTGGATGGATGGATGGATGGATGGATAAGTGTATAACAAGATGGATAGATGGATAAGATTATAAAAGGATGGATGAATGGAGAGAGAGGGGGGGGATAATGAGTAGATAGAATAGTGGGTGGATAGACAAACAAACATGAAATTATGTAATACATATATGAAGATTGATAAATAAATAGGCAGTCAGACAGATACAGAGACAGATAATACATATGCACCTGATAGATTCATTGATACAGTGATTACTAGAGAAGATTTGAGCTGAACTTGTACTCTCCCTTTTTCCCTCTCCTTGTTTATATATTGGGTATCAGATTGCTATTTTTGTTATGCCAAACACAGGCAAATCCAAACTACAAAAGACAGTGCCTATGGCAGATAAAGGTTTTATCCTAAAACCTACGCATCTGCTCAGTACCAGCCCATTATTGTTATTATTATTATTATTATTATTATTATTATTATTATTATTATTATTATTATTATTATTATTATTATTGATGCCTTCTCTTTTCTGTGCCACTTTTGTGCTACTCGGTCGTGAGGAAGGCAGCTTAGGATCCGCATTAAATACAAAAATACATTTTCCCTACCAATGCCCCCCCCTTCCAGCCCGGAGCCATCTCCCTTCTAACTCAGGAGGGGCGGTTTCTGTTTAATGGTTCAGTAGGAGCCGGGCGATTGGTGCCTTGGAACGGCTCCATAAATCTTGCTTCATTTTGTCGGCTGGCGGGGCCTCAGGCAGAACAGAAATGCTACACTACCCACCCACCCCACCACCCACCCCTGGGGCCATGGACAAACTATTGCAGGGACGAAATTACCCCCCAAGGGGGCTGTTAGTGCTTCACCGCCTCTGTGAATTGAGTCAAACCAGTGGAACTCATTGCGAAAGGATGCCCTGGAGATATGTGGTGGTGGTGCTGCTGGTGGGACATTATTTAGTTAGTTAGTTAGTTAGTTAGTTAGTTAGTTAGTTAGTTAGTTAGTTAGTTAGTTACAGTAGTTAGTTACTTAGTTACTTAGTTATATTTATATGCTGCCCAAGGAACTCTGGACGGTTCACAACAAAAGAATCGAGACACTGACTTAACGACACGCAAGGGACGTGAAATTCCAGCAAAAAATATATATATAACGGGGAGAGGTTTAGAAATTGGTTCATCTCCTCCGTCTGACAAAAGGAAGGCCCTGGCGCAAACGAGGAACGTAACGAAGCGCCGGCTTGGTGGCGAGCCGTTTGGGCCTCCGTTCCTGACTTGCCGGGGTCCGGTCGGCGCACACGAATTCATCTTTCCCCCGTTTGTGTCTGGAAAACGGCTCCTTCGTATTTCGTTTTGCGTTGCTCCTTCTCGGCCCCCGTCGGCTGAGGAGACGGTGCCCGAATCGGTTCCGAAACGGGCCATGAAGGACTCTTTCGGAGTCGCTTCAGAAAAGGCGTGAGCTAAGCCAGGGGCTCCTCATTGCCAAGAAAGGAACTTTGTTCCCCCTTTCAAAGTCCTGCTTCCGTCCCCACTTTTTGCTCTGTCGTCCGAGCCGGGAACATGATCGTTCCAAGCCGGGAATGGGTTTGAGCCAAACCCGGGTTGGAACCAGTTATGCTGGGTTTGGGGAGGTTGGGAGTTGAGGGGGGGATATGTGTCCCCTTGGCCCATGTCCTAAAGAAGGGGGGGAAAGGGATGTGCGTCAAAGACCCACTGGAGCAGAGAGAAGAGACCGTCAAGAGGCCTGCGTCATGGCCAAGCCCCTCGGTTCTGCCCGGTTGGGCCGACCACGTCCGGCGGGGAGACTCCGTTTCCAAACAGGCAAGTCCTGGATTTGGAAAACACGGGCGAAGAAGCTGCAAAATTCATGGCATCCGCAGCCACGGACTAACTCCATTCAGTGGAGATCGGTAGGTAAGTAGGTAGATAGGTAGGTAGCATGAGGGCACACTCTGTATGCCAGGGAAGGCACCTGGGGTTGGCGTTGTCCTTTCGAACTCTCTGTGACTTGCCTTAAAACCGAACAATCCAGTTCAAAAACAACACCTGCACCTGCGGTGGCCTTGTTTAGGCAGATCCAGGCTAGACTACTGTAATACACTCTCCCCGGGGCTGCCTTTGAAGGCTGTACAGACTCTCTACCAGGACTAGGGACCACAACAGACATTTCTGTGTTGTTGTTTTTTTATGGTTTCCTAGATTCCAAAATGACGAGCGAGGATTCCTCAGGGGAGGCCAAAGGTAAGCGGACCACAGTGAGGGGGAGAACGTAATTTAAACCCAGATCTCCTGAGTCCAAGCAAGAGAACCCGCCTGAATGCAGAGATATTTCACTGGGAATCTTCATTCCTCTCTGTGTACCTTCTTTGCTCCCTAGAATTCACCTGGGTGGTGAAAGCCAATGACCGGGCTTACCACGACCAGTTCCAGAAGAGACACATGTGGTGCCTGAAGAGGAAAAAATATGCGGTAAGGATTTTTAGAGGCCTTTGGGGTCAAGGGTGCGGGTTTTTGTGCCGGTGTCCCTCTCTGCGAGTGTGTGTGTGTGTTGTTTAAA
This sequence comes from Phrynocephalus vlangalii, assembly GCA_037367305.1. NCBI lineage: Eukaryota > Metazoa > Chordata > Lepidosauria > Squamata > Agamidae > Phrynocephalus > Phrynocephalus vlangalii. The sequence goes on from JAWVWN010000615.1 coordinate 727,049, forward strand.
TCCGAGGTTTCCATTCTGGATAGTTCTGCCTCTGGTGAGGCCAGGAAAAAAAAATCACCATCTCCTCAAATTACGGCTAGGATCAAAGGGGGGGGGGGAGAAATGGAAAGTCTGTTCCGGGTTTTGGTCCGAACTTGACACGAACCCGTTCCTAATTCAAAATCGGGTTCAAGACCCTGGAAAGATTGGGTGATCGGTGTGGAACCCACACCCTCCCCCCCCAAAGTAGCGGTGGATATATATATATTGTTTTTCAAAGCGGAAATTTTCTGGGGAACCTCTTGATAGGGCAGTAGGGACCTAATGGTTAGATCCGATGGCCCGGCTTCGCGAATCTTAATGCTGGTCTTTTTCCGTTAGGACAATGGGATCAAGACGGCCAAATACAACGTCCTCACTTTCCTCCCTCTCAACCTGTACGAGCAGTTCCAGCGACTGGTGAACCTGTATTTCCTGTCCATCATTTTATTACAGGTAATAATGGTCTCCAGAACGCACAGCGTTGTGTGTAGAGATTTGGGGAAAAAATTATTATTATTATTATTATTATTATTATTATTATTATTATTATTATTATTATTATTATTATTATTATTATTATTATTAATTAACCTGCCTTTCTGTGCCAGACAGTCCCCCAGATTTCCACCTTGCCGTGGTTCGCCCTCCTGTTCCCCCTCATGATTCTTCTCGGGATCCGAGGAATCCGGGACTTGACCGATGACATTGTGAGTGCGACATTTTGGCGTCACACCTCCGCCTGTTTATTCCCTTCCCCACCGGGGAAACGCTGGCTAGGGAGGTGGGCCCCTGGTCTAGGACGCCACTTTATTTATTCCAAGCCAAATTTGAGACGTCCAGGTGTCTATTCGCCTGCTCGCCCTGTTTTTGCTTTTCAGGTACGGCACCGGAGCGATTGGGAAATCAACAACCGTCCGTGTGAGATCTTGACAGGGAAGAGGTGAGGCGGGAGGGAGTCCGGCCATCGTGTTCGCACTCTGACACTCCCACAGCCCTTCTTTTCTTTGGCGGGATCTTGAGAACGGGAAGTCCCAGTTTTTCACTGCCTATTTGTACCTACCGTCACACCTATGGCAGCATTTGTGATTTGACTTTACGAGGTTGTCCCTTGCCCTCACTCCAGATTGGCTTCACAACATTGCCTTTGCTCTGAATTGTCTTTACAAGATCGTCTCTGCCCTTTGCTCTGAATGGGATTCGTGCTATTGTCCCTTCCCTTCACTCTGCATTGGCTTCACAATATTTATTTATTTATTTATTTTATTTAAAGACTTATATCCCGCACCATCTTCCCTAACGGAAACTCTGGGCGGCGAACAACGATAAAAAGCATTAAAAAAAATCTCCACGTAAATACAGCGGAGAACAAGATGGCGGCAGGAGATAGGGGAGAAAAAAAAACCTAACTAATAAGATCACCATAAGCTTCTTTAAAGAGGTATTGTCCCTTCCCTTCACTCTGTATTGGCTTCACAATATTGTCCTTTGCCTTCACTCTGCATTGGCTTCACAGTGTTGTCCTGTACCTTCACTCTGCATTGGCTTCTCAATATTGTCCCTTCCCTTCACTCTGTATTGGCTTCACAATATTGTCCTTTGCCTTCACTCTGCATTGGCTTCACAGTGTTGTCCTGTACCTTCACTCTGCATTGGCTTCTCAATATTGTCCCTTCCCTTCACTCTGTATTGGCTTCACAACATTGTCCCTTGCCTTCACTCTGCATTGGCTTCACAATATTGTCCCTTGCCTTCACTCTGCATTGGCTTCACAAATATTGTCCCTTGCCTTCACTCTGCACTGGCTTCTCTACATTGTCCTTTGCCCTCACTGTAAATTGCCTTTATCATAATTTCCCACATCTACCAATCCAGTTGGCGCCTCCTATTTCCTCAATCCTGGAATTCCTGAAGGACATTTGGGAGAGAGATATGAGAAATCAGGAGGAAACAATGTCATGATAGCCATGGAAAAGGCATTAACTGCACATTCCCGCCGCCTTGAGCTACCTGTGGTCTTGGAAAAAGTTTGGACGAGTTGATCTGGGACTACAAAATCCCTCATCTCCCAACGGCATCCGAAGAATCCTGGAAGTGATGAATTATTCCACCCACCCTCCCCAGGGCATGACTCTGTTTTCATTCTCCCGCCTTTCTCTTCCAGATTCAGCCAGAGGAAATGGTGTGATATCCACGTAGGAGATGTAGTTCGACTCCGCAAAGATAGTTTTGTGCCGGTACTGGTCCTTCCTTGTTTCTGGTGCTGTTTTACTTTGAGCAGGGTGCGCAGTGAATTCATTCGGGCTGACGTCTGAGCAGAGACGCATTTAGGCTCAGCTCAAGTTGATCTCATAACTCAAAAAGGACACTGCCCAACCCATAAGAAAGGGATCAGATCCTTCTCTTGGCCCACTCTACTGGCCATTAGGGTATGGGTGTACAGTTGCCGACCTGTAACTGGCATACAAGCAAGCTGTGAGAAGTCTCTCTTACACAGTTGTGAGTTTTTTCGGGTTGTTTGGCCAATTGTTCTGGAAGTTTTTCTTCCTGACGTTTCGCCAGACTCTGTAGCCAGCACCTTCAGAAGGCAAGGAGCTCAGGGAACTAGGAGTTCTCTCTGTGCTCTGGGTTATAATAACAGTTCTCTCTGTGCTCTGGATTGTTATAATAACCCAGAGCACAGAGAGAACTCCTAGTTCCCTGAGCGTCTTGAGAACTAGGAGTTCTCTCTGTGTTCTGGGTTATAACAACAGTTCTCTCTGTGCTCTGGATCGTTATAATAACCCAGAGCACAGAGAGAACTCCTAGTTCCCTGAGCGCCTTGAGAACTAGGAGTTCTCTCTGTGTTCTGGGTTATAACAACAGTTCTCTCTGTGCTCTGGATCGTTATAATAACCCAGAGCACAGAGAGAACTCCTAGTTCCCTGAGCGCCTTGAGAACTAGGAGTTCTCTCTGTGCTCTGGGTTATAATAACAGTTCTCTCTGTGCTCTGGATTGTTATAATAACCCAGAGCACAGAGATAACTCCTAGTTCCCTGAGCTCTTTGCCCTCTGAAGATGACAAAGGAAGAAAAACTTCCAGAACACGGCCAAACAGCCCGAAAAACTCACAACGACTGTCAGATCCTGGCTGTAAAAGCCTTCAAGAATACAACTCTCTTACGTATTTTATTCTTTTTTTTAACTTCCCAAGGCTGACCTTCTCTTGTTATCCAGCTCAGAGCCAAACAGCCTCTGCTACGTGGAGACGATGGACATTGACGGGTAAGGCCGCGTTTTCCTTCAACGCAAACCCTCTCCAAATTTGGCCTCTGTGTCCAAACTGGGCAAGCTACCACCAAAGGATGCTAATTTTAGAATCCCGGTACCCACAGGATTGATATCTAGAGTCTGAAAATATATACAGTATTAAAAATATTAATATATATATATATTTAAAAACCACTAGAAATATGTATTTTCATAATGTAGTTACCAGAAGTGGACATTAGAGGGAAGCAGAGACCATGCAATGGGGTTGAAGAAGACATAGCCTGGTCTCTGGCACCCTCCTATGGCAAGTTCTGGTAGTACATGATAAAACTACTATTTCTGGATTTTTTGCCCTCTTTTACCATGTTATGTATAGTGTTTGCTATTATCCGTGGCTTTCAGCATCCACAGGATGGCTTGGAATCAATTGCCCAGAGATACAGAGGGCCTAGAGTATATCCCATAAATGATGACAGGACACATCATCAAAGTGGAAGCAGAGGAGTGGAATGGAGGATATTAGGGGAACCAGGAAGCCATAGATGGCTTAATCCTGACTCGGTGTTTGAGGGTGGCTTGTTTTTTTCATCTAATGTGCGTTCTTCCCCACTGTTTTCAGGGAGACAAATCTCAAATACAGGCAAGCGCTGTTGGTGACGCATGAGCAGCTGGCGAGTGAAGAAGCCATGGCTAATTTTGACGGTGAGATTCAGCACTCCATAATGTTTATCTCCTTATCCTCAACGGTTTTCCACAGATAAAGGGAACTCCCCATTCTTGTTGTCTGCATCCTTCGGCTTATGGGATTTCAAGCCGATGAAGAAAACAAAAACAAAAACAGCGACTAAAGCAATTGTGTGTTTAACGGGGCTTCCAGGATTCTACGATTCTTTGATCCTATGGTGATTCTCTTGTATTTCCCTTGTCTCCTTTTCTTGCCTCTCCAGGGACAGTGACATGCGAAGAGCCCAACAGCCGGATGAACAGTTTCATCGGCACCCTGGAGTGGCGTGGAGAGAAATTCGCTCTCGACAGCGAAAAAGTCCTGCTCCGTGGCTGCCGGATACGCAACACAGAGGCCTGCTACGGTCTCGTCATCTATGCTGGTGAGCAAACGTGGTGAGGTCTATCCTGCCAGGGATCGGAGTAGACGAGGAGGTCATTTAATCTGACCCTTTCTCATTTCTGTACCCCACCTCACCCCGGGCACCCAGTGAGTTGCATGGCTCCCTGTGGATACCAAAGGCACTCACCCCTCTGACATGAAGTGTCATTGAGAATCATAATATGCCATTGCAGGTCAAACATCACGGGCGATTTTTTAAATTTATCCTTTCTTTGACTGAAGCCACCAAAGAGAAAATTGTCCATATACTGTAGTAGGATGATCCACCACCACCACCCTCGACTGCGGATGCTGAAAAATACAAAAGTATTGATCGCTATAAATTCAGGCCTGTCCAAACTTTGGCCCTCCAGATGTTTTGGACCACAACTCCCACAATCCTGTGCCACTGGAAATACAGGCTTGGAATTCTGGGAGCCGTGGTCCAAAACATCAGGAGGGCCAAAGTTTGGATGGTCCATGGCTCTCTCTACTGGCCATATAAATATCTCTGGGTATTTTTATTTAGTATTTTCTGCCGGCTGATAAGTGAGTCTTACTGTATGCTCTCATATGTCATTTTTTCCAAGTGAGTCTCTCAGATTTCTAGTCCTCGTTCCCTCCGGGGCTGAAGGTCTGTTTCTAGGAGACTTACTGAAAAATCATCTACAAATAATTTTGAGCCTCAAAGGTGGCCTATGCAAGAAGAACCGATCTAGGGAAAACTGGTGAATTTCACAGCCATAGTTATGTCTGTGGGGAACTCGCAATCTGTCCATTGCTGGAATCAATGCAAACGTTCGCTGGGCCAGAGATGTTAGAAAGAGGAGAAACCACACACATCGGTAGTGGGGTTTAAAAATCTGTCGTTTTGCCCAGCAAAGTTAAGGATCTACACAAGATGCCCAGGTAGAAAGGACTTGGTTTTCTTCTTCTTCTTCTCTAAAACTGAATGTCTCAAATGTCTTCTACATAGGATTTGATTCCAAAATCATGAAAAACTGTGGGAAGGTCAAACAGAAGAAAACGAAGCTCAGTCATCTCATGGACCGTCTGGTGTTGTTGGTAAGTCCCCACCACCACCCCACCACTCTGAGATTGAAAGCGTATGGCAGCTACCATAGCAGCTTGTGGTTTCCAGAGGAGGTTTTTCTGCACTCTTTCGCATTTCAAGAAGATTTCAGGATTGGAAACTACAAGCGTCTCTCTCCAAAGTGTCTCCCACCACCGAGGTCGAACCTGTATCCAAATTCTCCCCCTCCATTTTCTCTCTGTAGGTCACGGTGGTTCTATTGTTCCTCTCGCTGGGCCTCGCCGTCGGCTCCGGGTTGTGGGCCGAAAGGTTCCGCCAGGAGCACGCCTACCTCTCCGCGTTCTACGACAACGTCAGCTCCGTCACGTACGCCGTCTACGCCTTCTTCGGATTCGTCATCCTCTTCAGCCTCGTGATCCCCATGTCTATGCTCATCACGTACGTTCCAAACAGGGACAGTGCTTCGGGTTTTCGTGGGTATTCAAACCTTGGGCCCACCCCACCCCACCCAAAAATAATAATAATGTGGCCTTCTGTCCATCCCGGGGAGGTCTGAACTTTAATTCACATTGGTCCGAACTTTATGGGAGGTCTCCAAGGTGCTGAAGCTATTTCTGGAGGACACGGTTGGCTTTTTTTTTTTTGGGAGAGCTCTTATAAAGTTCAACTGGAAATAAAAAAAAGACATGGAGCGGATCACCCAGCCTCCATGAAAACGGACTCAAAAATAATAATAATGTGGCCTTCTGTCCATCCCGGGGAGGTCTGAACTTTAATTCCATTGTCCGAACTTTTGGAGGTCTCCAAGGCAAAGCTATTTCTGGTGGACACGGTTGGCTTTTTTTTTTTTTTTTGGAGAGCTCTTATAAAGTTCAACTGGAAATAAAAAAAGACATGGAGCGGATCACCCAGCCTCCATGAAAACGGACTCAAAAATAATAATAATGTGGCCTTCTGTCCATCCCGGGGAGGTCTGAACTTTAATTCACATTGGTCCGAACTTTATGGGAGGTCTCCAAGGTGCTGAAGCTATTTCTGGAGGACACGGGTGGCTTTTTTTTTTTTTTTTTGGAGAGCTCTTATAAAGTTCAACTGGAAATAAAAAAAGACATGGAGCGGATCACCCAGCCTCCATGAAAACGGACTCGCCCAGCAATGGGACTGAGCTGTGGAACTCCTTGCCACAAATTTGTTGCAATTCATGGCTGTACTTTCCGAGGCCCTCAAAAGCTTGACTTCTCCTTGCAGCAGCTCCCAATCTTGGATCCCTAGAGGTTCTTGGACAACAACTCCCAGAATTCCTGGTGATCACAGCTCATGGTGGAGGCTTCTGGGATCTGTCATCCAAGAACACCTGGAGGTCCAAAGATGACAACTACCACCTTATGGGATCCCTGCTCTCCTGCTTCTCGTAGGCTTGAGTTCATCTACCTGGTCAACAGTTGCTTCATCAACTGGGATGTGGAAATGTATTATGCGCCTAAAGATACGCCCGCCAAAGCCCGGAGCACAAGCTTGAACGACCAGCTGGGGCAGATAGAATACGTTTTCTCTGACAAGACGGGGACCTTGACCCAAAACATCATGACGTTCAAGAAATGTTGCATTAACGGGAAAATCTACGGTAATATGATGTAGGAGTCGCTCAGATTCCGCCATTGGGTATCCTCTTGGCCCTAATCCAGGTGGAAGGGAAATACAGAAAGGCCTCCTTATCCACAGAATCGATATCCACTGATTCACTTATCCACGGTCTGAAAATATTAACACTATTAAAAGAAATATATCCAGGGAGGAAGCTATTTTCACGTGTCTTATCAGAACCAACCACTAGAGGGGGAAAGAGACCATGGTATGAACACTTGTTAGTGAAGAATACTGTACATAGCATGGTCTCTGGCGCTGTATAGTGGCCAGTTTTGGTAGTGCAAGTTAATTATTTTTTATTTTTATCCTTTTACTCTGCTCTCTCTCTCTCTCTCTCTCTCTCTCTCTCTCTCTCTCTCTCTCTCTCAGTGGATATGGGAGTCCTACTTTACCTATGACATTCAGATATAAAACTTTATTGAGCGTTTTCTTTCTTTTTTTAGAAAAAAAAGGGAAGAGACAGAAAAATATTGATATTCAGATCGCCCCGTGTTTCAGGCTCCGAAGACCTGCAAACCAAGTTACTTAATTTTAATTTGTTATTGTGCACTTTTAATCATATTACTGTTTCCTTCCCCTCCCTTTGGAAATGTTCACAGGTTCTTCGCACGGTGGAACCAACACCAAATTGATGGTACGTTGGATATACGGAGCGGGCTAATCAAAAATTCTAACCCTACGAAAAGGGGCAAAGGGGAAAATCTAACCCAGATGTTGGATGGTTAAATTTTTGAGGTCAGCCTCACTTCCTGTCCAGACAGAAAAAAACAGGAAGTTTGGACACATTTTTACACGTGTATCACCCCCCCCCCTGAAATTCACCTTTTGGGGTGCTTTGTCACCTGAAACAAGATAGGAGCTTTGATCTGCTTTTCAACCTGCACATATACCGTTCGGAACCCTTCTTTAAAGCCGGGGAGGGGGGGAAAACAGTGCAAAAAAAATCAGAAAAAGGGGAATCACAAAAATTAAAAGGCGTTGGGAGGCTCCCATGCCTTAGTCTAGCAAACACGAATAATATTTGCTCCCTTAAGAACTTTTCCTCTCATCTTTCTGCCCAGGAAGTAATTTGGAACCAGAACCAATCCCAGGACGGGAAAATGGAGTTTTATGACCCAGCCCTTTTGGACGCCGTACAGCGGAACGATGACCCCGTGGTGCGGGAATTCATGCGTTTGCTCGCCCTCTGCCATACGGTGATGGTGGAAGAGAAGGAGAGTAAGTGGTACCCCCTCTTTTAATTCATTAAAGCGTCTTTCGGGAAGTCGTGGAATTAGCTAGGACAATTGAGGGTGGACGGGAGAGGGTCAAACCAAGGGGATCGGCGAGGTGGCGCTAGGAGCTCACCGGTGACCCTGAAACTGCCTCGAAACCTCATTTGACGAATGCTATTAGTTGGAGGATTTGGTTTCTCCCGGTTTAAAGAAGATTCGGCCATGTGTCCGCCCACGGCTGTGCACGTGGACTACGAAACTCCCTTCCCGGGGAAATCCGAAATGACTAGATGCCACCCATTTCCGTCTTGAATTCCGATCCCTGCGCTTGCCCGGCCTGTGCCAACACCTTTATGGGCTGGGCAGAGGCCAGAGGGGCCCGATCCTCGAGGCAGAGGGATCGAAACCCTTTTAAAAGGTTGGAGCCGGCACAAGGAAAGGGGATCCTGGCCGAATCCTGTTGCAAGGGCCCTGTTAAGGCCTCAAAGCGTAGGCAGAGAATGGACCTGGAGGTAGAAGCGTGACGATGAAAGGGAAAATAAATGCCCTACACCCAATCTTAATCTGCTCTGCCTACGGAGATCTTTGCGATAACAAATCATGCAATCTTTATCACCAGGGCAGTGGGGGAAACCCCTGCAAAGTTCATTAGTATTTTATTGATTGTTTTCCGTAATATTAAGGACGACGAGGAAGCAAAACGCCCTGTCTGGAGGCTAGAGAATAACTGAAAGCCGGCTTTTAGTCACCGGTAAGGTTTCAGGAAGTATAAAGCATAAAAAGCCCTCTTTGTAGGAATCTTGCCTTGCTCTCGCCCTCTGACAGGTGAATTTTTCTTTCTCCGTCTTATCGAATAAATCAGCCGCTCCAAACCGAAGTGGGAAGGAAGTTAATCTCCAAGCTGGTTGTAAAACATCCGTCTTTGGCGTGAGAGCCTTTAACAAGAAGAGACGAAGCTGACATGTTTTTTTTTTTTTAATCCAGTACAAACCTGGGCCTTGCCAGTTAGAGGATTTATTTCAGATATAGATATAGGTACAGGCTTAGGAGACAGGTGCAGCGGGAACAGGCTATGATTTCAGGTCGTTCCGGAGCGATTTATTTGAGTTTAGAACCTCAGAATGGAAAGAACGAGCGATATTTTAAAAAGCCAAGTTGGAGCAGAAAAGAAAAGAAAAAAAATTGCTCTCCCAATGTCATTGTTTTGAAAGCAAGGGAAGCCGGTGGCTCCCATGTCAGTGGGGCGTCAAATCCACTCCGGGGTTTAGCCTGGCCGAGTTGACTGAGCCTATATAAGAGATGGGTTTCAGTACCTCGGATAGCTCTCACTAAGCTTGGAGTGAAACCTGTAGTGGATTCACGAACCGGAATGGGAAGGTTCGTCTTCTGTACTTAAACACTGTAGTTTCTTAGCACTAAAGAGTTGGACCTCTGAGTAAATCCAGGTGAATGTTACCCACTCCATATGTCCTTTCTTTGTAGAGGAATTGGTTTATCAAGCAGCCTCCCCCGATGAAGAAGCCCTGGTGTCGGGAGCCCGAAAGCTGGGCTACGTCTTTCTCTCCCGGACGCAAGACACCATCACGATCAGCGAGTTGGGAGTGGAGCGAACCTACAGGGTCTTGGCACTGCTCGATTTCAACAGCGTGCGGAAGCGCATGTCCGTGCTGGGTGAGCCTCGGAAGGGTTTTCTTAGAAACCGGGAATTGGCATTCAGCCGCTAAACACAAAAGCTCTCCTGTCTTGTATGTTCAGAGCTCTGAGCGGCCATTCGTGGTGGTGGGGGGGGGTTGTTTGCGTAGCTACGCAACAGGATTCTAGCACGGCTTGAATCGTAACCTCAAATCCTAAACCTGCGCCCAGCGTTTATCTCAATCCTAATCCTTCTGCGGATCCTCAAAATGGCTGCTATTACGTGGGTTCCCAACACCCCTTGGAAGTCCTTTCGTGTACGTAGAATATATATGTTTAATCTCCCTGGATTAAGGTTGGTACCTTCTGTCTTTCCCTCAGTACAAGACCCCGAGGGCTGCATAAAACTTTACACCAAGGGAGCTGACACCGTAATCCTAGAGAGGCTGCAAGGTGACCAGGCAACCGAGGGGGGCACCTTAAAAGCACTGGATGTAAGTGTGACTCCAAGGTTAAAGAATGAGGAAGAAAGGAAAGAATGTAATAGATTTACTAGCTGGTTGAGGGAACAGCCGTGTTCACAATGGAGCCATGCTGGCATTTATCAGCTGCATTTTATACCCTGGTTTAATGGCCTCCGATGGACGTCTGTCCCCCCCCCTTCACAACAACCCTGTGAGGTGGATCAGCGCTGCCTCTCTTGTCAACCAACCTTGATCTCAATTGAGGCGAGACACGCAACTATTTTTAGCGTCGCCGCCTGTGCCTCATTAAAACGGACGTGGCTGATGTGTGCGAATCGACGTCGCCTGTGCGCCCGTTACTCATATTTCATTCGTTATTAGGAGCCGGCGTTCGTGTTTCACGAACCGCACTCACAGCTGTTTGAAAGCCCTGCCAAGGAGGCCCGCTGGTGTAACGCCGTTGCGGTAAATCTCATTCCCGGAGAGCCGCAAGTTAAGAAGCGGCCGTCGGCAGGGGCTGTTGTGCTACAACGCCACAACGGACAGCCCCAGACCTTGGGTGGTTTGATCATCTGCCCAGAGCAGGGGGGATTTATACCAGTTGCAAACAACAACAACAACAACAGCAACAACAAAAGCAACAAAAGCAACAACAAGATTTTAACCACTTCCTCGTGAATTACCATTTAAGAGGCAGGGGGGTTATGACTGCGTAAACAACCACTTCTGCCGCGTGTCATTTCGTGACGGCCTCATCATCATCCCCCTCATCACGGCTTTCTCCTCTTTCCCTCTGCTTCTCTCTCCGACCCAGAGTTTCGCCGAGGAAACCCTGCGGACGTTGTGCCTGGCCACCAAAGCCGTGGACCGGGAGGCATACGCCCTGTGGACCCGGAAGCACCATGCCGCCAGCGTCTCGTTGCAGGACCGGGCCCACAAACTGGACCAAGTGTACGAGGAGATGGAGAAGGACCTCCAGGTCAGAACTGTAGCTTATCACTTGTTTGTTTGTTTGTTTGTTTGTTTGTTTGTTTGTTTGTTTGTTTTCACCTTCAAAGGAGAGACTGTGTGGCCGACGGGAGAGGGGAGAGCTTCATTTCTCTTTATTTACCGGAGAACCAAGTAACCTCCGTAAAGTACGCATTCAGGGGCGTAGCTAGGGTTTTCACCGCCCAGGGACAAAGTCGGATTTTGCGCCCCCTCCTTGGGAGTGGCCTCCTCTCTCTCTCTCTCTCTCTCTCTCTCTCTCTCTCTCTCTCTCTCCCCTCTGTCTCTGTCTGTCTGTCTGTGTCTGTCTGTCTGTCTGTCTGTCTGTCTCTGTGTGTGTGTGTGTGTCTGTCTGTCAGTCTGTCTCTCTGTGTGTGTGTGTGTGTTTGTGTCTGTCTTTCTCTCTCTCTCTCTCTCTCTGTCTGTCTGTCTCTCTCTCTCTCTCTCTCTCTGTATCTGTCTGTCTGTCTCTCTGTCTCTCTCTCTCTCTCTCTCTCTCTCTGTGTCTGTCTGTCTATCGCTGTGTGTGTGTGTGTTTGTGTCTGTCTCTCTCTCTCTCTCTCTGTCTCTCTCTCTCTGTTAGAGATGTGAGAGTGGCAGCAGGAGGCCGAAACTGTCAACAGGACCTGCCGATCATTGGGAGGCTGTGTGTGTGTGTGCGTGCACACTTGTGTGTGTGTGTGTTGGGGAGGGCACCACAGGGTAACTGTGTGCAATGTATGTGCGAAGGGGTGCCCACGGGCAGACGAGCAGCAGGGCACCCCCCAAAAAATGCTGCGCCCGGGAACAGGTGCCCCCCCCCGTTTGCCCCTCCCTAGCTACGCCACTGTACGCATTCAGGAGGAAAAGGAGGTTCCATAAAGCAGGCGTGCCCAAACGTCGGCCCTCCTGATGTTTTGGACCACAACTCCCAGAATCCCAAGCTTGTGTTTCCAATGCCAAAGGACTGTGGGAGTGGTGGGTCCAAAACATCTGGAGGGCCGACGTTTGGACATGCCTGCCATAAAGGGGAAAAACCAAACAGAACAAATCTGGCTTTGGATCTAGACTTTAGACCTCTTTCTCTCCCTGATGCAGAGGTCAATCTACAGGGCTTCAGAAGATGCAACTTCCACACAAAGATTTGGAACCGCAAACCGTCTCATATCTCTCTCTTTTTTTTTAAATTTGCTCAGCTCCTGGGTGTGACGGCTATCGAAGACAAGTTGCAGGATGGGGTTCCCGAAACCATTGATCTTCTGAAACGAGGGGGCATTAAAGTGTGGGTGCTGACTGGGGACAAGCAAGGTACGGTGTGTGTGTGTGTGTGTGTGTGTGATGATAAATAAGGCATGGTCGCCATCCCCCTGGTAGAGTGTCTGGTGATACAGCCCGATCCCTTCTCTTTAGGGTGGGGATATGGGTCTGAGGTTTGTTTTTAGAGGGGCAAACAGTCAAAAATCAGGGACTTGGCCAGACTTGGTTAATGTGGCTTCTCTGTTCCTCACCCTTCCCAGAGACTGCTGTGAACATCGGTTTCGCGTGCCAGCTGCTTAAGGACGACATGGCTATTCTGGAAGAAGAAGATATAAGGTACGGGAACCTATGCTCCTTGCGTCTGTGTGGGCGGATCCCAGAGGGACCCCGGTTTGATCCACATTTATCTGGACAGGCAACGACTTCGCTCGAACCGGCCGCCTTCAAATCTGCGTCTAGGCTGTGCCAAAGAAACCGCATCTTCCAAAGTCATTTATTTCAGGAAGAAGCTATTATAATCCAGTTCCAGGGAGAACGTCAACTCTAGAAGTTTTTTTTTTCCCCAGGAGGGGGAAAAGTCTTAAAAACTTATTTAAAAGATCCTGAGTTCCCAGAAGCATTGTGGTCATAGGTTTTTTATTTTATTTTCCTGGGGGGGGGGGGACACAGATTGTTATAATTCCTGCACAGGACGGGATGATTTCTGCACAGGACTCCCCACCTGACAAAAGCAGAAGGCACCTCTGAGCTGTCCAGGATGATTCTCATCCATTTGAACATCAGGAAGAACTTCATGACAGTTAGAGCTGTTCAGCAGTGGAAGATGCTGCCACCAAGGAGGGTGGTGGGATCTCCTTCTTTGGAGGTTTTTAAGCGGAGGCTGGATGGCCATCTGTCGGAAATATTGTGATGGGGGTTCCTGTATGGCAGGGGGTCAGACTGGATGGCCTTGAGGTCCCTTCCAACTCTGTGATTCTATGATTCTATGATTCTATGATTCTATCCGTTCCTGGGAAGGCGTGTTTCCTGCATAGGATTCACCGAGCGCTGCAGGACTGTTATAACTCCTACACAGGATGGTGTCTTTTCTGGGCAGGACCCCCTGGAAAGGACCCTAAGCCGTCCACAACTGGGCAGATTCATGTGTGCTCCTCGTCGCCCTAATAAACAATCCCACCTCTCCTTTTTTTTTCCTCCTCCCCCCCGCCCCCCCCCCCCAGTGAGATCCTCGAACCCTGCTGGCAAAGTACGAGCAGCCTAGCCGGCAGCGGGGAATCTCTTTGTAACGGTTCGTTCTTACCCTCCTGGGCCTCCTCGCGAGAAGGCAAAATGGCTCTGGTGGTGACGGGAGACTTCCTGGTAAGACCAGTCTTTTCGCGCCCTCGGGTCCGACGAATTCTATCAATATATTCTATGAATAAATTGGGAATGAGAAGGTATCTCCGTCGTATGCGACGTTGGCTCTTTGTCGCATGTGGTGTTTTCAAACCCACTCTCTCTTTTCCCCTTTGCCCAACATCCAGGGGTGGCGTTTGTTGAATTATTTGTTTGATTGGGACACCTGTTTAATTATGGGATGTGGTCCCCCCCACCCCCGGGAAAGCTTTGAGGAGTGCCCCAACAGCCCTTTGGAATAGGACTGAAGATCCTTAAAAACCTACTTCAGGCCTGTCCAAACTTCGGCCCTCCTGATGTTTTGGACCACAACTCCCAGAATCCCAAGCCTGTATTGCCAATGGCAAAGGACTTTGGGAGTTGTGGGTCCAAAACATCTGGAGGGCGAACGTTTAGACATGCCTGACCTCCTTAAAAGATTCCGAGTTCCCAGAAAGCATTGTGGTCATATATATTTTTTTTATTCTGGAAAAACACAGACTCTTATAATTCCTGCACAGGACTCAGCCAGACAGAGGCATATGGTACTCTGAGCTGTGCAGGATTATTCGAATCCCTTTCACGGGAAACTTTGAAGAGTGCCCCAGCAGCCCTTGGAATAGGACTGAGTATGGAAGCAATACTTTTACAGTGTCTCATCATTAGGACACGGGGGGGGGAGGCCTAAAAGAGACCTTCTCCCCCCCCTTGGTGAGTGGGCACAGCTTCCTTAAAGACCTAGCCGTCGCATCCTCCGTCACTATCCCTTGAGATTTCTCCGCTCTTCCTCTCCGTTTCACTCCAGAAATAGTCAGGGGTGAAATCAAAAGAGGGATAGAAATTCAGGAAGGGGATGTTTAGATACAGCAAGCGTGGGGCGGGATCAACGCTAAAAGATCTTTACACCCCTTGGGTGGGTGATTTTCATACTTTTACACCGTGTGTGTGTGTGTGTGTGTGTGTGTGTGTGTGTGTGTGTGTGTGTTTGCCTCATTTGGGAGTCTGCTGTTCCAAAGATGTCCCGCGAGGTTACTGGTTGTTTTTCCTCGCAGGAAAAAATCTTCCACATGGACGGAGAGAAGCCGGCCAAGGGGAAAGGCGGACTTTTCTCGCGGTTGAGCCGCCGGGCCACGCGGCCGGAGGGCAGCGGCGGCGACGGTGGCCAGGGCCGCTTGGTGGAGAAGTCCTTTGTAGAGCTGGCCACCTCCTGCCAAGCGGTCATCTGTTGCCGGGTGACTCCCAAGCAGAAAGCCCTGGTGGTCCAGATGGTCAAGCGGCATACGGAAGCCACCTCCTTAGCCATCGGCGATGGAGCCAATGACGTCAACATGATTAAGAGTGAGCGATTCGGTTTGGGGGACCGGGTCGCAGCCACGCCAGGGGCTCAAGACGGGGAGGGGGGTAACTCTCGTTTGGTGCCTTCTATCCCTCCAGCTGCCGACATCGGGGTCGGGATCAGCGGGCAGGAAGGGATGCAGGCCGTCCAGTGCAGCGACTACGCCTTGGCCCAGTTCCGCTTCCTCCAGCGCCTCCTCTTCGTCCACGGGCGGTGGTCCTACCTCCGGATCTGCAAGTTCCTCCGGTATTTTTTCTTCAAAACCTTCGCCAGCATGATGGTCCAGATCTGGTTCGCCTTCTACACCGGCTTCACGGCCCAGGTGAATGTTCGGACGCTGGGAGAGTAAGAACAGACCAAAGGAAAAATATTTTTTTTCCACCTAGAGCGTTGTGAGTCTGTGGAACTCCCTGCCACAGGAGGTGGGGATGGCACCTGGCCTGGAT
The DNA here is from genome assembly GCA_037367305.1 of Phrynocephalus vlangalii. Classification (NCBI taxonomy): domain Eukaryota; kingdom Metazoa; phylum Chordata; class Lepidosauria; order Squamata; family Agamidae; genus Phrynocephalus; species Phrynocephalus vlangalii. The sequence goes on from JAWVWN010000615.1 coordinate 742,794, forward strand.
GCCTTCCAAAGGGGGTGGGACAGATTCCTGGAGGAAAAGTCCATCCCAGGTGACAAACCAGGATGGAGATGTGTTATCTCCAGGCTTAAAACCAGGGTAGTTCAAGGACCAGATGCAGAGGAGTGGGATCAAGAGACAGATATCTAGTCTCGTACGCTCCCAGAGGCATCTGGTGGGGCCACCGTGAGATCCAGGAAGCTGGATTAGATGGGCCGTTGGCCTGATCCAGCAGGGCTCTTCTTAGGTTCTTAGGTTCTTAGGTTCTCTCCCGGCATGGAGTTAGCCCCATCACAATACAGCCACGTCCTGGGCTGGACTACGGTTCCCATGACGCCCTGCCAGGGGGGTCTTGCTAGCACGAGGCCAAGACTTGTCGACGAGCCAGGGGGACAACGTCACATAGCAGGGAGGGGTGGAAAAATGCAGATGATGATTTGCTTCTTTGCTTGCTCACTTGTTTGCTTGCTTGCTTGTCCTTTTCTAATTGCATCCAGGCGGCTTCTCATCTTATCCCCCTTTGGTTCCCCCCCACTTTAGCCTCTCCTGGAAAGCTGGTTCCTTGCCCTTTACAACGTGTTCTACACATCCTACCCAGTGCTATGCTTGGGCTTGTTTGAGCAGGTAACCCTCCGTTATTTTTCGTCGACCTGGAAGTTACAACATCGCAGCAGGGGAGATGTAACCAGCGGCGGCCGCGTTACTTTCCGGGTGCAAGGAGTAACTGTAGTTAGTTTTTAAAAGTTGCTTTGGAAGTATATTCCGAGATGTGGTTTTTGGACAGATTCACCCCACCTCACCCCCGGATTTATAAGTGTGGTTCCCAAACATCCCCCCTCCCCCCGAATTGTGGCTCCTTTGACGTCCTGCTCCACTGGCTGATTCACTTAATACTAAATAATAACCCCCAAGAAATAAGCATTATTTCAGGGTGTATTTTTCAGCACAAGCCACCAGAAGGAGCCAGAGACCGTACAATGTATAACAACATCATACCATCTTTCAAGGAAAACAAACCTGTCCCCTCTTTGATAGGACGTCCTTTCAAATATTTAACCATGGCTATCCTATTCCCCCCACCCCCAGCCTTCTTTGGGTCAGGCTAAACATTCCCATCTCCCTAAGCTGCTCCTCATAAGGCATATGTCTTTTGGTTTTGTCCTTCCTGGTTTTATAAATATTTCAAGGCGCAATATCAAAATTAGTCACAAGGGGGAACCAGAGTATTATTTTAGGCTACCGGGATGAGAACGAGCGATGCGACAATGGACTCATGGGGCAAGCTAGCTGCCAAGATGTAATGAGCAATGCAACCCGTTCCTTTTTAAAAGAAAGTTACTTGCTGAAAAGTTACTTCCTTCCTTCCTACCCTTGATGTGACCACCTTCCCCCTCTTCCTCTCCTGATCCCAACAGGACGTGAGCGCCAAGGAAAGTCTCCGGTTTCCCGAGCTCTACAAAGCAGGCCAGAAAAACCGGCTTTTCAATGTCTGGACTTTCTGCCTGGCTTTTGTCCACGGCTCCCTCGTCTCCTTGTGCAACTTCTACATCACCTTCTGGGCCATGGGGGACCGAGCCAGCCTCCACGTCGTGGGCGACTACCAGTCCTTTGGCATGGTTGTCGCCACCTCGGCCATCTTGACCGTCCTTCTGGAGGCAGGTTTGGGGAGAAGGGGGAGGGGGAGAGGCAACCTTTGTGACATCACACTTCGAGTCTGGGAATCTCCTGATCTGATTATGAAGCCCCCCCCCTAGGAATCTGGCCTAGACTGCTGCCGTGGGCTCCGTGTGGGGCCGCCCTTGAAGACAGCACATTTCGTGCGATGTAGACGTTATTGAGTGCATTTGTATTTTTTTTTTAAAAAAAAAACTCCTAATGATAATGATAACGTAGAGGCCTAGACCTCCACCGGCAACTAATAATTTAAGTTCCCATGGGAAAATCGGGTGGCCAGTAAGTGCGGATATAAATAAATATAAATAAATATAAATAACTTCCCAAGCTTGGTTGCCATTAATCTCATTTTCTTTATTTCATGGCCTAGGTCATGCTGGAGTACAAATACTGGACCGTCTTTTCCGTCCTGGCCGTGGTCATCAGCCTTCTCTTCTACTGCCTTTTCTCCTACCTCACGCAAAGTTTTGCGGCCTACGAGTTCTCTTACGTGGCTTTCCCGTTTCCCGGTAAGCAGACTTCTTACAGAAAACATCCGCTTAGGCCTTCTTTTGTGTGTGTGTGTGTGTGTGTGTGTGTGTGTGTTGATGCTGTACCTCTTTCCCATGGAGTCTTGCTGCCTCGAGGTGCTCTAAAATCTCTCTGGATGAGGATCAACCTATGCCGTGGTGGCCAACAATCACAAATCGTGGGTCTCTCTGGATCCTGCAACAGGGGTCATGCTTCCTCTCTCCTTCCTCCTCCAGATGCCATCAAAAATGCCCTGACGGATCCAACCGCCCTGCTGGTTGTCCTCCTCTGTGTGGTGGTGAACCTCATCCCCTCCGTTGTTGTGCGCTTCGTGAGTGGCCTCGTGGCGCCGGGCACCATGTCAGAAGTATGTCTGAGCAACCGTGGCCAAATGTGCACCATGCCTGAACAAACTGTTGCCAAGTGGATGCTGAAAAAGGGTGTCCTGTGCTCCATCTCGTTGATAGAGCTGATTGGGGCGAAAGCCTAACTAGATGCAAGGGGATACCTGCATCAGAAAAAGAAATCAGAAAAACAAAGTATTTTCACCATGTATTACCACAACTGACCATAGGAGGGAGCCATAGGCCACAATACACGTTCTTCAACAACCAGAATACATTGCATGGTCTCTGGTTCCCTCTAGTGACCAGTCCTGGTAAATACGTTGTGGGAATACGTATTTCTGGTTTTTTGCTTTTAATATTTTCAGACAGAGGATAGGTGAAACTGCAGATACCGGGTACGCACAGCTTTCGAGCTCTGCCATGAGTAGGCGGGCATGCCAGAACTCAGTTTGCAAGGTGAAATATCGTTGTGGGGAATTCTAAGTATTTCACAGGGGAAAAAACATGGGGATTTCAATGAGAAGGGAGCAAAAAACCCACCGCTCGCTAAAGTCATACAATCACTTTCCAAATCTGGGACAGGAAAAGAAAAACCTGTGGGATTTAGAGAAAGGCTTATCCCAGGAAAGAAACCATCCTGTGTAGGAATCATAAAAAAATCCTGCACAGATCAGAGTACCTTTTGCCTTTCCCGGGCCAATCCTGTTCAGGAATCGCACCATCCTGCACGGGGATCCTTGGGGAGCCTTCTGCCCTTGCCAGGTGAGTCCTGTGCATTCCGAGCGGAGGGGGTAAATACGGCTTGTAGTCAAATGTGTTTTGTGTGTGGTGTTCAGGGCCATACTGTTCCTTCCTGCAGAGGTCTTGTCGGGTTAGGGCAGGCCTGCCTAAAGTCCGGCCCGGGAGCCAAATCCGGCCCATCAGGCCATTCTGAGTGGCCCGCGGCTGGCCGGCCCACCCCTCCCTCCCCCTCCTTCGCCCCTTGTTTTTTTAAACAGGCTCCCTGTGCTTCCTTTGGTCCCCACCTTCCTTCCTTCCCTCCTTCCTGTTCTCCCCTTCCTTCTTTCCTCTTGGTTCCACCTTCTCTCCCTCCTCCTTGGTCCGCTTCCTTCCTGCAGGTGGGCTTGCAAGGGGTCAGTGGGTGGGCCTTATGGGTCAGTGGGTGGGGCTTGCAGTGGGGTGGCAGGGTCAGGGAGCAACCCACCCCTGACACATTCTCAGCCACCAAATCTGGCCCCCCTTACAAAAAGTTCGGGCACCCCTGGGTTAGGGGAAAGCTGGGACGTAGGCTATGAAGTGATGCATTTAGACACCTCTCCTTCTCTCCCTCTTTGCTTTCTAGATGCTGGACGCCCGAGACATGAGGGTGAAGTCCAAACCCGTGGAGTTGACCTCCCACATCTTCCGAAGGGACACCTCGCTGCGTCGCTCTAGCTACGCCTTCTCTCACAAGGAAGGCTACGCCGACCTCATCTCGAGAGGCGCCAGCCTGCGGGACAAGGGCCCCCGGAACCGAGCCCAACCCAACGGCTTCCCAAGCATGCCCTCCCTCGGTAAAGGAAGCCCCGGGCTGGCCAGAGCCGTATCTCCCACTCCGGGTGCCCCGGGAGAGCGGAAGGCATGAGGATTCAGAACACGGGCCCAACTCCTTCTATTTGCACTTTCAAGCAGAAGGTTTCCTGGAGAGGCCGGTGGGTCCATCATCTCGGGAAGAACCTGTGCGGTTCTGGGTTCGAAACCCAGAGTTCTCGCTCCTCTCCCAGTTCTCACCCGGACATTCTTGGACCATTGGCCTGCCCACAAAAAATCCACGGAGGGTTGTCGACGCAACACCTACGCAAACCTTGAACCCCCCAGGGGCAAAAATCCCAGGCCTTATGATTTGGCAGCTTTCTAAAGCCGTCAAGGGATGTGCCGCTGTAACGCTGTTGCGCTGATACGCTCATTGACAAAAAAACCCGATGTGTGACAGATAGGCCCTGGGGAGACATGGAGAGGTAACCGGTTGCCAGCCACTACTGGCCAAATATTTCTTGCCCCTCCTTGCCCTTCTCCTCCCCCCCCCCAACCTCTGGCGTTCAGAGCTAGGCTGCGTCTCCCTGTGGAGGCCAGCGATAATTGCGTCTGTCGGCAAACGGAGCAATGTATTATCTTATAGTATGTTTTTTGGGGGGGAGGGGAAGGGGTTCCAATCTCACTGTATTGTTGGCCGGATCCTCTACAGCCAGGGCTGGAGAACCTCTGGGCTTCTCCAAGTAGCCAGTCCCCTGTTTCCGATGTCACTGGTGTTTTCCCACCATCCCACCCACCACCACCATGTACCTCCTGTGAAATTCCCCCAATTTTTTTCCAGGCGGGTTTAAAAAAAAAATCCCGCCACTGTGCTGTAGAGGGCGCCAGATTGCTGTGGTCGGTGCGGATGGTTGTGGGTGTGCTTGCCACCTGCTGGACGGAGACAGGACTGCAGCAGGGTTCCTTGTCCTGATTTCATGCCTGTTGAGTCCTGGATGTGGATGCTGTCAGGAAATGAGGCCCTCCAGATGTGAAATGACCACCGTTCCCATAATCCTTCCCTAGTGGCCAGGCTAGAGGAGGAGGGAGTGTGGTTCGTTAAAATCTGGAGCACTTCAAATCCTTCCGGCTTGTGGTCAAGCTTCCCACCCATTGTGTTGCATGCTCCTGCCCGTGGATGTGTGGATTGTGGTCACTGGAGCATTTCTAATTACTAGAGGCAGCACCCATGCCTAGAATTTTTCTAGTTGTAATTCTTTCCAGTTCTTGTTCAATCCAACCTTTTCAAAATAAAAATGTATCTCAAGTTTTTTGGGGAATTTTGCCTGGCGTTTTGCACTCCGGACATGCGTTGTAGAGCAGACATGTAGGGGACAAACCGAGTAAGATCCATTGTCTGCATAAAAGCCTTTAAAGCTGTTTGGAGGGGTGACCCATGGAAAAACTTAATGGATTTCTCGCTTCCATTAGCCAGCTGAGAATCCAAACTCAGCTCTACCTCCAGTTTGCACCATGTCTTTTAAAAATTTCATACAGAGAACAGATAGGAGACCATTTCTGCCAAATCTAGGTGCCTATCTAGGAATTAGTGTAGGATTCCCCCTGACTCCAGGATCAATATCTAATTATTCATTTATCCACGGACTAAAACGATTAAAAACATTTTTTTAAAAATCCCATAAATGTATGTTTTTAAGCATGAATTTACCAGACCCAGTCACCAGGGGGAGCCAGAGACCATGTTATTTATAGTGTTTGCTCTTAAAATACTGTTTTCACAGCTCCTGTGAAATCAGTTTGGGAAGGCCAGGGGCATCTATGAAATTCAGAGCAAAAGGGGAGCTGAATTGAATGAGGATCAGGCACTAGGACTTGGATCACTCCTGAAAAGTTCTGACCAAAATCGGAGCCCATTTGAGGGGACAGATTGGACAGCTCCTGCTAAGTTGAATCCAAAACGGGAGCCAGTTTCGGAAGCGAGATTGGAGAGTTTTTGTAAAGTTCAGAATGAAACTGGAGTCAATGTGGAAAGGTAGGTTGGAGAGCTCCTGTAAAGTTCAGGCCAAAACTGGAGCTGATTTAGGAAGCTAACCTACGGTAATGTTCAGGCCAAAATTGGAGTGGATTTGGGAGGATAGATTGGACAGCTCCTGTGACATTCAGACCAAAATCAGAGTGGATTTGGTGTGTGGGGAGAGAGATTGGACAGCTCCTGTAAAGTTCAGAGTGAAATTGGGAGCCGATATCTTGACACCTGCTGTTCTTAGATTTGCTTTCTTTCCTTTGGGTTTTAAACAACACACACCGAGACACAAAAGGAGAGAAGACGCCAGAAGAAGAGAAATGGAAAATAAAAATCATTGATCAAGAGATGCCCACAACCACATGAAACGAATCAGGCCTCACACAGACCTCGGAGTCGAAATGAATTTTTTCTTTTTTTGTTGGACAAACAACACGTCAACCCCCCCCTCCTCCCCATCAACCCACCCACCCCACCCGATAATTATTACATTACTTCAGGAAAGAGTATATTCTTTTTTTGTCATGCATAAATCAAATCTTCATTTCATCCTCTCTTTTTTTTTGTCTTTTTTTGTCTTCCTTCTTAAATTACATTTGAACACAGAAACACATATAATAAATACTCTAGTTAAGACAGGACTCAGCAGGGAAATCAAAGGACACGTTTCCCCGAAAGCAAAGTGTATTATTAATATTATTTGTGATTTTTTTCTTTTAAAGGACTTGCTTAAATACGAAATCTGTAAACGCCAAGGAACCTTCCTCTCTCTCTCTCTCTCTCTCTTTTAAAAAATCATGAAACGAACCAGTTTAACTTTTTCCCCATCTGAAACATTCAATACGTCTCCCATTGGGCATTTTCACTAAATACCAACATGCCATTTCCTGCAAAATTATAATTTAACAGTATAAAGCTTCAAGTTGCAAATTCCAAAAACTAGCTAAGTTATCATCATTGTCATTATTATTATTATCATTATTATTTTGTCACATAAACTATACATTAAATATTTTTGAGGTATTTCAGAGAGCATTGTCAAAGACTTGCCGGGTTTGCGCCAGAAAAAGTTTGGGGTGGGGGTGGGGGCAATTGGGTTGATTTTGGGGGGTGTTTTCCCTCTCCTGAGTGGTCATCTTTGGTATCAAAGCTGTTTGGGTGCTGGTCAGAAAAAGAGTTGGAGGGAGGCTAAAATCTCTAGTTTTGTGCTCCGGGTTTTGTCCCGAACTTTAAACAAGCTCCGCAATTACCATAGAAAGATTTCAAGTTGAAAGCCTGGAGTTCCTTCAACTAGTTTGCAAAATTGGACTACCTCAGCCTCCCCCAGGGGAAGGATTTAAGGAAAGAGGGAGTAGAGGGTAGCGCTACTGGTTGGTTGGAGTGAACGTCGGAGGGGCTCAACCCAATTAATACTAAAGTGTCTATACAGAGCATTAAGGATTTAAGAAATGTGCAGGTATTTTGGCTTTGAGGGCTGGGAAATGCAAGCAAAATTCCTCTCTTCCGTTAATTCAGTTCACCATGACCAAGGAGACCTCTTGATGAGGAATTTCCCAGGAGACAAGCTGTTTTATTTTCCTCCTTCCCAAGTCTCCACAAACTGGTCAAGATATCTGCCCACAAAGGTTAGAAGCAAAGCACGCATTCAAAGCACCAAAAGAATGGAATGATTGTCCAGAAAGATGCAAAAAACCCATCCTATGCTTCACCCGCTGAAAAGCCCCATGAAACAAAGCACTCTTACGACTTTCGATCACCCTTCATGAAAGCAGTTGGAGGGGAGTCATTGGTTGTAATAAAAGGGGACATCACGGTACTTTGAAAGTCTGTATGTAAGATGAGGACCAACCTAGCTGGTAGCTTAACCCTTTATGTTTCCCATAAGTAAGCATTTTGGAGTGAGGAGAATGTGCAAAAACATCATGTCTTCCAATCCCATCCCCTTTCTTCCCCACACCAAAGTCCCCAACAGGCTAAAAAAGGGCCAGAAAGCTGGAAGAGGGGTTCCTCTAATTTTGGCTTTAGATTATCTCTCCACCAGCCTAGCTAATTGGTTATCCTTATAATGATGATATGCTACTTGTGGGATCCCTGTTTGTTGGTGTCCTACCTAGATGATTTCTGTGCTCGCCCAAACATGGTTCACTCATTTTGTGTATTTGTGTGCATTCATTTCACAGGAGGTGTCTGTCTTATTTATTTATTTTTACACGGGCTTCCCATTTAACCTTTGCCCTCTGTCCTTTTGGGATATCCAAGTCGCCGGTGGAATTGGTGCGGGTTTGTAACTCATCCTATCCTAAAAGCATAGGATGGGGTGTTTGTATCTTCCCGATGCTCAGATTTCCATACAGCCTGGATCTACTGCCTTGCTTGCTTCCCATTCGCCCCAGAATGTGCCTCTCTGATTAGCAGGTGGCTCCCACGTATTATGGGATATTATCCAGATGTTGAAATATCAACAACTGGGGGATGAAGTTAGTCAACAGTGGGTGGGAAGGAGAGATGCAGGAGAAAACGGAAGTGGACAGGGAACACGGTTTTTCTGCCCCATCACCCAAAGGCTACAAAAGTCACCAGAATTTTTCTGATTAAGTGAACTGAGGTAATATCATACAGGTTTTATCTCGGAGATGAACAGTGTTAAGGAAATGGTTTTACATACCTTTGGTAGAAGAACAAGGCACTCGTCTATCATTCTGGCAACCATATTCTCTCTCTGTCATTTTCGGTCATTCTCTCTCTCTCTCTCTCTCTCTCTCTCTCTCTCTCTCTCTCTCACACACACACACACACACACACACACACACACAATTGGTACTTTGCATTTGACAAAGACGGTGAATGTGTTCCGGGTTGGAGTCAGAACTTTAAAGCTTCCCTTGCTCTTCTCTCTCTCTCTCTCTGTCTCTCTCTGTCACACACACACACACACACAGAGTCAACAGGTAGATGGAATGGCACCAATGCTGAACTTTGGCGAGCGCCTCAAACCCGGAACGGATGAACTGCCCCGCCAAATCAGAGTCACCTGGCCAAAAAAAGGATGGAGGTTTGGTTCTGACAAGGGAAACAAAGGGAGGAGGAAGAGGGCGGTTCAAAGTTCGTAAGTTCCATCGCAAACCCGGCAAGGGCAACAAAATCTTTGGTATCAGGTGTGATTTTCAAATCACAAAAAATCGAAAACTCAAGTGAGGTAGCCTAATATTTTCTGGTTCTCACTAAAAATGTCTTTGCATGATCGGGGCAAGGGGGGCAGTAGGACGTATCTCTTGCTTTTCCTCGTGGTGTTCTAGCAGAGATCAGACCCCCTTTTAACCCCCTTCTGTTTGTTTTTTTCTTCCTTTCTTTATGGGGTGGTTTCTGAGCCCTCGAATACTTTGCAAAAACCAGGCCCGGGAATCCACCGCCACCATCATCCTCTGTTGTGGGTTAGCATACACACATCACAACAAGACAAGAAGACCAAGCTGGGCGGAGGAGGAGTGGAGGGCATTCAAGGGGGAATCAGACACTGGCAGGAAAGAAAGAAGATTTTGGATATTTTTTTTGGAGAGGTTTTCAAGTTTCTTTGTTCCCCCCCCCCTCCTTTTTAAATCCTCTTCTCCCTCTCATTTTACTTTTGGCAAAAAATGTACCTCTGCAGTTCTTAACGTTCCCTTCTCCAGCGTGGTTCATTTGGTGGTCCACCATCCACCCCATATTGCATCCCGCACCCTGACTGGCCACGCCCAAGAGTCCGTATTGGGGGAAAGTCTTTTTTTTTGCCTTCTAAAATTAGGAACCACGGTGACCATCCTTTCATGCATTTCCTTCCTCCTTCTATCATTTTATCTGGCTTTCTTTTTTTCTTTTCTTTCTTTTTCTTTCTTTCTTTCTTTCTTTCTTTCTTTCTTTCTTTCTTTCTTTCTTTTCTTCTTTCTTTTGTTCCTTCCTTCCTTCCTTCCTTCTTTTTCTTTCTTTCTTTCTTTCTTTCTTTCTTTCTTTCTTTCTTTCTTTCTTTCTTTTGTTTGTTTGTTTGCTTGTTTGTTTGTTCCTTCCTTCCTTCCTTCCTTCCTTCAAGAAGTTGCCGGATGGTTCACATAAAAAGCCGAAACAAACAACAACAACAAAGACTTCGCGCAAAGATGGTGCACTGTTACCCGCATCGATTCGATCGCTGTCTTATTAGAAAACAACGACGACACCACAGAGCTATGCACAAAAAGGATCCGACGTGTACCAGGCCGACGGTGGCAGGGAAGCAGGAGAGACCCCTCTCATCCTGACACTGTATCCTCCATCCATCCACCCCAGGCCCCCCAAAAAAACAGTGGCCATGGGATGATGAAATGGTTCCAGCCAGGCACAGGAGGCTCAGCGGACGGAGCGGATGTCGTATCTGGTTGATTGTGTTTGTGTTTGTGGCGATCGGTGGCTCTGGTGGCCGTGGAACAGAATCTTCCCCGCCCCACCTCCGCCCCCACCGACAAATCACAGAGGTTCGCCGCAGTGTATCTGCGCGTCTATTTTTAAGGCTTGATGCTGGCTGTACTCACATAACACACGCACAGCACAGTGGGTTATCTTTCATACTTGCTGAAGATCCTTCATTTTGGGGCAGGGGGGGTCAAGTCTCTTCTTCTTCTCACTCTGGGGGCAAAAGTGAGGGGCTCGGTTGTGTTGTCGTCGCCACCGTCCCCGTCCCCCCGTCGCCGTCGCTCCGCCTGCACCTGGACTTTGCAACCCGAGGCTTCCGTGATGCACCGTGCGCTCCCTGTTTTGCGCCATATTTTGGTTTCCCCTCCTGCAGCTCGGTTTGGTAAAACGGGCGTGGGACGTGGGGTGGGGTGGGGCAGAAGAACAGGTGAACAGACTGAATCATTGGTGCTCTGCCTTTGGAATAAAACTGAGGCAGATTAGAAGGTCATCTGAAAGGAAAACTCCACTTCTATGCATCTTGGATTCCTTTAAAGCTTTTCTTCTTCTTCAAATACCCGATTTATGTATCTAAAATGTGCTTCCTGACCCGCTTTATTTCTTGGTTACACAGTGCAATTTAGCTTTGGATTTTTTCCCCCATTACTGATTTAAGGGGGAGAAGAGGGGGTGCCATTCTTTTTTTGGGGGGGGATTATCAGCTTGTTTCTACCCCCCCTCCCCCTCTATGCTTTGGCTCAAAATTCCCTTTAGAGGAATTGTCAAAGAACGAGTGTCTTCTCCTTTGGCTGAATTTTGTCTCGGTGAATTCGGACCGTAGAGGAGGGTGCTTGGAAAAACTTCTGGAGGATTTTTTTTTTATGGAAACTCCCTCCTCAAGGAAAATGGATATTTTTCCATAGTTAGATTGTAAAGAATGGATATGATGAAGGGGATTGAACTGGGATCACACTGAAGGGAGGAAAGTTATGAAGACAGCTTGGTGATGTTTTGAATATGCTGTTAGGAATGATTTTTCCATGATCTAATGCATTCAGGAACCAGGATTTTTTTTTGCTTGTTTGTTTTAAACCCTCACCCATCCTTGATTTGCAAATTGAGAAATACCTCCTAAGTCACACCCACCCAAACCAGCATTAACGCTCATCAGCATCAAATTAATTGCAGATTATTTCCACACGACTCAGTCAAATGCTTTTTCCTATATCCGAAGTAGCTTCTAAGTATGGGCCTTCGCATGAAAGGGAACAGGGACAGGTAGCTGGACACTTGAGGCCTCAAAGGTGCCCTAGAAGAAAAGATACTCAAGCCTTGTGTCTTGCTCGTACCACCATAGCTTTAGTGAGAAATTTAATTGGGTCTGGAACTTAAAGCCCTAAAATGGGAGTGACCCAATTGGGAAAGGGAGTCTTATAACTTTCATCATGGTGAGCTGTAACAGTGTAATAAGGTAACAGATCACCTGATTCTTTCCTTACCCCTCCTTAAATTATCTGGTGCTTGGGGTCTTTTTAAGGCGTGCACCACACATTCACTTCGTAGATGGCCTAGATTCACAAGGACTATTAAAAGGGATGAGGAGTCCGTTCCCCAATTAACAACAATTATGCAGCCTCAAGTCCATGCCGGCTTCCTCTTACAACTTCAAAACAGGCTTCCTTGAAAATGTGTGAGAATTTGATTGCTTTTGTGTGGTCTTTTGCTCCTCCACCTCTCCCGTGGCCATCAGAACATCCGAACCTTCCTCAAGTTTTTCAAAGCTAAAATGCTTGGGGTGGCTCATCTGTTAATTGTTGGAATGGGGGGGGGGGGACCCTGGATCTTTGCTCAAGTTGGCGGCACCCCCCCCCCAGAGGCCTCAACAGTGGGGTGGCAATGTGGCGCCCATGGTGGGATGAGTTTCCTTGATGCTCCCTTCAGTGTGAAGATGGAGGGGGGGTTCTTATGCATTTGTCATGGCATGGAGTGGGATGCGGGTGGGTGGGGAAGGGAAGGAGGACGTGACCAGTCAGGCTTTGGAAAAAGTGCTTGCCGCCGCTGCTGGGACCCCCGGGTTGGGCCCGGGGTCTTCCTGCCAGCGGTTCATACACCTCCGGCGGGCGTTCATGAAGAAATTGCTGACAGTGTTGAGTTCGAGTCCCAGCTGCTGGGAGATGGTCATTTGCATTTCCTTGGAGGGGCGCTTATTCTCCTTGAAGATGGCAATCAGGGTCCGGCGCTGGAGGTCGGTGAAAACCAGCCGCTGTTTCTTGGGTTGCAAGTTCCGGTCTTTCTGTTGCTCCTGCTCCTTACGCTTGCACGCTACGTTGTGTGAGGTGGTTTGTGGCGGTTTTGGTTTTAAAGAGAGAAACAAGACGGAGGGAGGGAAAGAGAAAAAGAAAGAAGACTATCAAAATGATCGCACCCCGGGCGTGTTCCCAGATAACCCCACGGCCTTCCCCATCTGGGAAATCGGCCCACCCTGAACCTCCCCAAGGAAGACACCCCCCTCCCTCGTCAATCAGCCACGGATCACACTTCCGTGGCCCATCTTTAGGACACCCCGTGCTCTTTCCTTTAGAAGCAACTTGAACCCATAGGCAATGTTCCTCAAGAGAACCTAATTTCTTCCCCTTCAGCATAACAAGGTTGGATTGCAATTAACAGATGGATCGGGTGCCGTTTGTCTACCGCCGTTTAAACCCCACCCCCCACCCCCAGCAGAGGAACAAACAAAAAACCTACCCTATGGCCATCAGATGCTTGCAAAGGAAACAAACACAAATAAACCTTTTTTGGAACATAAGAGCAGTCGTATTTATATATATATATAGATAGAGAGAGAGAGAGAGAGAGAAATATCTTCAAATCAAAGGGAGACACCAACATTATTATTTAAAAAAAAAAAGAAATTCAAGAAAGCAAACAGAGAAAAAAAAGACACACGCATCCGCACATCAAAAGGAATCGCGAGACAAATAATATTATTAATAATAGTTTCATTCCATCGCTTCTTAACCTCTTTGCATCTCCCTGCCTTCCTTTCACACATAATTTGCCGCTAGCGCGATATTGTAAGAAAGACAAGAAACAAAAAACTAGTGTATTGGGGGGGGGGGGGAACCCAGCCTAAACCCAGCCTAAACCCAGCCTAGAAATGTGGCGGGCAGCTCAAATTAAAATCGCCAACATAGCTTAGAGAATTCCCACCGTTGTTCAGTGAAAAGACCTGTTTCCTGCCCACTGTTTGCAACAGTCCGTAGCAGAATGCGCTCCGCTGTGTTTGGCTGTCAGATAGCATAAAAAAAGGGGGGAGGGACAACAAGGAAGCCAGATCCATGGAGGTTTTATCCATATGCCTCCCCTCTGTTGTCACCCAGCAGAAGCTATCCTAGGACAAAGACTTGAATCCCATTCAACCGTTTATTTTTCCTCTTCCCTCCTCATGTCCCTTTCCTTTGGTGTGGCACCCTTTTTAAATTTATTTAACTGTTTTAAGCTAGAGGACTTCAACTCTCTTGGTGTTTTGTTTTTTTCTTTCCTTCAGATCAGGCAGCTAACCTATCTGAGGCCCTTCCGAGCCGTAACGCGAGTGTCGTGGGAGGAGTATCGATCGGAGCTTCCAAAAGGAGTTAGTTGCATAGTTACTTTTTAGAAAAACAAAAAGGAGTTAGTTACATAGTTACTTTTTTAAAAAACAAAAAGGATTTCGCTCCAGCCCAAAGCAAGCGAAATGGTGCGATTTCAGGCCCCAAACGCAGCAGACCTAGGGGCTGTCAAGTTGACCTCGACGCCCTCCCCAGAGGATGATGGAGCCACGCTGGCTCTCAGGGTGATTTCCCCCCCCCCTCCAAAGGTGAAAGATTATAACATGACTTAGTTATGTGGATAGATAGATAGATAGATAGATAGATAGATAGATAGATAGATAGATAGATAGATAGATAGATAGATAGATAGATAGATAGATAGATAGATAGATAGATAGATAGATAGATAGATATAAGCCCTCCAAACCATATCAGGAAGAGGGGGAGGAAATAATGGGAGATCTCAGAGAAACACACACACACACACACACACACACACTTCCTTTCTGAGGGTGAGCAAAAAACCCCACTCTCCGAAAGGCATCTTTGCAGGCTGGCTGGCCGCTCGATATAATTACAGCTTCGCCAAGCCGAGATCAATAACGACCGTAGGCCGATCAATACACGGAGGCGTTCTCCGAAACCACAGCCCAGGGAGGCGCTTTCATATTTCCCAGGCCCCTGCCGGTGATGGCTGAGGCTGTCTTGATTTCGCCATCAGGGGACCTGCGGGGTGTGTGTGCGTGCGTGCGTTTGTTCGGGCCGAATGTGGTGTTTTTCTGGTTTGCAGACCAACCGGGAGTTGTCTTTTTTTCTTTATTTTTGCAGGGGATGTACGTGTGCGTGAGGGGTTGTTGACCCATGCCGAGCACGGTGGATAAATAAGCAGCGTCGGTTTATGGTTCTGCACCCGGACATTTTGGTCAGCGTAGCTAGCAGGAAAAAGCAGGGAAAGACTCGTTTTTCTCTGCCCAAGGAGTCCGAAATCCATGCATTGTTTTATGCACAAAGGGTCCACTCAGTGGGGCTTCGTAAGGGCTTTCTGTGCTGGACGGAGGCTCCTCCACTCACACGCCACCTCTAGCGCGTCGCCAACCAGCACACGTTGGGTTTTGTGCAGGAAACGTTCACTCCACCACCACCACCCTTCTCGGTTCCGGCCTGTAACCATCCTTGACAAAGCCTTCCCCCGCTCTTCCGTGCGTTTAGGGCAGGCATGTCCAAACTTCAACTCTCCAGATGTTTTGGACCACAACTCTCCCACAGTCCTTTGCCACGGGAAATACAGGCTTGGAATTCTAGGAGTAGCGGCCCAAAACATCAGGAGGGCCGAAATTTGGACATGCCTGATTTAGGGGGCCCATAATTCGCACACACGAAAATAGTCCCCCGGAAACCTGACCTCCTTTCCTGGTGAGAAGCAAAGTACAACATGGAGAGGTATTGGGAGGCGCTTCCTAAAGGTATGAGCAAACCATCTCCTGCTTCAGATCCTAAGGGTATGAGCAAACCATCCCCTGCTTCAAATTCTACACCCCCCAAAAAAAAAGCCAACACTGCAAGTCTTCCCTGTTCTGTGCAATCGATACAAGTAACATAACTGGGTCCAAAATGTTTTTTTTTAAGGGGACCTGATTCATCCCCCTGGCTGAGGAGTTTGAAACAAGTAGCTGCTCCCAGTTGCCAACCGTATATGGGCTGAGACCAGCAAGGATATACAACACCGTTGTTCCAGTGCATTTCCAAGAAGTCGCCTGAAATGGAGCTCAAAGCCTCCCACGATCTCCCGGTCTCCTCCTCCTCCGAGTCGGGAGAGGATGAGAGAAAAGCTGCATCGAATTGTTTCTAAAAGCGGTGACATGTAATAGCGGCAATCAGCAGCCCGCTCTGTGGATGGAGGATGATTATCCTTCCCTGCGTGAACCTTCCCGGGCATCCCACTCAACGGACGCGATGATAGCTCTTCCCAGGGTGGGAAACAAAGGGACATGTCCATTGTGCGAGTCTACAGGACTCGTTCCGCCTCCTCCAACCCTCTTGGGGGGGGGGAACAATGTATAATTGACTGACCCCCTTCAGGTCTTCTGTTAAGTGCCAGTAATTTGGAGCAGCCGTTGGAGATTGGTGTGTGTGTGTGTGTGTGTGTGTGTGTGTGTGTGTGTGTGTGTGTGTGTGTGTGTGTGTGTGCGTGCGTGCGCGCACAACTCCTACCAGTTGCAGGAAGGCAAAGGAGAAATTAAAACGCCTCTCCTTTCGGCCTGCAGGTTCACAGACATGCCCAAAATTTGAGGCCTCCGGCACGCGTGCCGATTTGCGGCATTGAACCACAGAAACTAGCACCTTGGACATGTTCCCTTCTAAAGATGGCCATCCAACTTGGAGCAGTGAGGCTGAACTCACGGCGGCCCTCTCTGCTCCCCAAACGCACCAAAGGGGACAGGGACAGGGACCCGCCGCTCCCAATTTCACAGGGAACAGCAAACCCGCCTTGGTTTTTCATCAGAGCTTTGGGGGAGCTCTCCAAAGTCCTGAACTACTTTGCCCGCTTTAAGGCTGAAGGACGACCCTTTGGTCTCTATGCCATAAACACGGCACAACGCCAACTAGCGCCAATAGCACCCAGGCATTTTGGCCCGGCACGAGATCAGAAAATCATTTCGAGTTCCTTTAGAAGACACTCTGCCACAGATCTGCAAGTTCGTTCAGGTTCCTGTCGGAAAGGGAAATGAGGTTCTGAGGAGATGGAAGGGAGCCAAACAGAATTCTTCTAACCACTGGGAGGCACCACGGATCCACGTACACAAACGCAGCCCTCCGACTTGCTCTCTTTGCACACTCTCCGCCGGACAAAGGCATGATTCCGTAGCGCGCCGTGCGCAATGACTGGGCTGGGGGGCTTTCCGTCACACACACAAAAAAACCACTCGGTGTCCCCAGTGTGTGTGGCATTGCCACGTGCACAAACCGTTCCCACAGCAAATTGGTGGCACTGCTCCTGCCCGGCGGGCCAACACAGCTCTCTCTTGGAGGCCTTGTTCTGTGTAGCCATCTGCTCGACACACAACCTTTCACAATGGGAATTTTTTTTTTACAAAAGAAAGAGAGAAGGGGATAAAGGCTCCACGATACTCCAGCGTCTTTTCCAAACCAGATTTAGTGGCTGCCCTGGGTTTATTGGTATGCAGCCGGCGTGGCCCCAGGAAGCGCACTCTCTTCCCAGCAGACGGTCGGTGGCATATGGCAAATTGAATCTTCCCCTGAACCCAGCAAATTAGGATGTAAGATGCTCCGAAAAGCTCTTGAGCTGGGCTCCAGCATCCGTTTGCGCCTCTACAGAGAGGGAGTTGGCGGGCTAGTGCCGGGAAGGAAGGAAGGAAGGAAGGAACATTAGCTCTGTCCATCTGTCCTTCCTTCCTTCCTTCCTTCCTTCCTGCCTTCCTTCCTTCTATCCATCATCAGCTCCTTCCTTCCTTCCTTCCATCCTTCCTTCTATCCATCATTAGCTCCTTCCTTCTCTCCATCATCAGTTCCTTCCTTCCTTCCTTCCTTCCTTCTATCCATCATTAGCTCCTTCCTTCTCTCCATCATCAGTTCCTTCCTTCCTTCCTTCTATCCATCATTAGCTCCTTCCTTCTCTCCATCATGTTCCTTCCTTCCTTCCTTCCTTCCTTCCTTCCTTCCTTCCTTCCTTCCTTCCTGCCTTCCTTCCTGCCTTCCTTCCTGCCTTCCTTCCTTCTATCCATCATCAGCTCCTTCCTTCCTTCCTTCCTTCCTTCCTTCCTTCCTTCCTTCCTTCCTTCCTTCCTTCTATCCATCATTAGCTCCTTCCTTCTCTCCATCATCAGTTCCTTCCTTCCTTCCTTCCTTCTATCCATCATTAGCTCCTTCCTTCCTTCCTTCCTTCCTTCCTGCCTTCCTTCCTTCTATCCATCATCAGTTCCTTCCTTCCTTCCTTCCTTCCTTCCTTCCTTCCTTCCTTCCTTCCTTCCTTCCTTCCTTCTATCCATCATCAGCTCCTTCCTTCCTTCCTTCCTTCCTTCCTTCCTTCCTTCCTTCCTTCCTTCCTTCCTTCTATCCATCATCAGCTCCTTCCTTCCTTCTTTCCTTCCTTCCTTCCTTCCCTCCTTCTATCCATCATTAGCTCCTTCCTTCTCTCCATCATCAGTTCCTTCCTTCCTTCCTTCCTTCCTTCCTTCCTTCCTTCCTTCCTTCCTTCCTTCCTTCCTTCCTTCCTTCCTTCCCATCTCTCGCCCTGAGCTGGCCACGGCTAATGGGAAGCGAGCCGATTGCTCCTGCTAATAAACTACCTGACTAATGCAATGTGACGTCTGCTAGGGTGCCAGAGGGTACCGGGGACACACACAAACGACAGCTCCATTACCTGCTGAGAGGAGGAAGAGGTGATGCAGAGGAAGAAATGAAGCCGGAGGGGGGGGGGCACAGGGTCCGGGACGGCCTGCCGGAAAGGCTGAGGGCCTCCTAATTCTCAGCTTCCTTCGGGGGGGGGGGGGAGATGACCTGATATAATAATAACCTTAGAACAGCAGAGTTGGAATCATTCACCTCCTCTCCTGGTCTCCCAAGGGGGGGGGATTTGAACACCCAAACCGCCGGAGACCAGACCTTCCTGGCTTATCGCCTCCAAGAGGAAAGTAACTCATTTTTGAGGGCACGGTTGGGACCCTGACAACAACAAAAACCATAACACCCACATGCAGGAAATCGCTGGGTGTTCTCCTGCCAGTTTCCACATTCGACGCAGGATTCGAACTCGGATCTCCCGAATCCTCCTCTTTTGGTCCATCAGGCCACCGTGGTTCTTTGGGCTGTAATTCCAGAAACGCTCTGGATGTCCAGCATCAGAGTAACTTTCGCATAATCTGGGAGTAACTTCCCCCTGTGTAACTGCATTACATTACGATTGCCCCTTAATACGGGGTAACTCCACTCCTTTTAACAGCAACTTCTAAGTTCCTTTTCTCCTTGCAGTGAAATAGGTGCATTCAAAGGCGGACAAGGAATACTTCATGGCTGATGCGCCGGCGTGTGGGTCTTGTGGCCACAACAAGTCGAAATGGACCGCAGTGCCTCTCCTCTCACAACTCCTAAGTTTAGGGTTTTCCCTTCTGTGGGGTCGAGTTTCCCGTATTCCAAACAAGATGTGAGCCATCGTTCGCCCTAAGCAGCGGCAGGCACCAAACAGGAGGCCTGATGGCTCAAAAAAGACTCAAGCAACCCATCCGGGGCTTGTCCCAGCAAACGCTTCATCGTGTTTTTACCGAAACGCGGGAAAATTCCCAACCTGCCAACGCACCACACCCTAAAATGTCTTCCCAGCCAGCATCCCGCTCGACACAGAGGCGGGTGGCTTCTCCTACCGCTGACGTGGCCACCACGAAGGCAAAAGGCGCTGGTTGTGTAGACCCTCACGGGCAACCAGAGTTTCGTCGGCTGGACACCACGCTTTTACGTTTCCCGTTCCGATGAGCTCAATAAATGCTGGCGGGGGGGCACCATCTGTTGTCTTGGGGGGGGGCGTGCATAAAATATATGGCTTAGAAAACCAAGCCAGGGTTTTTATGGCCATGGCAAACAGAGGCCCGAGTCTCTCTCTCTCTCTCTCTCTCTCTCTCTCTCTCTCTCTCTCTCTCTCTCTCTCTCTCTTTTCAGGTGTTCCTGGCCGCCTGCTGACATTTTTTTGGCCGACATCTTCTACAAAACCCATCAAAAAAAGAGAAAAAAAAACCCGTCTGGAGTAATGAGCGATCAATTTTGCTGTTAAGCTGTCGAAATATTTAACCGATATTACGGCTAATGGGTGGGGGGGGGAGAAATCTCGGACTCCAGCCGAAAAGAAAAAAACGGCACGGCCAAAGGAGGTTGATGGTGAGGAGGCAAATGAAGGGGTGTTTGAGGATGAGGCTGGTGTAAGAGCCTTGGGGGGGAGATGGATCAAGAGGCAGGATCGCACCCCCCCCCCAGCCAGCCAGCCCAGAAAATAAACCCCTCGAGGAGACAGAGGCTGTTCTGAACATTTCTAAGATGGCCCTTTTCCCCTAAGGAAAAAAAAAACATGGTGTTTTGATTTTCATTCCCTCGACTTTTCACCCCTCCGAATGTTCCCGAATTTGAACCGGCTCTGGACCCCACCAGGCCAAATGGCAGCCAAGTGGCTGACCTCTCAGAGACTTCGATACGCCCGCCCAGGGCCTGCTTCCCGACAATAGAGCGCGACGCCCTGGGATCAAAGGGGCGAGGAAGGAGATTGGGACCCAAATTAAAACAAAAAGATTAGGAGGAACCTCACACTAGCTTAGAAGGTGGTGGCCTCTCCACCTTCTCAACAGAGGTTGGAGGCCGTCAAAGGACTGGGATGGAGTCGGTCTAGGTGTCCCCTGCGGACTCTTCCTCACCTCTGGTTCTATGGGACTGTCCGACACAAGTCTCTTTGTCCACCCATGTCTGTGGCGCAACCACCCTACGAGGTAGGTCCACCAAGTTCATTGGTGGACGCCAACATTGGTGGACTCCAACATTTTTAATGAGGAACTGAGCATGGAAGGATATTCTCTTCCCCGCCACCGCCCCGAATCCACCAGTATCATCAAACCCATCGTCCCTGGGACAGAGAACTGAACGAGGCTGGACGCCGGTGACTCCTGACCACCAAGCGTGGTGAAATGCCTCCAGTGGAGGAGATGCAGGGTGGGCGGTTGGCTGAACTCTTGCGTGGTTTGGAGGACGTGCCGCAGATGGTCCATCCCAGGTTACAAACCATGATGGAGATGTGTGTCATCTCCAGGCTTAAAACCAGGGTCCTTCAAGGGCCAGAGGCAGGGGAGTGGGATCAGGAGACAGAGATCGAGTCTCGTGCACTCCCGGATGCATCTGGTGGGGCCACTGGGAGATCCAGGAAGCTGGACTAGATGGGCCTTTGGCCTGATCCAGCAGGGCTCTTCCTAGGTTCTTATGTTCTTATGTTCTTCCGGACCCCAAGAGGAGTTTGTGGATGGGTCTCCATCCGTGCTTCCCAACCTGCGTCCCCCAGATGTTCTTGGACTACAACTCCCATGAGCCTTCATCACCAGCTGTGCCGGGCAACGTTTCCTGGGAGCTCCAGGCCAAAACCATCTGGATGAAACCCCGTCGGCCTAGAAACGGGGAGGGTTCTGAAGGTCCAGGCCTTTCATGGAAGCATGGAGGCAACTCAGGACCAGAATATGGCCCTGTGCCCTAGACCGGCATCATCGATGGGGCTCTGGAAGACGCACCGGCGTGCCCACTAGGCAATCCAGCCGCTTCTCCTGGGTGCCCGAATTATGAGAATTATTGCCTCGGGGGACAGCGATCCGGAGAGGTTCGCTTGACCTCTCGAGAGACCTCCAGAAGAAACAGGGATTTCATTTCTTCATTTCTTGTCTCTTTAGCTGCGTTTCCACCTGCCTGCTGGGTTTCCACCCACGCAGCCCGGCGAGACCCCCCAACGACTCTTTTGGGGTCTGCAGGCCCATTGATTTCTTTCCAGAATCGATTGGGTGGCCTGTTTGAGCTTGATACGCCTCCCCCTCCTCCTTTCACCCCATGCCCTTCCCAGAATTCATGGTGGTGGTGGGGGTGACGCATTGGGGACGGCGAGGCCAGGCGGGGAGGACAAAGTCCTGTGGGTGGAACCGAAAGGGAAAAGGGGGGCGATTGGATTGGAAATCTATCAGCTTCTGCCGGTGATTTATGGCTCCTTCAGCCAAGGAGAAAACGGGCCCGGGCCGGGTTGGTTGCAGGAGTTGGAAACAAGGAGCAATACAGGAATATATATATATATATATATATATATATATATATATATATATATATATATATATATATATATATATATATATATATATATATATATATATATATATATATATCACATCACCTTTTTAAAAATTATTATTCCTGGCTTCCACTTCTGACCCTAAATGGCAGGCAGTTTTTCTGCTTCTTTCGGACCCCAGCCAGCAGGCCTGTTTGTTCTGTTTCGCGCCGTTTCGCGCCGTTTCGCACTGTTTCGCGCCATTTCGCGGTGTCGTTGATGGGAAACCCGCCTCGAAGGCTTTTCTTACTGAGCTGCCCAAGATTTTTCAGGCGCCCACGGCTGGTTGCGTCGGCCCTCGTCTCTCCTGCCTGGCCGCCCCCAACGACAGCCCTGCAAGGGAGAGCAGGAAGCCGTCTCGGTTGGATGAGAGCAAGTTTCGGGGGTTCGCCCCTTTCGGGATTCGCCCCACGGTCTTCGCTGGTTTCCAGAGGCCTCCCTGCGGCCAGTGTTGGAGAGCTGGGGTGCACACCTCGGGCAAGCCCCGAACGCCGACCTCGGCAGCTACAGACCTCAAAATCCCCCCCCCACGCCCTGAAATCGGGTGGGGACGGATGCTGGGTTTTGTAGTCACCCGAACTTCAAAACCTGCAAGGAGGCGGCCCGGCAAAGGCGTCTTTGCCCACCCCTGCTTTTTGGACGCCCGATGGTCTTTCTAGACACACAGAAGCACACCCCTGCTTGGCAGGGCTGAATTCCATTCCGGCTTTATGAGAGATATAATTTAAAGATCGGAGAGGTGTTAAAATCCATCCATCAATGGCCGCGCGGAGCTTAAATCTGGCTCGCGATGATCTATATCGCTGGAGGTATTAACGCGTTCTCCGATTTCTATTCAATCAGCAAATCCGGCCTGTCTCCTGGCCCGGAGGACGCCCATTAGGTCATTAATAATCGCAATAGAAATCAGGGGGCCCCTGCTAGGTCCCCCTCCCCTGCTGACTCCCCTGCCTATTAATTATACGAGCCTGCCCTTACGACGATGACAGCAGCTTTGTTATCTGTGTGACTCCCCCCTCGATCCCTCCCTTTATTGTTTTAGAGGGTCACTCAATGTGCCCTTTATCCCCATTAAATCTGGTTAACGAGGGTCTACGCTCCATCACCACGGGGGGGGGGGCTTTTCACCTGGTCAGGGGACAAGGGTGGGATTATTCCCCCTCCCCCATGCAACACCTTTATTCGATAGCCCGAGTGGCCCCCCAAGCAGGGGCAACTCCTCCGGGTTTTCATCCGAACTTTATGAAGCAAAGGCTTGGATGACAGGACCTTGGAGAACTCTTGGAAACTCCAGTGGGAGGCTGAGCTGTCCAAAGTCCTGGGCTGATTTTGCTTGGCAAAACCTTGTTGATTGATTTATTTCTTATATAAATGCTTTCTATACCATGGCATCCGTGCCACATTCTGTCCTGTGCCGTTCCTAACAAGCAAAATAACCAACACAACAATCGACATACAAAAATAAGGCCCCATTAGAGAACACCGATAGTCAACGGCACATCATCTTGATGAGAGCAAAGGCAGAGGAATGGACAGGTCGGACTCAAACCCGGAGTGGAGTGGCCAAACACCATGAACTCGAAATCGCCACCAGCCGCTGGATCGAGAGCCGACGCTTTGAAATCATCTGTGGACGGGCGACTCTTTTAAATATCATTTACTCCGTAGGTCTATCTTGAGCTGGAATTTGGGCCTAAGCTCTGGTGCGGTGGAAGCATTGCGCTCATGATTGTTTTGGTCATAATTGCGTCCCTTTCCATGGTTAAGAAAGTGTGTCTCGTTCATCCGCACGACACCCCTCCATGGTTAGGTCATCCCGAAAAGCAAGGGGTCTGAAGTCACCCTCCCAGGTACACTCTTTTTGGGGGGGGCTCCCCAAAAAGTCATCTCCAAAAATAAAATCCCCCATTAGATGAATCTGGGGGGTTTCAGACTGAAACTGTACACACACATTAGATAGATAGATAGATAGATAGATAGATAGATAGATAGATAGATAGATAGATAGATAGATAGATAGATAGATAGATAGATAGATAGATAGATAGATAGATAGATAGATAGATAGAAGGAACAGCAGACAGATGGATGGAAGGAAGGAAGGAAGGAAGGAAGGAAGGAAGGAAGGAAGGAAGGAAGGAAGGAAGGAAGGAAGGAAGGAAGGAAAGAACAGCAGACAGGCAGATAGATAGATAGATAGATAGATAGATAGATAGATAGATAGATAGATAGATAGATAGATAGATAGATAGATAGATAGATGTCTTTGTTCTTTCCTGAAAAGATGTTTTAAGACCTCAGCTCTCTCTTGGCCCAGAGTCCTTCCGGCCTCGCCATTAAAACTTATCTAAATA
Source organism: Phrynocephalus vlangalii (assembly GCA_037367305.1). Lineage (NCBI taxonomy): Eukaryota > Metazoa > Chordata > Lepidosauria > Squamata > Agamidae > Phrynocephalus > Phrynocephalus vlangalii. The sequence goes on from JAWVWN010000615.1 coordinate 767,051, forward strand.
ATAACATATTGGATTTACTTAAAAACTCAATATTCTGTCTCTTAGGCAGCTGTAGGAAATGAATGCTTCCAGGCCCAACCGGTCCCATTAACCTACAGCCAGCCCCTGTACCTTTCTGCCCTCATAATTCTCTGTTTTCCTCTCTCTCTCTCCTCCCTTTCGCAAGGAGAAAAAAAAAACTTCATTTCTTTGTTGACTGTGTTCAGCCAAGTTTTCCAGGCCAAACGCAGACAGAGTGGCTTCTACCCGGGGCCCGATGGCCCTCCCTGGTCCCCCTTCATGGCACCATTGATGGGATTTTAATAGATGTATTTTCAAATTACTTCTGGAGCTTTCAGGACTTATCAGCTAAACGGGTGCTTTCAAATTGATTCAAAGGTCATTGGTGTAAGGGGGGGTGGAGTTTCTCTGCCTCTCAGTTATCTCTGTCCAGGGGTTGAGATTCCAGGGGGTGGCCCAGAGAGTAAGGGAGGAGGAAGAGGTGGTAGTGATGGTAGGATGATTGGAAAAGAGGCAGGGAGAGAGGGAAGGGAGGAAGGAAGGAAGGAAGGAAGGAAGGAAGGAAGGAAGGAAGGAAGGAAGGAAGGAAGGAAGGAAGGAAGGAAGGAGGGAGCTGTTGATGGAAGGAAGGAAGGAAGGAGCTAATGATGGATAGAAGGAACGAAGGAACGAAGGAACGAAGGAGCTGATGCTGAATGGAAGGAAGGAAGGAAGGAAGGAAGGAAGGAAGGAGCGAGCTGATGATGGACAGAAGGAAGGAAGGAAGGAAGGAAGGAAGGAACGAAGGAACGAAGGAACGAAGGAGCTGATGCTGAATGGAAGGAAGGAAGGAAGGAAGGAAGGAACGAAGGAACGAAGGAACGAAGGAGCTGATGCTGAATGGAAGGAAGGAAGGAAGGAAGGAAGGAGCTGATGATAGACAGAAGGAAGGAAGGAAGGAAGGAAGGAAGGAAGGAACAAACGAAGGAACGAAGGAAGGAACGAAGGAACGAAGGAATGAAGGAACGAAGGAGCTGATGCTGAATGGAAGGAAGGAAGGAAAGAAGGAAGGAGGGAGGAAGGAAGGAGAGAGAGAAAGCAAAATGAAAGGGAAAATATAGAAGGAAGGAAAGAAGGATGGAGCTGATGAAGGAAGGAAGGAAGGAAGGAAGGAAGGAAGGAAGGAAGGAAGGAAGGAAGGAAGGAAGGAAGGAGCTGATGATGGAGAGAAGGAAGGAGCTAATGATGGGTAGAAGGAAGGAAGGACTAACCACCCAGAGCAGTGGTTTATACTAAAGAAGGGTGGTATAGAAGTTCAAGCAATAAATAAACAAATAAATAAATCGTAGGTTGGGTTGGTAGGCTTGGAAACCGCATCAAACAACCTTTCCTAAGCTGATATTAATTTGTCCAACCTCCCGGGAACAGCCAAGCTGAGAATTCTCCCTTAATTATTTATCATAATTAAGTCCCGCTAATGGATCCGTGGGTCTTTTTTTTGCGGGGGGGGGGGACGCGAGGTGTTTGCGTCTGGGGATATTTCTATTTATAATTCATGGCGATGGGGCGGGGAAGAATAAAATTAGCAGAAGTTTAAAAGATGTTGGAAATACCCCTTCTCCGGCGCTTGTGACTGCCTAGGAACAAAAAAACCGATCGGATTACAACCCCTCCAACTCTAAACTCCTAAAGAAGGAGGGGGGGCAACCATGATCCTGGCGCGTCAAATCGGTTTTGTCAGCAATTCGGAGCCTCTCCGGATCCGGATCCGGTTCGGGATCCGGCGGTGGATTTTAATCCGGATCGAAAAGCGGTGTGTCGTTCCCCCCCCTCCCCACCCCCGCCACTACCTCGCCTGGGTCCTTTTTTAAATGGAGAAACTCTTGCTTTAAAGCGCCGAGAATGGCGACCGTGTTATGAGTAAAATATCCAAGAAAAAAATGTGAATCGATCTATCTAGGGATAAAGAAAGCAGAAAGGACCCACAGATTGTCTCCGCTAACCCTATAAAATGTTTTTCTCATTTATTATTATTATTATTATTATTATTATTATTATTATTATTATTATTATTATTATTATTATTATTATTATTATTATTATTATTTCCTGCCCTCCAAACCTCTTCGAAGCTCATGCATGGCCCCCACCACGGTGATCTACTCTATAGTAAATTCCAATCGATGTCTCCCAACGTAAAATATACATTCCCCCCCCCCAAGAGTTCATGATCTCCTAATACACTCGCCACTTACTTCTGAGTAAGCCTATCTGGACTTTTGGGTTGACGGGTAAATTGCCCCCTCAAATTTTTTTTCCTGTTCTTCACTTCGCCGCCCCCCCCCAAAAAAACCTTGGGAAATTAAAATTAACATGATGATGATAGATAGATAGATAGATAGATAGATAGATAGATAGATAGATAGATAGATAGATAGATAGATAGATAGATAGGTAGGTATATTTGTTGGAGAAGAAAGGAAAGTCAAACGAAGTCCAATGATTAGATTTAAGCGACCGGATAAAAAGATTCAAGTTGCAAGGTTTCCCATAAATAGCGATTTCTTGTAAATAGAGGAGGGAGTTACGTTGTTTCCATGAAATTACCCAATGAAAAATTCAAATCTGTCCGCACAGAAGGAGGTTTTAAAAACGATGAAAGAGAATAAAATGAAGAATAGGCTGAAATACGGGTTTTAGTGTTCTTTCTTTCTTTCTTTCTTTCTTTCTTTCTTTCTTTCTTTCTTTCTTTCTTTCTTTCTTTCTTTCTTTCTTTCTTGCTGATTATTTATTTCACGCAAGTCAAGCCCGCCACCCCGCTCCAGTTTTTAAAAACTTTAATTTAAATTAAATTTAACGGCATCATCTGGTACAGCTCTTTTTTCTTGCAATTGGGCCGGGCTCTGTCTTAAATCTGTTTTTTAGAGGCTTTTCTGAGCATACCTAGGTGGATTTGCCCAGAAAGCAAAGGCAAAAGCGAATTGTGGGGAGTGATTTATAATCTAACTCCGACTTTTAAACACGGCCTCCTTTTAATCCACGTGTTTTAACCGGGCAGCTATTTTGTATTTTTCCCTTCTTTCAGTTTGCTGAAAATCGGTTTGGGTGGCGTAGAGGAATAAATAAATAAATAGATATTATTCAGTGCATTGTATAAAGGAAGAAACCAAGAGCGGAGAGTCAACGGGGCAAAACCCTGAACCAGTTAAACCACCAAAGCCTTTTTTTAATTCCAAAAAAGTAAATATATTAATTTCCCCCTGGCGTTTTAATTTCGTTGGCCAACGAATTTATACCCAGTTCATAAGGAGGTAAACTTGTTTTTAACATTTTTCTTCTCTTATCAATTGAATGTTTCAGGATCATTTATTGGTTACACACAAGGACACTGAACAGGTGGGTGTTAATATTTTAAATAAACGAATGGCATTTCTTTAAAAAAAAAAACAGCCTTCCTGTTGATTTTAATGTTTGTAATGCACCAGCCTGATTTTAATGCATTTCTTATTCCTTATTTCATTTATCTGTTTGATTTTAATGCCACCCATCTGACCAAAGGCTACTCTGGGTAGGTTACAGCATAAAAATAACAGAGATAATCAGAACAGAGTGTAACTAAAATTCAAAATAAGAGTGATTTGACCAATCCCATTTTAAAAAAAAAAAAAAAGCTAAATGTGCTTTAATCCATTTCTCTCCTTTTAAAAAGTTTGCAAACCTCCTGGAAAGCCATCTTTTTTGGTGGAAAGGCAGGACATAAATGGAATAAATATTACTAAAAAGTAAATGCACATGCAGATAGGATGGCAGTGTTTACTAGCTGGTCAAAATGAGGTAGAAGAATCTGCTTCACAACTGATCTGGAATCAGCTTAAAACAACGCCAAATGAATGAATAAATTGGGTTAAACTCCCACAATTTCTTTGGGTAGAATTAGACGCTTTGGTGACGCATGGGGTCTCAATACCAACTCCTGTTACGGCCAGGTTATAGTCATTTTTTCTTATTTATGTTTATTCAATAGCAATAAACCTCTGTGCATACATTTTTTTTTTGGCTGGGGGGACCCCCAAAGCAAGGCAATGAAAAACATATGCATGTATAAAACACTCCTTAAATACAGTTGTTGTTTTTTTTAAAAGAACTTTAAAACCCAATTTAAAAGGTCTCCATCAGCTTTCCCCCCCTCCCTCTTCTGTTAGGATATTTTTGATAGTTCCCCTTAAAAGTAGCAGAGCAGGAGAGATTTATTATTTAGTTATTGGAAATAATGTGTACCCCATCTTTCTTTTTTTAAAAGGACCCCCCCTAGCAGCTTCCATCCTTAAAAAAACAATATTTAAAAGTAATGGATGTATAATCTGGAATAGATGGGTATTCAATCCTGAATATTGAACTTTCTTGTTCTCAGTCTCTTATTATTGCTGTGCTAAAGGCCTTATTTATTTATTTATTTGTTTATTTATTTATTTATTTATTTATTTATTTATTGTCCTCTTTAGTTCTTAAAACCTGTTTTAGGGACAAGTTATATATATTTCTGATGCAGAATCCATTATTATTATTATTATTATTATTATTATTATTATTATTATTATTATTATTATTATTATTATTATTATTATTATTATTATTATTATTATTATTCCTCATTTGTCCATCTTGGTTTGCTTCTTTCTCTCCCTGGCTTATGAGGAGCAAATTTAAACTCCAGAAGAATTAATTATAACACCAAGGCATCTTAAAAAGCAATTAGAAGGCATGAGTAAGGAGGGGGGAGGAGGAGGGGAGGTCCGTTTGGAAGGAGGGAATAAATTAAGGCAGAGTCTCTGGGCTCAGAAAAGGAAAGGGAGGAAGAATTAAGTAACCAATTAAGTAATTAAGGAATACCTCGGTTGGACTCTGGACCAGGAGAAAGAAAAACTCACAGCAGGTTTTGTTTAGTTTTGTCCGTTCCCCTCCAATTGGACCCGAATGCTTCAAAGATCGGTTTTGGGGGCCTCCGTCCAACCCTCCCTCTGATAAGGAGAAACCCCCCCCCCTTAATCTGTTTTATGCCTTGCCAGGGAAATTCAAAACATCCAGAGTATTAAACTTTACCCATTCTTTGATTTCCTGGAGGCCTCAGATCACGATGCACAAACAACAATTGTAAATAATTATGAACGATGTATAAGAAATCACTGTATCACTCTATCACTGTATCACACTATCTATCTATCTATCTATCTATCTATCTATCTATCTATCTATCTATCTATCTATCTATCTATCTAACCCTTCCTAATCTCTGTCTATCTGTCTGTCTGTCTCTTCCTTCCCTATCTCTATCTATCTATCTATCTATCTATCTATCTATCTATCTATCTATCTATCTATCTATCTATCTCTCTCTCTATCTATCTATCTATCTATCTATCTATCTATCTATCTCTTCCTTCCTAATCAACCAGTCTATCAATCCATCGATCTCTTTTTTCCCTATCTATCTATCTATCTATCTATCTATCTATCTATCTATCTATCTATCTATCTATCTATCTATCTATCTATCTATCTCTTCCTTCCTAATCTTTCTCTTCCTTCCTAATCTATCTATCTATCTATCTATCTATCTATCTATCTATCTATCTATCTATCTATCTATCTATCTATCTATCTATCTATCTATCTATCTATCTCTTCCTTCCTAATCAACCACTCTATCAATCCATCAATCTCTTCTTTCCCTATCTATCTATCTATCTATCTATCTATCTATCTATCTATCTATCTATCTATCTATCTATCTATCTATCTACCTCCATGCATGCATCCACCTGTCTGCCTCTGTGTTCCAATCTCAATACAACTGCATTTTTAAATTCGAAAACGGGGATGAAGCACAGAAAAATAAAAATCCCCCCCTTTCCTCCCTCTCTCCCCTCTAATAATAATAATAATAATAATAATAATAATAATAATAATAATAATAATAATAATAATAATAATAATAATGTTGTTGCTCTCTGCAGGGCGCAGGGCACGCCTAGCAGCAGCACTGGCTGGCCCTAGCGAGCTCTTGGTTGCTGTCCAAACCGGTTAGGAGGCAGCTGGCTGTCCATTTATTTATTTATTTATTTATTTATTTATTTATTTATTTATTTATTTATTTATTTATTAGGAAGTCAGCCTAGATGCCCTGGCTGGCCCTAAGCCCATCCGGTCTCGCCTGATTTCCGGAAGCTAAGCAGGGTCGGCCCTGGTTTGTTACTTGGATGGGAGACCACCAAGGGAAGACCAGGCGCCTTAGGTGCCCTGGAGTGTGTGTTGTGTTGTTGTTACAGTCGCGAGGGGACCCTTCATGACTCCATGTCCATGGAGTTTCCTTGGCAGGAACACTGGAGTTGCCTGGAGTAGGAACTGGCAAACCACTCCAGTCTTCCTGCCAAGGGGGGGGGGGGACTCGATGGACATGGGGTCAGGAAGAAGAAGAGTTGGTGTAACGACGCAACACACACACACACACACACACACACAGGGGAAACCGAGGGGGGCCCCAACCCCATCCCGCAGGCCTAGATTTAGGCTGGGACGGGGGCGTCCCTTGTGCAGGCTTGGCCACGGGCACCTTTGAGGTCACTGGAAAGGCAGGGAGGCCCCTTTTGCCAGCTGTGCCAAATCCCTACTTAAGAAAGTGTGTCCTCTCCAGGTGATTGGAATAACGTTTTGCCAGCCCAACCCTGCACAAAAGCACAGGACACAGGGCCACAGGCAGGCCTAAAGCCAGGTAGATGGGCACTGTTTTTAAGCTGGCCCTTTATATTTATATTTTTTTATTTTATATTTGGAGTCTAATGGGATGGGGTGGGGTGGTTTTGCATTCCCTGCTGCAATTCCCAGAGAGGTTGTTGTTTTTTTTCCTGGGCTGCTCAACAGCGCAAGGGACACGTTGACAAGCCAACTGCCCAAACCCAGCCTCCCTTGGTGGAGCTTTCTGCGCCCGGAACGCCATAGCTCCTGAGCATACGCAGAGCGCCCCCAAATCACCCCCCCTTCTGATGCTCATAATTAGCTTCCACCACCACCCCTTTCTGGAGCTTCTTTCCTTCGGGTGGGGTGTGTGTTTTGGGGGGGGGAATGAGGCCTAGTTCAACGGACCCCCCACCCCACCGCACCACCCCATAGCTCGCTCCGCTTTGGGGAACCGGTTCGACTCCGGATTAGGGTCGGGAGGGAAGCGAGCGGTCGGAACAGCGGGTGTGTGTGTGGGGGGGGGATCGATGGGGCGAGAGGATGATGGATTAGGGAACCGGGAGGGAATGCGGATCCAACGGGCCCTGCAACACTCCACTTCCCCCCCCCCCAAAAAAAACCCGCTTTCACTCCGGATCGTGACGCTTGTAAACGCATCATCCGGGACAGGGAAAGCGTTTTAGGGTCGGAAGGTAGCAAAACCCATAAAAATGGGGGCTGGAGAGGAGAGAGCCGCCAACCCACGCTTCCTCGCCCTAAAACCCTCCGCATTTAGAGTCTATCGGCCCTGTTTCCCCCCCTGGGTAAATTCATATTTTCCTATTCATTTCTCTCGTGTCTCCGCCCTTTCTTCCTCCGTCTCCCTCCTCCCGAACCTCCCTTCTCCGGTCCTCAACTGCACCCTAAAATAATCTGAATTTCCAGTTCCCGATTTCCTGGAGTAAAACACCCCGCAGGCGGTAGCCCCAAAGCAAGGAAAGGGGCACCCCTTAATCGGGGGTTTATTAGGACGACAATGAAGTCCTGGGAGGTGCCTTAGGTTTTGCCTGGGGAAATAAAAGGTCCGTTTAAGCCCCGCGGAGACGCTAAATAAGATGTCCCCTTTCCACGGTACTTTCACAAGATTTCCCATAATAATAATAATAATAATAATAATAATAATAATAATAATAATAATAATAATAATAATAATAATAATAATAATAATAATAATAATAATCGGAGGGGAGAGAAGGAGGAAAGGGGAGGATTTTATTTTTCTGCGCTTCATCCCCGTTTTCGAATTTAAAAATGCAGTTTAAAAGTTTCCCAAAGGTACCAATCCGACTTGATTTAGGAATACTGCCGGATTTTGTCCTCTTTCTATATTTTGAGAATCTCTAGACTCAAGGGGTTTCTTTCTTTCTTTCTTTCTTTCTTTCTTTCTTTCTTCCTTTCTTTCTTTCTTTCTTTCTTGTGTATACTATTCCTTCCTTCCTTCCCTCTTTCTTTCTTTCTTTCTTTCTTTCTTTCTTTCTTTCTTTCTTTCTCTTCCTTCCTTCCTTCCTCCTCTCTTTCTTCCTTTCTTCCTTCCTCCTCTCTTTCTTTCTTTCTTTCTTCCCCTCCATTTCTTTCTTTCTTTCTTTTCTTTCTTCCTTTCTTTCTTGTGTATACTATTCTTTCTTTCCTTCCTTCCCTCTTTCTTTCTTTCTTTCTTTCTTTCTTTCTTTCTTTCTTTCTTTCTTTCTTTCTCTTCCTTCCTTTCTTCCTTCCTTCCTTCTTTCTTTCTTTCTTTCTTTCTTTCTTTCTTTCTTTCTTTCTTTCTTTCTTTCTTTCTTTCTTTCTTTTCTTCTTCTTTCTTCTTCTTTCTTTCTTCTTTCTTCTTCTTTCTTCTTTCTTTCTTTCTTTTCTTTCTTTCTTTCTTCTTTCTTCTTTCCTTTCTTTCTTTCTTTCTTACTTGTCTTTCTTTCTTTCATTCTTTCTTTCTTCTTCTTTCTTTCTTTCTTGTTTCTTTCCTTCTCTTTCTTCTTTCTTTCTTTCTTTCTCTTTCTCTTCTTTCTTTCTTTCTTCTTCCTTCTTCTCCCTTTTTTCTTTCTTTCTTTCTTCCTTCCTTCCTTCCTTCCTTCCTTCCTTCCTCCCTCCCTTCCTTCCTTCCTTCCTTCCTACATGCATCGTTTCTTTCAACCCTGCCTCTCAGCCCTCGTTTTAGAGGCGTGCAATGAATAGGAAGTCAAACCACCAGCACCCCAAATAAACGGTTCATTTGAAATAGATAAAACTGTACTTAAAAAACAACAACACTTCACTCCCCCCCCCTACCCATCCCCAGGCAAGGGGCAGAAACACGAAACCCCAAAAGGTCATCCCAGCAAAAACAAAACAAAACCCTGAAATGAAGAAACCTCTCTAAGGCCCTAAACGGGGACCTTTCCAAACCTTTTCTGGTGTTCTTTAGGATCTGTGGAAGCCTTAAAAACTCTGCTTCTGGTTCTTTGGGAATGGTTGGGTCTTTCCCATTCAATTCCATGGGGGTTGGATTTTTACAGGAGTACCAATAGGTGCTCATAAGTACTGTTACTATTCCTTACCTTTCCAGCTGCGAATATTAAGGAGTATGCCCTAACTGTAACCCTAATACAGTACTACTATAATACTTAATACGCCAATAAATTTTGTTCCTTTTATTTAACATTCTAGTAATAATAGAATTCTGTTATTATTATAACTGAAGTTCAATCTTCAGATCCTGATGTCGGAGAATCTTTTCAAGTTTTATAATCCTGAAATACTAATACTAATACTAATACTAATAACTCTTCTTCTTCTTCTTCTTCTTCTTCTTCTTCTTCTTATTATTATTATTATTATTATTATTATTATTATTATTATTATTATTATTAACCACACAGCTAACTATGCTGGATTTTGTAATACAAATCACTAGTTGAACACTTCCCAAGCGTTTAGGACTATGTTGCTGCTGCTGATTTATTATTATTATTATTATTATTATTATTATTATTATTATTATTATTATTATTATTATTATTATTATTATTAAACAAATACAATTGTAAAACGTCTTTTACTATTTATTTGTTTATTTTATTTTGTTTTGTTTTGTTTTGTTTTGTTTACAGTAAGCAACCAGCAGTTTTCTGTTAGGCAGGAGACCAGGAAGGAGAGGAAGATGGAGAGAGGAATAATTTTTTTCTTTTAATCCAGTTCCTTTGGAAGCTTGCATTTTGGGGGGGGGGGAGGAATAAAGAGAGAGGAATGTTCCTGAGCTAGTGCAAAGTGCTTTCCCCTTGCCACCCCGAACCAGGCATGTTCAATGCAGATAAACGATGTTTATTATAAAGCGGTTGGGTTGTTGTTGTTGTTTTTAAAATGTGTTCGCTTTTGTTTTCCCATATTAAAAACTCGATCCAAAGAATCGTAATAGAAACCTCTCTTCCTCCCTTTTTTGATCTGTCCTGCACAGGCGATTCTCCGCCTTTCTGTAAACGATTCATTTCATATATATATTATTTGTATGTTTTCCTGGGGGGCTGTTCTTCCCTTCCCCCTCCCACCCCTCCACACTGCCCACCTCCCCCCGAAAAATAAATAAATATAAATCTCCCCACCTTTCCCCATTATTATTTATTTGGCCCGATCGGGGAAATAAAGCCCCGACGGCTCAATTAGAGCGAACAAGAGGGCTACTTAAGGAGCCGATTGTGGCCGAGTGTTTAAATCTTTATTTACCAGCACCTTGTAAAAAGGGCGGCCGGGCCCCATTTGCATAGGCTATTAACAGCTTTTCAATAGGGCATCGACTGGAACCGAGAGGGTGCCCCCCCCTCGCCCGCCCTAATTAAAAGCCAAGAAGAAGAAGAAGAAGAAGAAGAAGAAGTGGGGAGAGAAGGAAAATTCCCCACCCAGAGGGTTTTCTCTCAATTTTATTTCCATAAAGAAAAAATCATTCATGTTTTCCCTTCCTTCCTTCCTTCCTTCCTTCCTTCCTTCCTTCTATCCCTCCTTAACACTTCTATTCATAATCAGTTCCTTCCTTCCTTCCTTCTATCCATCATCTCCTCCTTCCTTCCTTCCTTAACACTTCCATTCATCATCAGTTCCTTCCTCCCTCCCTTCCCCATTCCTTCCTTCTGTCCATCATTAACACTTCTATTCATAATCAGTTCCTTCCTTTCTTCCTTCTATCCATCTTCTGTTCCTTCCTTCCTTCTATTCATCATCTGTTCCTTCCTTCCTTCCTTCCTTCCTTCCTTCCTTCCTTCCTTCCTTCCTTCCTTCCTTCTATCCATCATTAACACTTCTATTCATCTTCTGTTCCTTCCTTCCTTCCTTCCTTCCTTCCTTCCTTCCTTCCGTTCTTTCTTTCTTTCTTTCTTTCTTTCTTTCTTTCTTTCTTTCTTTCTTTCTCACCCCTAATGATTCTTTCCTCTTATCTTTTCTCTAATATCTTCCACCTTATTTCTAGGTACAATTTGGAGGGGGGGGTGGAAACAAGGCTTCCCCCAAAATCTACAATTGGAATTTAATAAAATTTGCAACAGGTAAACGTATAATAAAACATCCCTCCCCAAATACCCCTAACAATCTTTGAGTGCATCGAAGGATTTCATCTATGTAATTTCTGGCCCCCATAAGCTTGTATCTGCTGCTATGCAGAGAGCCATAACTAAACAGAAAATGAATTATATATTAGGAGGACAATATTTTAATGCACAGCAATCGGTCTATCTATTGTCTCTACCTATAAATATTTTACAGGGGGGGGCAGTTGAATTATCAGCCACAGTTAGAGGAGACCAGGCGGAATCAATGGGTTTTACAAAAGTATTGGATGGCAATGCTCTATTAATTAGCCGGTCTGTTCTAGTTGGAATTAATTACTTGGGTTAGCTCCATAGGTGTCTGTGCACACCAGGAATGTTTTATTATACTAACATTTAGCCCTGTTTTTTGCCCTCATATTTAATAAACGGCATGTACAATTTAAGGCATTAAATATGCATCTTTCTTTCTCTGAATCTGAATAAGCAGGTTTTCCAGTGTGTGTGTGTTTTTTAAAGAGAAAGTCAGGGGAATGTTTTAAATAAAACGAATAAATCATTTCTTAATCCCCCCTCCTCAAAAAGTAGCAGCCCCATTAGTATGACTTGGGCCTCCTGCCCACGTCGCTTTCACCCTCATTACAAGGGCCTACATCTCTGTTTTTCTGCCAGTCCGTTCCGGGTTTCCATCCGAAGCGAGCCAGCTGGCTCTTTTCCCAGCCTCGGAGGGAGGAACCTTCTCTGCGTGAGGAGCCCTAATTTGGGAGGGAATAATTGGCAGGCAGAGAACCCCCCACCCACCCACCCCAATGCCACACTAGTTTCACAGCGCCACGCCTGAACACATACTCATTTTGTGCCCAAATACACCAAATTCCTCCCCTTGAACACTTGCTTTCAGGTCTCGAGCAGATTGGCCTGTGATCTGATCCTGGATAAAACCCTGCCCCAGAACTGCACAGAACAGTCACTCATGCAGAGCAGTGACAGTCAAACATAATAGCAATAAAATAATAAAATAATAACAATACCCACACCCTGTGGAAATCTGGCTCTACGCTCCATCCAGCATGTAGCAATAACACAGTACTTGTTTATTGACAAATATATTTCCACCTTGTTTCCTCCCCAAAGGGACGCTAATATCCCCTAGGAGAGGAGTCTGCCTTCTGCTTCCCTGCATGAGTCCCTGGTATGCTTATATTTAATTTCCCTTTATTTAATGTCGCTTTGATGTATTTACATTTATACCCAACATTGATACACCAAGTTAAGGAGAGAGAGAGAGAGTGAGAGATTGTATTTGTATTATTTTGTATTTTATTTTCATAGCCATATCTTTAGATAGGACGCATCCAATTTAGGAGCATAATACAACTCTCTTATCTAGGCATCATATTAGACATCTCATATCACGTATAATTTTTCATCGATAATATGCAGTACTCTGTGTTCGTCCTTTCTATTACCAGCTAAAGTCAGACTTATTTTAGAGGCTATGATCAGAAGACCAAATCTTTGTAGAATAGAATAGAATAGGATAGGATAGGATAGGATAGGATAGGATAGATAGATAGATAGATAGATAGATAGATAGATAGATAGATAGATAGATAGATAGATCACACCCAAGGAGAAAGTATTTTGAAAAAATGATGGGTCAACAGGCAGGCAGACAAATACAGGGGGAAAAAGATCAGCTGATAGATTTAACCTCTAAAATGAGAAGGGGGGATCATCAGACCGATACCTAGTGGCTATTATACTGAGATAGACTGCCAAGGTCCAAGGAGGTTCCACTGAGCTACCTAGACTCCTCATTGAATGAGTTAATTCCCGCTTTATTGCGTCCTCAACCAACCGCGGACCTTACATCTAGTGGCAGAGTTTATACGGTTGCTCTGGTGACTATATCTTGGCATTACATTTTATTTTTATATATCTTTATATATTTTAGGTTGTTGGTGGAGGAGGAAGCGCCCCAGCCTGTTCAGACTTTCGAAGCGATTCCTGCATCCTGTGGCGGTGAGTTCCAGAGTCCCTTTGGCATTCTCTGTTTGCAATGGACTTGTTTAAGACACCATGTTCTTAACCCTTTCCTGTGTGTTGGTTTTGCGTCCGCTGGCCATCTGCGCCTCAGACCTACTGCCTGTCCACCCGAGGTTGTTTCTGTCATATTGTACAGTATTTTTTAATGATGTAACCCTCCCCAGGGCCCTTTTTGGTGGGGCCAAAATATTATAAACAAATATAAGTGAGGCAGCCATTGTTTTACCTGGAAGAGCTGAAATACAGACATGGGGGAAGTGAAGGGTGGGCATGAAAAGTTCGGATGGAAAACCGGAGTCGCGTTTACCGTGAAATCCCTGGGTCGTTTGGGTCTGGGTTGCTACCGAGGGAGGCATCCAAAACCAGTGTTTGAGAGTCAGGGAGGGAGAACTTAGAGGAGAGGGTGGAGGAGAAGGGTGTGTCCCCCCCCCATGGATCCAAGAGGACCCCCCCAAGCCCACCCCACATAACAGGCCAAGCGGTGGAGGGGCAGAAAGCAACTAAATGATAAAGACTACCCCCCCCCCAGTTCCTTCTCTAGTGGGACCCTGGAAGGGGGTGGGAGAGGACTTGACATAAAGACCCCCCTCCCCTCCTCACAAGGGGGATTTAAATTCCAACCCCTTTGGGTCTAAATCCGGATAATTCGGATCATTCCAGACCACATTTCTGAAATCAAGGCACAATTTAGGGAGGGAGGGAGGGAGGGAGGGGGGGTACATGCCAGGCCCTGGTCCCTTCGCCTTATTATTCAGAGCGTTGCCTTGGTTATATAGATAATTGATCGCCCCCCCCCGCCCCCGCCCCCATTGGGCGAAAGGCAAGGGGCCATTATATTGATCCGCCCTGGAAGGAAGGCAGGCAGGGAAGGAAAGAAGGAGTGTAGGGGGGGGGCAGCTTTGGGGGTGCGCACGGGTTGGGGGGATCCTTTCAGCCTGGGGAGGGGCCGAGGGGACGACCAGAGAGGTGGGTGTCCCCCCCCCATCCGAATCCAACGCCCCGGCCTTGGGAGGGGGCGGCCCTAGGAGATCCTCCCCTCCCGCCCTCACCACTGCGCCTGACTGCCAACAAGGTGGTTCGTTTTCTCTTAAAAGCAAATAAAAAGATTATGGGGTTTTTTTTGGGAGGGGGGGCTTCAACAGTACCGGAGCCGCCTTCGGGGCTGCCTCCATGAGTTTCTAATGTTGGCATTTAAAAAAAATATGTGTGGGGGGGTTACATTTTCCAGCAGTTGCAGTAAGAAAACTGTGGATTTCTTTTAAGTTCTGGAAACAAAGGGGGATATTTAATGAAGCGACCTGGATTCACTCTGCCGTTTGTTTACTTTTATGTTCGGGTTTTTATTTTATTACTTTGGGTTTAATATGTACGGGACTTTCTTTCTTTCTTTCTTTCTTTCTTTCTTTCTTTCTTTCTTTCTTTCTTTCTTTCTTTCTTTCTTTCTTTCTTTCTTTCTTTCTTTCTTTCTTTCTTTCTTTCTTTCTTTCTTTCTTTCTTTCTTTCTTTCCTTTTGACTTCCCTTTTCAACAAACACAAAACAACCCCGTCCATTTCCCACAAGGATTGTATGGGGCCTGGGGTGGGAGGTGGCGGCGGCGCTGGCTTTACCAAGTCCCTCGAAATCCACGGCACATTTTAAAAAAATAAAACAGAGGAAAATAGTCCCCTCCTGCCCTTAGGGAGATCCGGGATTAATCCATTCATTGGCTGTCAAAAATATATATTATGCATGTCTGTCTGTCTATCTATCGCCGATTAACCTTCTCTCTAGCACGGTTCCAATACATGGAAGCAGATAGATAGATAGATAGATAGATAGATAGATAGATAGATAGATAGATAGATAGATAGATAGATAGATAGATAGATAGATAGTGCATAATGTAGAAACAGGGACACACACACACACATATATCCCTCACATGGATAGATGGATGGATGGATGGATGGATGGATAGATATGGTGATACAGCCATAATAAATAAAAAAATAGCTAGACAAAATAATAAATTGATGACAGATCATAAACTGGTGATATCTATCTATCTATCTATCTATCTATCTATCTATCTATCTATCTATCTATCTATCTATCTATCTATCTATCTATCTATCTATCAAAACAGGTCAGGGAAATATCAAATTGTGATCCGTCGCTCAATCTGCACCGGCTGGCGTGTTTGTGGTCGCCTCTTCTCTCTCTCTCTGAATGCTCGCTTCTCCTTTCTCTGCACGTGTGAACGGGCAGTTTTAGAGGGTGGGCGAGGAGGGGGGACACATAACCCACCCACCCACCCACCCACACCCCGCGGACACCATCCAGCCTAGGGGGTGCGTCCCTTCTCTAAAGAGGGCTCCTGCACACAGGCGCGGGAGAAGAACGCGTGGACGTGTGAATCGGGGGAATCCAACGTCAAAACAAAAGGCCCCATTGATTTATGTTGCACCCACACACACACACACACCGCTTGATCTCTGCGCCTACATTTTGCGGAAGTGGCCACTGTATTTGTCTCTGGCAGCATTAAAACACACACACATGCGACGAGGCGCTGGCGGGCGCCTTCACCCGGCGTTTCGTCGGGAATCCTTTGGGGAATTTGGGGGGGGGGAGGTTTGTTGGCAAACCCGAAACTCCTCTCTTTGGTCTCTTTTGCGCCTTTCCGGCTTCCTCCCGTCCCACCTCACTTCCCCGGGTCCCACCTCACTTCCCCGGATCCTACCTCCATTCCCCGGGTTCCACCTCACTTCCCCGGGTCTCACGTCCATTTCCAGGGTCCCACCTCACTTCCCCGGATCCTACCTCCATTCCCCGGTTTCCACCTCACTTCCTCGGGACCCACGTCCATTTCCAGGGTCCCACCTCACTTCCCGGGATCCTACGTCCATTCCCCGGGTTCCACCTCACTTCCCCGGGTCCCGGGTCCATTCCCCGGATCCCACCTCAATTCCCCTGGTCCCGCCGCCCCCAGCCCCAGGGTTACCGTCGAGGGAAGGGGAGGGGAAGGGAGGGAGAAAAGGGGTGTGTGTGTGTGGGGGGGGGAAAGGTTCCACCGACCTGCCAGCCGCAAGGCGGACATCCTTTGGAACTCGGGCTCCTGGAGCCACTTCCACATCCGCCGGAAGGTCTCGCGTCCCGACTTGAGTTTACTCCAGGGCTTGGGGTTCCTCAGCAGGTCGGAGAGGGTCCCCTGGGAGCGGCAGAGGATCCGCTGCGCGAAGATGGCCTGGGGGATGCTGTAGCGCTTCAGCTCGGCCGTGATGCGCTGCGCCACTTCCTTGGTGTTGATCTCCTCCGCTTGGCCCGAGGTGGCCGCTTGGGAAGCCGAGGCGGCGGCGGCGGCGGCGGCGGCAGCGGCGGCGGCGGCGTGGTGGTGCCTCTCGCGCTCGCCCAGCAGGGCTCCGTTGGCTTGTGGGTGCCCGTGGGGGTGCATGCCGTTGAGCGGCGGCGGGGGCGGCATCATCCCGGAGCCGGGCCCGCCGAGACCCCGGGCCAAGGGGTGCTCCTCGCTCCGGGAGAGCATGTGGGTCTCGAACCCGCCGGGCGAGAGGAGCTTGTCGGCGGCCAGGTGGCCCCCGTAGGGAGCCAGCGGCTGCTGCCCGTTGTGCAGCGCGCCCAGGCCGTTGGCCAGCGGCGAGAGGGGCTGCCCCATGGCCGCCATGTCTTTGGGGTAGTGGCCGTACAGGTTGCCCATGGAAGTGGCCAAGGCGCGCTCCTCGCGCATCAAGGCGAAGCCGCCGCCGCCTCCGCCGCCGCCGCCTCCTCCTCCCACGTTGCCCGAGAGGCGCTGGTGGGCCGGGTGGTGGTGGTGGTGGTGGTGGGGATGATGGTGGTGGTGGTGGTGGTGCGGGTGGTGCGGGTGGAACTTCTCCGAGACGGCGGCGGCGATGGGCGGCAGGTGCTGGAGCGGCGTCAGGGTGGTGTAGGTGCTCATGCCGCCTGAAGGAGACTCGCAAGCCATGCTCATGGCCGGGTGGAGCGGGGCCCCCAAGCTGGGCTCGCCCGGCGGCGGCGGCGGCCGGTAGTCGCCCGCCCCGTCCAGGAGAGCGCTCATGCCGCCGGAGAGGATGCCCGCCCGGCCGTGCGCCGCCGCCGCCGCCGCCGACACCAGGCTGCGGTGCGCTGTGGAGGGAGGAGGAGGAGGAGGAGGAGGAGGCGGGGGAGCCGGAGTGGGAGGGGGAGGAGGAGGAGGAGGAGGAGGAGGAGGAGGAGGAGGAGGAGGAGGAGGAAGAGGAAGAGGAGGGGGCGCCGGAGGAGGAGGAGGAGGAGGAGGGGGCGGCTGCCGGCCGTGCGCCCCCGCGGCCGCCGCCACCGCTACTGCGCTCAGGAGGTCCCCCGCCTGGTGAAGAGGTGCCAACCTCTCCAGGCTCAATTCCATCACCTGCCCTCCCCTTCTCTTCCTCCTCCTCCTCCTCCTCCTCCTCCTCCTCCTCCTTCAATCCCACCCGCAGCGCATCTCAAGCGGTGGCCATCCAGAGCGCCCGGCAGCCTGCCCGAGCGCTGCGCCTCTTCGGGTGGGTGGGGGGTGGGGGGTGGGCAAGCGCTCCGGCTCGCTCTCCGGCTTGCCTGGCTCGCCCGCTCGCTCGCCCGTGGCCCGATCCTTCCTCCCTCCCTCCCTCCTCCTCCTCTTCCTCCTCCTCCTTCGACGATCGGCCGCGAATCGCGCGCCGCTCGCCCTCCTTCGCTCGCCTTGACGTCACGGGCTCCGGTCTTTCTCTCTCTTTCTATTCTCTCTCCCCCCCCCCCCTCAAACACACACACTCCTCCCTTCTCTTTCCTCCTGGCTCCAACCCCCCAAACCCCCCGTTCACACAGACACCCGCCACCCGGGTTGTGGGGTGGGGGGAGAAGGGGCGCACCGGGGCTCGCCACTGGTCCCTCGGTGCGCCCTGGGCGCGCCGGCTGGCCTCGGGGTTCTCTTCTTAGCTGGACAAGGGAAGGAAGGCGGGCGGGGGGGGGGAGAGGCAGGGGTGCTGGAGGCAGCCCAGCCCGGCGCGGGGGGGGGGGTTGGGGGGAGTCGTGGTTACGGAGGTGGCGGTGGGGGCGCAGAGAGAGAGAGAGAGATAGGTGGCGTGGCAAATGAAAACGAGAAGACGGACCAGCGGTGTACAAGTCTGTCCGGGTTGGAAAACGGGGGGACGGGGGGGGGACACGGCGTTACCCTGCCAGAGGCCACTGGGAGGGGGGGGGAAGGAGGGAGGGCGAGCGGTCACAGAAGCCCAGAGGCTCGGTAGGATGATGGCAGGGAGAAAGAGACCGGGGTGGCGTGGCGAGGGCATGGCGGGGGCTTGGTGGCCCCGCCGCCAAGGTAGCTGGAGCCCCAGCCGCCGCCGCCTCTCCGAGGCGCATACACACGCGCACACACACACACACACACACACACACACACACACACACACACACACACACACAGAGAGAGACGCCTCCTTCCTCCCCCCCCCCTCCGCCTCCGCCTGGGACTGTATCAGCCCGCCATTCATCAGGGCACTCTATCGGCTGTAATCTCTCTAGCCATCTATCACCGGCCTTTCTGCCGACGCGCTCCATCCATCTCGGCAGCCGAAGGCGGAGGCGCTGGGAGGATGATGGGGGGGGGGGTTGGTGGTGGGGGTTGGAAGGGGTAGACCTGGGGACACCCCCCCAAAAGCACCCCCATTCCTAAGCCCCCCCCCCTCCAGCCTTACCGCCCCTCTAGGTTCAAGCATAATAATAATAATAATAATAATAATAAAAATAATAATAATAATAATAATAATAATAATAATAATAATAAAAATAGATTTAGCCCCCTTATATTCCTTCCAAGGGGCTTATCCATGCTCTCCAACCCACCCCTGTCGTTGCAGACTCCCCCTCCTCCTCCTCCTGGACCCCCCCCCCACACACACACACTTCCCTCCTTCCCCTTCCCCCGCCAAGCACAAACGCTGGTCCCAAGGATGGATCGATCGGTGGGGCCGTTAGCCGCCGCTCCCGAGCGGAGCAAGAGGGGGAGGGTTGCGTGTGTGTGTGTGTGTGTGTGTGTGTGTGTGTGTGTTGGGGGGGGGAGAGGAACCAGCTTGGCTCTGCAGCTGCTCCGTGGGGCTGGAGGCTGGAGGGAGGGGGGGCACACACCGTTATAGGATGCCTTTCCCCCAAGGTGTTCAGGGAAGAGCTTTCTGGGACTACAAAGCCCAGCAGGCAGGGGGCCGGGTTGGCTAGCGGAAGCTCCTGGCGGCTGGGATCCCCAAAACAAGAGGGAAAGGGTGTGCTTGTGAGGGGGGGGTGTTGGTGCCAGCCCCTCCCCCCCCCAAAAAAAAGACTAAAACACCCAGAGATGGATTTCGTGGCCTTTTTCTCTCTTCCAAGGGCGGTTATGGGGTGGGGATGAGGGGTTGTGGGGCTGGAGTGTGCCCCACACACACACACACACCTTTCCGCCTTTGGCCTCCCTCTGGGCTTGAACCCCCTTGCAAGGGGGTTGCAACGCCAAAGTGGCAACTTGGTTTGGGTACCCCATGAGCCAAAGGGATGGGTGGGGGTGGGGGGGCGAAGGGTGTGTGTGTGTTCAGAGTTGTTCACAACTGCCAAACTTCAGGAGGTGTCCCTGGTGCTGAACGCGTGCTGATGGGGCTTGTAGTCACAGCGACATCATAAGAACCTAAGAACCTAAGAAGAGCCATCATGCTGGATCAGGCCAACGGCCCATCTAAGTCCAGCAACCTGGATCTCACATTGTGGCCCTACCAGATGCGTTTGGGAGGGCACCAGACTAGATCTCTGTCTCCTGATAGCACATCCACCTACCCCCTACCCCCCCTTCTCACACACACACACACAACCAGAATAACAAAGCTGCAGGGGCAACACACTGGCCCTCAAAACACAACAGCGTGGGCTCCCTTCTGTCTCAAAGGGTGGGTTTTCTCCTGGATTTTGGGGGAAGCTGGTTCTGGTGGAGGGGGGGGTGGGCTGAAGGAAGCCAATGCACCCCTGTCTGGCCGGATCCGTCTTTTTATAGGGCCAGAAACCCAAAATCAGCTTCACAAACTGCCAGCCCCCCCCCCCTCATCACCACCCCAGAAGCCCAGACTCTGCTTTTCCTGCTGGCTAAGCACTGGGCGTGTAAATAATGCAGGACAAATTAATCACCGTTCTGATTAATCCCCTGGAAAGGAGGAGGACGAAGGGGGCCTGGATGTTGACGTGGGAATTTTCTCCCCCCCCCCCAAAAAAATGTAAGGGCCTTACATCTCTTCCCCCCCCCCCAGATGCCTGAGCCACCTCCCCTCCTGCTCAGTAATTAATAAAATATAATTGAGCGATATGCTGGGTAGTTCTCTCTCTACCCACCTAACCCTTCCTTTTACCACTTCCACCACCCCTCCAGGAGATCAGCACCCCATAGATTTTTTTTGGGGGGGGGAATCAATACATCACCTTGAAGTGACGGGACAGGACATTTGGGGGAATTCAGGCTGGCTGGGGCCTCTCCGATCCTCACACACTTCTATAAACTCAAAATATATTTTTTAAGGTCCCGAACTGTTCTCTATCACTGCCGTTCAAAACCAGACCAAAGTTTCCCTCTAAAATGGTGAGGCCAGGCGTTTCGATGGCTGAGCCTTAAATATATGCATAGGTTGCTATTCTTTCTCTCTGCTGTCTTTTAAGAGGGGGGGGTCCATCTCTGAATGGCGAGGCTTGCCTCTCACAACCGATCCTTGTACGGTAGTACCTCAACTTACGAATTTAATCCGTTCCGAGTGCATGCTCTTAAGTCGAACTACTCTTAAGTCGGGGTACCTATTCTAAAAAAATTAAAAAAAATAAGTTAAAAAATCAAAAATCATGGGGGAAAATATTTGTAAGTCGAGCAGACCCTATCTAAAATTTATAAGGCGGCAGTTAAAATGCCAACAGTTTTCTACTCTTAAGTCGAATTGCTCTTTAGTCGAGCTCTTCTTAAGTCGGGGTACCACTGTATGTGTGTGTGTGTGTGTGTGTGTGTGTGTAAATGTTACCATTAGTCTCTACTGCCTATTAAAAGGACTGTCTTCCTTGGTGGTGGGGGGGGGACTTGGCTGGATGATTCTAATCTAAGGGGTCCCTTGTACCTTGGCTTTCCTAAGACGAACCAAATTCTCCGTTTTAAAAACATAATATTTTGTGTGTGGATGGTGTGCGCCCCAAGCTACCGTCTGAGGTGAACGAAAGCCTTCAGGCCTGTCTTTTAGATGCATTGTTTTAGTCCTTGTCCAGGTTGCTTGTTTTACCGATTTAGATCCGTCTTTTCTGGTGGTATTGAGAGATTCTGGAACTGGGCATTGGGACAAGGTGGGCTTGTCCAACAAGGAACCTTGCCTTTCTTCCTGTGTTTGGGTTCTGGGTTAAGGTTAGGCGTCTTACATCCGGTCCTCTCTTGGAGCTGCAGAATTGAGGGGTCTGAAGGGGGCCCTCAAGGGAGGTTATCTCACCCAACTCCTGCTGAGGTGTCCTTCAGAGACGGCCTCCCCGTTGGCAACTTCCCGATTGTTGGCCTTGGAAGACCTTCTTTGGAGGCTTTTGGTCATCTGTTGAGGGCGGCTTAGCTTGTGCAGAGATGTCCCTCAAAAGCTCCCGGGAGGACCTTCAGAGAAGGTCGGTCTCACGCCAAGTGGTGGTGACTTTTCTTAAATTCCAAGGGCCCAGGGATGTCTTCCATCCCTTTTAAACAAAGTTATGGAGGTCGCCTTCGTTAATAACAATGTGACCTGAGCATGGACCTAGTGGTTCCATCATGGAGTCCAGGTCTTACCTCTCCATGTTGACCCACCAGTGGGGGGAAAAGCCATTGTCTCTCCGAACCACCACGTGCATGAATCAAGGTTTCCTCTTTTTGCCCCCCCCCCCCCAAAAAAACTTTAACTGAATGAAGAGCGTTTGAGTTATTTGACCCCCACTAGACCAGATCCACCGAAGATCAGGACAGGAGCGATGACGTTCAACCTGCGATGCCCCCCGGAAAGAGAAAAAGCAGCTATTCCTAAAGGATTAGAACGGCCCTGGTGGCCTGTGACGTGTGGCGTCCAGAAGGACCCCTCTAATCTCAACAAATAAATATATAATTTCCCCCAGAACGCTTTTATTTTTAAAGGGAAAAGTGATGTTTTCCGCGACCTATTGGAACCTCAACTGTTGGCCAAGCTTGGGGACTCTTCTGCAAGATTTCTCTCCCTGGCCTGGCCGGGGTGAAGGAGGGTTTACTTGTGAGTAAGCCAGAAAACTCAGAGGGAACCCCAGGAGGTGGTGCCTCCAGGTTTCCACTTAGAGCCCTTGTGGCAGTAAGGCAGGCAGGAGGAGGAGGAGGAGGAGGAGGAGGAGGACGCTGAGAGAGTGATGCAATCATCCTAACAACCCTAAAGGCAAGTTCTCCAAACTCAGGTTTGTGGGTGTGCAACACAGGTTTACGGGGAGCAGCCCCTCCCCCCCTTGAGGGCCAGTAACCCAGATCCTAAAGTCACACATAAAGCAAGGATCCTACAAGCACCTTGGATGGATTAGGACACCTGTTTTTCATCCAATACTATTGTTATTGTCACTGAAAACCTTATCAATCAGAATAACAATAGTATTCATTGAGAAACAGGGTGCTACTGCCCCCCAGACACCCAGAGTCACACACACACACACACACACACACACACACACCCCGCATAGGGGAAGCTTAATTCGGATTATCATTCTATTTCTCTTTACATGGTGCATCTGGTTCCCAGCTTGGCTTCCAAACCTTTGAATATCCACATTTTAAAATAGTTTTACGCGGCTGCCTTTTTTTTTTAATTCTTGCCCGACGCCTGGCGGAATTTTAACACTTATAACTTTTTTTCTTTTTCTTAAAAAAAAATTATTTGTGCCCTCCACCCCCACCCCCACCCCACCTAATCTTGGCGGAAACCGGTTTAATTCGGATTTTTAGCGTAGAGAGGGGGGACTTATCCCCGCAAGGAGAGGGGTTTTACTCCGGAGGGATAAATCCTGCGTTGTAACACACACACACACACACACACACACACACACACACACACACACACACACACACACACACACACACGGATCCCATCGAATTCAATGGGCCCGATCCAGAGCCTTGGAGAGCAGGAGGCTTCGGCTTATCGGGGAAAGCAGTTTTGTGTGTGTGTGTGTGTGTGTGTGTGTGTGTGTGTGGTGAGGGGGGGGTCGGAAAACAACTTAAAAACGCAAGGATGGGCGAGATGAAGGGTTGTTTGCCTCTCCCGGAACGCAACCAAGGGGCGCGTTACACCCTGTTCCGTTACTCCGTTACTCCGTTACTCCTCGCCGCCCTTCTGTCCACTGGGAAAAGAAAACGCTTTGGGAATTTTCGGCGCTCCAACTTTTCCCAAGTAAAGTCCCTGGCTTCCCGGTCTCTGCTGAAGTTAGGGTTAGGAATTCAACTGCCAGATTCTAAATACGTTACTTTTTTGGGGGGAAGCGGCGGCGATGGCTGCTTCTGGAGTTATGTAACGTTTGCGAACCCTTCAGGGTAACGCACTCAATCCGTTACACGCGTCAACCCATGGGGCCGGTGGTCGGGCGCGAGGAACGTGAGAAGGGAAGATTTGTTTTTGCCTCTATGAAGGCGGGGTGGAAAAAGCTTAGAAAAACCCAGAAAAAACGAAAGAGACGCGTGCTCTGATCTACCTGTCCCGGTCTCCGCCCTTGTTTTACCAGCCCCTAAATTTATTGCTGTATTTAACGAACAGGGAGGAGCCCCCAATTGCCAAAAAAAAAAACAACACCCCAAAACCCCACGAATTTCGGCCCCGTTCGGGTTTTTCTCTTCAAAACTCCCAAAGGAAAGAGGGAGGGAGGCAAACTCCGCCGATGCCTTAAAATTCCAGGTTATATTCAGCGATTAAAAAAAAAAAAACACAACACCGAAACTTTTCTTTGTTTCTCCTCACCAATTAGTACTTAAAACAACTAAATTTCCTTGAAGCCACTAAGACCTGGGTGCTTTAAAGAAAACAGAAGCTTTATAATTTATAATAATGCCTTATTATGAGTAGCCTGCACTCTGTAATTAAAATTGTAAACCGCCCAGAGACTACTTGTAGTAGTATGGGGCGGTATATAAGCAGAACACTTTGCTTTGCTTTGCTTTG
Source organism: Phrynocephalus vlangalii (assembly GCA_037367305.1). Lineage (NCBI taxonomy): Eukaryota > Metazoa > Chordata > Lepidosauria > Squamata > Agamidae > Phrynocephalus > Phrynocephalus vlangalii. The sequence goes on from JAWVWN010000615.1 coordinate 791,503, forward strand.
CTTTATTTATTTATTTATTTATTTATTTATTTATTTATTTATTTATTTATTTATTTATTTATTTAATAATAATAATAATAATAGTGTTTAATATTGTTTAATTATTTAATTATCATTATTTAATTTATTATTATTTAAAAATTAAATTATTATTATTATTATTTGATTTTCCAGCCAGCATAGAATGTGTTTGTTTGTTTGTTTGTTTTTTGGGGGGAAACTGTTGAGTTTTATCCGATACTTTTATTTTAAAAATTTTATTTTGCCTCGAGCGCGATCTGAGTAAAAACAACAGCACCCAAAACAAAGAACAGATCCGCTTTCGGAACGAATCGAAAGTAGATTTAACCTTGAATGCCACGGAGATGTCGCTGTAAAAAGGGATCGAGGCCAAGAGAGAAAATTTGACGGTCTTACGAGAGAGTAAATCGACTCGAAGGCGGGCGGGCTTTACTGGGAAATCGACCCGGATATATGACAAAGAGAGCTATCTCTCTTGTATTTATTTATTTCAAGTATTTTTAAAACCCCACCCGCCGGCCGTTCTCCTTGAAAAAAGACCCTGCACGACTCGCTTTGGATTTAATCCGAATTTGTGGCGGGTCTGGAAACTCGGATTTTGCGTGTCACAATCCCCCCCCCCCGCCCAGCGGGTTTGTCCGCATCGCTGGAGGAATTGTTACCGACGTCCTGGCCTCCGAAAAGCCCCTTAAAACCCACAGGGTGCCCGGAAACACAAGGCCAGTGGCTTCCTTAACCGGGTGAATCCATCTCCCCATTCGGGGTTCCTCATTCCCTGCTGCCTGGTCCTTTCATGCTCTTTCCCAGACAGAATTCCGCTGTAATCATCCTTCCAGCGGGCCTTCGGTCCACCTCTTTGGGTGGAAGGGGACTCCGCGTCCAATCCGGATTCGGCTCCGCATCTGACCCCCCCCCCCCGCCACACACCCCCAGTTCGTTTTATAGCCCAGTTTTAATCTACTCCAAGACAGACCCGTGTCCAGCTCTCTTTAAGATCGGTCACGTCTTAAAATGACATCCTCTTGGAGGAATTAAGGGGTGCAAAACAAACAAACAAAAAACAGGAGTTAATTTGATTTAAGGCAATTGAAGCCACTACTAGGCCGTCCTTCCTGATTTTCGTGCATGCAAAGAAAATAAAGGGAATAAATAGAATTTTCAGGCCAGGCTGCCTCGTTTTACCCAAGAAAAGTGAGCATGTATTATTATTATTATTATTGCTTAGAAATTCTTGAGAACGTAAGAACTGGTGAAATTCGGAATGGGGGGGGGGTCAGTTTCTATTTTGAATTTTTCAAAGCCAATGCCGGGCGTCGAACCCGGGTTTCCACATCCTCAAATTTATAGAAGCTGTTTTTGGTTGCGGGAGAGAGTTCGCCCTGTTTTAAGAAACGGTTTCGCTGCGACTCGGACCGAAATCGGCCCCCAGCTGGGCCCGAATTTCTCTTGAGCATACAGACGTGCGCACACACCCGACACGTGTCATCTGGTGTATGAGAGTTCACGTTTTTTAGGGTATTTGAGGGTTTGATTCTTTGAAAGGGACAATGAGTGAAAACCAGGGATTTGGACCATTTTTTTTGGCGGCGAGGGTGTCTCTCTTTTCTGTATTTCTTTTTTTTTAAACACGTGTAGGGCGCAGACTACACGTGTAGGGAAGGGAGCGTCTGAGGCTGGGGCCTCCTGAAGGGAGGGCATGATAAGAAGATAGTGGGGGTTTAAAAATAATACAGGGGGGAAATAGAGCCAAAACTATGAAGGGAGAAGGAGGACAGAAATAACGCGGCTTCTCTGTAACGTGTGAACCCCCTAACCCCGCTTGTGTTTTCCTAGATAGTTTCTCCCACTGAATTGGAAAAAAACAACAAATTAAAAACTGCTTTTCGGATATTTAACAATTCGGAAGCAAGCCTCCCCCCCCCCCACACACACCTTTAAATTAAAAAAAGAAAACAAGCCTCTATCCTTCGGAAACAACGCTTCGGAACGAGTTGGGCCGCCGGAGGAGGAACGCGTTCCCCGTTCCTTTTGCAAAATCCCCCACACACACCCACACACACGCACCTTCCCGGCGGTACAAAGTACGGGGACATTTCTCCGGCAGCTCAAAGATATCAAAAGGTGTGTGTCGGAAAATAAAAAGTAAAACCTCCAGGTTTTTTTAAACCCCCCCCCCCCCAAAATCCGGAAAAACAGGTTCGCCAACTCTCCTCCTCCTCCTCCTCCTCCTCCTCCTCCGTCTGGCTGGCGGGGGGTTAATTATTACCCCTTTTGATTTTGTTTTAATTAATTAATTTGTTTGTTTTAGGTGTGGGGGGGGGAGAGTGGACCCCCCTCGGGTGGGGAGGAAGGGGGAGGCTTCGAATCGGTTTTCCCCTTGAAGGCCACGTGGAGCTGATTTCTCTCCCCCCCCATCCCGAAATAAAAGGGTTGCAAAATTATAAATTATAATATTCGGATTTAAAAAGCAAAGGGGGGCGGGGGGCGGAAGGCTTTCCATCCGTTCTCGGAAGCACCCACTGAGAAGCAATGAGAATAATAATATTTGTGATTTTTGTGTGTGTGTGTGGTTGTATGTGTGTGTGTGTGTGTTTTTTTAGAAATTTGTGTTTTAGATGCTTAATTCTCCGTGCGTTTCTTGTATGACGGATTTTACTTCATCGGCGACCCCCGTTTCCTGCTAAATGTTGGTGCAGGTCGTGGCTTTAAAGAAACCAAACGGAGGTCTGGGGAAATAAAACCAACTGGGAGGGCAAAGTATGAGAAAACAGGGTTGTTTTAAAAATAAAATAAATAGGGGTCAAATATTCAATATGTGATTGGTGATGTAAAAAAGAAATAAGCTGGAGACAGCTGGGAGCCAGGAAAGCTTGGGAGGGTTTACTCAGGAGTAAATATCTATCTATCTATCTATCTATCTATCTATCTATCTATCTATCTATCTATCTATCTATCTATCTATCTATCTCTTCCTTCCTAATCAATTAGCCAATCAATCCATCAATCCCTTCCCTATCTATCTATCTATCTATCTATCTATCTATCTATCTATCTATCTATCTATCTATCTATCTATCTATCTATCTATCTATCTATCTATCTCTTCCTTCCTAATCAATTAGTCTATCAATCCATCAATCCCTTCCCTATCTATCTATCTATCTATCTATCTATCTATCTATCTATCTATCTATCTATCTATCTATCTATCTATCTCTTCCTTCCTAATCAATTAGTCTATCAATCCATCAATCCCTTCCCTATCTATCTATCTATCTATCTATCTATCTATCTATCTATCTATCTATCTATCTATCTATCTATCTATCTATCCTTATATTATTCCCAAATAATACTAATTCAAGTTCAGGAGGACTTCCTGGCTCTTTTGTTGTTCTCCTTCCCCCCCCTCCCAGACCTTTGTTTAGGTTTTTAAACCCCTTAGAATTTCATTTTCCCTTGGGGTGGGGAAGAGGGAGAACCCAGCCAGAAAGTTTTGTATCACTCTTAATTTTTTGGAGTTTGACAAGGGGGAGAGGACAATTCCCCTGTCCCTTCCATGCCTCCTCCCCTATTTTTTTCCACACACACACCCAGCTAATAATTTTGCTTTTAGCAGGAACTTTTGTGGGTTTTTTTTAAAGGTTATAAAAAGTAAGATCCAGGCCTCTGGTTCCCTCTTTCCCCACCAAACAAAATAAAAACAAAATAAAAACAGAGAAAGACTTATTTTATTTCTTCAAAATATTGGCTTTACAAAGAATATTTACAATATATACAAAAATATTGGCTAGCCTCAATTCCTCTATTTGACTTATTTTCCCCTTCAAATGTCCTGCCACAAAACAGAGTCAATTTTTCTCTTCCTTCTGTAACACCGACATACATCTGACTATTAATCCATTTTCCTGTACATCTATGGGGTGGTTAATATTTTTAGTGGGGGGGGGGGGAAAGAGGCATAACACAAGCTAAAATCAAGGATCGGGGGCAAACCTGTACCCCTTTTCACCCATTGCCCCCCTAAAAAAAAATACCCCAAAGGTTCAGGTTTTTTTCCTTTTTTCTTTTTAAGATTTCCTGGTCTAATTATTTCCACTTTCCCTGGCTGTCCTTCTTTTTTTGGGGGGGGGGTTGAGATTGTCAAAACCAGCAAGGCCAGACTAAATAACCTTTTCTGCCTGTTTTTTTTTTCTTTTATTTTCTCTTTCCTTCCTTCCTTCTCTGTACGGTGAACGACCCTGTTTTTCTTTTTTTTTTCTTTTTAAAACCGGAGGTCGATTTTCTTTGGGGGAAAGGGGTGGTTTGGAGGAGGGGGAGAGAGAGAGGGAGGCCTGATCCTGCGCCAGAATTGATCCGCATGGGGGTTTAATCGATCGGGCTTGTGCATTGATCTGTATGGATTCCCTTCCCTCTCTTGCCTGGACCCCATTGCAGCAAAGGAAAGATTTGTCTTGGAGGTGGGGGCGGTTTATAGATATTTACACCCCCCCCTTCCTGTTTGGATTTTGCTTCCGTAGGGGTTCAGGCCCCTGAAAGTTATAATTATAAAAATTAGAATCCCAGACCAAACTTGGCCATCTTCAGCACTACACAGAACGGTTCCTTTCTTCCTGAAACAGTGCCATCTTGATACACCAACCGGATTCTTAGTCCTTGGGCCTGACAACCCCCCAACCTGACCTGGTTTCTGAAAGAAAGAACCACTCTGTGGGGCTCTGAGGATGGCCAAGTTTGGACCGGCATCTTCTAGGTATCACAGGGCTTTGCCGTGCGACGAGATGTCTTGTTGGTAGTCCTTGAGGTGTCACACAGGTCTCCTTTATTTGTCTTGGCAGTAGCGAGAGATGCTTCTTTAGCAGCCAAGGGTCTTCATGGGTGGTCTTTCTGGCAACACGAGATTCTTCATCAGTAGTCTTTAAGGTGAGCCAAGGTTTTTCACCCATCGTCATTAAGGTGACACAAGATTCGTGTTTGGTACACTTTCAGGTGACACAAGATTCTTCATCAGTTTTCCTTGAGGTGACACAAGGTTCCTCTTTGGTAGACTTTCAGGCAACACGGGATCCTTCTTTGGTTGACTTTGAGATGGCACCAGGTTCTTCATCAGTATCCTTTCAGGCAGGCATGCCCAAACTTCGGCCCTCCAGATGTTTTGGACCACAACTCCCACAGTCCTTTGTCATTGGCAGTCTAAGCTTAGAATTCTGGGAGTTGTGGTCCAAAACATCAGGAGGGCCGGAGTTTGGACGTGCCTACTTTAAGGTAACACAAGATTCTTCCTCAAAAGTCTTGAAGGTGACAGAAAAATTCTTATTTGGCACACTTTCAGGTAACAGAAGATTTTTTTCCATCAATTTTCTGTAAGGTGACACAGGATCCTTCTTTGGTAGACTATGGGATGACACAAGGTTCTACATCCGTAGTCCTTAAGTTAACACAAGATTCTTCCTCGAGAGTCTTTAAGGTGATAGAAGATTCTTTTCCAGTAGGTTTTAAGGTGATATCAGACTCTTTCCCCCCCCATCCCCCCCCCGTTTCCTCGGTATCGAAAAGTAATTAAATAATCTGTGAGCTAACACGTTAAATTAATATCCAGCGCTCGTTTTAATGACGCCGGCGACGGCATTGACGGACGGAAGACGAGGAAAGAGCCTGTCAATAGATTGTCCATCACTGGTTATGGGGTAGGAAAAGCTCACCTGGGATCTTGCTTGAAAGGAAGAAGTAGTTAATGGTTTACCTCGTTAGTTGCTCCTTCGTTTGAGGACATGGCGTGAGGGCGAACGTCTGGCCTTGCGGGCCAGATCCCAAAGGAGCATGCTGGGGACGATGGGTGTGGAAGTCCGAACCAAAACTATTGTCATGGGCAAACGTTTACCCAAATGGGGTGCATTGCATTTTTTTTAAAATCCGGCCTTCTTGTCCCCAAGTCTTTGAACGACCGCCTGTCCAAATATGGCACCTTGTGGGGTTTTCTGGATGTGCGGTTGGGATCCCAAAAACAAGGTGAAGGTGAATCTGCGGGATGATGATGGAATCCCTCAGCTCGGAGTCCGCCATGTTGTAGAGCAAGTATCAGGTCTGTTGGAGGGACCATGTAGGGGTTCTCCTGGGTGTGAGGCCCACATCCCATAATTGTCTGCCGCATTCCCTCCAAGTGGAGGTGCGGATGGACGGACCCGTCCCTACGATCCTTGAAGTTTGAGCGCCGAATGCACGCCGCGTGAAATCGCCCTTTGGGTAGACCGTCTCGATGGCCAATGAAGCCTTGGCTGCCATCTTCAGGGTTTGGACTGTTGGACGGAGGATCGTGGCAGGCGGTGGCTTGTCCGTGACAGGTCTATAGGCCACTGCCTGCCACGTTCCTCCATCCAGTAGTCCAAACCCCGAAGATGGTTGAGGCAGCCAAAGCTTCGTTGGCCATCAAGACGGTCTTCCCAACAGGTAGACTGTCTTGATGGCCTAGGACAGGTCTATTCAGCTGGGCCTTAGGTGCCACCATCAACTCTCCAAAGGTCAGCTTCCTCCCTCCGGGATTTTGCCATCTCGGTTTCCTACGAAGGTTTGGGCGGCCCTCAACTCCAGATTTTCCACCTCTAATCAAGAACGAACTCTACGAACCCAGATTCGTGGTTTGCCTTGCCCGCAACATGGTGGTTGCAGGTCTCTGAGACCTCTTCCTGACCTTGCTCCATGGTATATCTTGGTGATCTCCCTTACGGTGGTCTACGTGAGAGCAGCCATGGTCATTCTCCGTGTTCCGTTGCCTGTGGCGGTACCGCTTCCGACAGGAAGAATGGAGTGAGAAAGGCATACTTTGAGAGGAAAGTTACTCCTGACGCCTGCCAGGAGGTAGCGGGAGGAGGGACAGGAGCCAGCGGGTGAGAGAGAAATCAATTCTGCAATGGTGTGCGATCGAGGCCGACAGCCCGCATCTATCACTTAGATCTTCCCAAGGATTAGAAGAGTCATGTCGACAGCCGGCCTGCTTAAAGAGGCCCTCTCATAAGAACATAAGAACATAAGAACATAAGAACATAAGAAGAGCCATGCTGGATCAGGCCAAAGGCCCATCTAGTCCAGCTTCCTGTATCTCACAGCGGCCCCACCAGATGTGTTTGGGAGCGCATGAGACTATATATCTGTCTCCTGATACCACTCTCCTGCATCTGGCCCTTGAAGTACCCTGGTTTAAACCCTGGAGGTTACACATCTCCATCATGGTTTGTAACCTGTGATGGACTTTTCCTCCAGGAATCTGTCCAATCCCCTTTTGAAGGCATCCAGGTCAGATGCCATCACCACATTGTGTGGCAGGGAGCGCTTGCCTTCTCTTCACACCGGTCTCCGTTCCTCAGGCCCGGTTTCTTCACAAAGCGTCCCATAAGCCCCAAGAACCATGGGAAAACCCACGCATGGGCAGGACAGGTAGAGCACCTCCCTCTTCAGGGGATGCCGGACTACAACTCCCATCGCCCAAGCCCACCTGGACGACCCACCTCCCAGCCTTGGGGTATCCATTGGTGCTGGGCTTTGAGGGGCGGGAGGCTGGCTTGCATCTTTGAAAACCTGCTGAGATAAGCTCTTCACGGGGAAGGTGGTGGCCAGGCCAAGGTTTCCGGGTGACTTTAAGGCCAGAAAAGAGAGATTAAGGGCCGTTGTTTAGGAAATCTCTAGGCGACGGGTCACAGAACTCAGATTTTTCATGGGAGCCGGCTGTGTTGGATCAAAACGATATTACAGATTTGATTTAGGATATTACAGATTCGATCTTTGTCTCCCCCCCCCCCCCGCCCAGACAAATTGGAGGATTTTATGCATTTGGAAAGACCAGAGAAAATACACACCGTGTCTTGTCACTTGGGCAGAAAAAAAAACCCACCCTGAAAGAGAGAGAGATTGAGAGAGAGAGAAAGAGAGAGAAAGAGATTAAATTATTTTTTTAGTGGGCGGCAGGAGCTGAAGTGGAGAGGATGCTGGGGGAAAACATTGAGCGCCTTATCAATATTCCTCCTGAAATTGTATAATGCATTTTTTTTTCCTTTTCTGAAAAATTAATAACCTTGCTTTGGGTATATTGACTTTTTCCCTCTGGCTCCGGCAGATGATGTCCAGAGAAAATCAAACAGGGAGATTGAAGTATGAGCTGGCTGACCCTCAACAAATCTCTCTTTTTGGGGGCGATGCAACGCATCTCCATCCCTGAACCCTGACGTTGACCGGGACCACAGGTCCAAAGCCTTAGGAACCCTCCTCCTTTTGTATTCCTTGGTTTGGGGGCCTGCATATATTTCACACTCGTGTTCTCGTATTTGTTTCTGTGAAAGCAGAATCCACCCTAAACGGAGGAAAGAGACGATATTATTTTTTTACAAATGTCATCAAAAATCCAGATCTGGGGAGGGTCAGCGTGGGATAAGCCTTCTGGCTGATGGATCAGAGAGATGGCTTCCCCACCCAAATCATTTGGGATTTAAGCCACGATATTTTCTTTTACATTTCTAGCTTTGCCACCGGACTATTTTGGCTTGCGCTCGGAACTCAATTTAATTGCAATTAGCTTGGCTTGCAGAACGGAATGTGCTGGCTGCGTCTATCGTTGGTGGAGATGGATGATTTTTGTATCTCACATTAAAGTCCCAGCAGATCCATTTTACAGGAAGGCAACAATTTAACCTCATCCCCGTCCCCCCCAATCAAAAACACACACCCCACATCTCAAACCTGTTGATTCTACGAACCTCTTGGCTCTGCCGAGATCCAACATGGGGCCACCTAGTGACTAAATTTTGGAATGGCATTATCCACGCCAAAAAAAGGGGGGGTTTGGGAGATGGCAGATGCAAAGGACTACAAATCCCATGCTGTTGTTTCTGAATGGTTCATCATCCCAGCGTCGCCACGGCTGTGGAACTTGAACCTCTATGTTTAGAGGCAATTTGGACCTTATGGTGGGCGGTGTGGAAATTGCAATGAGTCTTGTACTGGAGACAGAAATAGTGGGGAAAATATTGCTGATCTGTCCATGGTGCTGAAATCAATCTGAGACCTACCTAGTCTTCTTTCTTTCTTTCTTTCTTTCTTTCTTTCTTTCTTTCTTTCTTTCTTTCTTTCTTTCTTTCTTTCTTCCTTCCTTCCTTCCTTCCTTCCTTCCTTCCCCTCCATTTCTTTCTTTCTTTCTTTCTTTCTTTCTTTCTTTCTTTCTTTCTTTCTTTCTTTCTTTCTTTCTTTCTTTCTTTCTTTCCGGTGTTTCCACCCCACCTTTCTCCTTGGAGAGTCCCCAGGGAGCCTTACTATATTAAAATGGGAGTTTTACCGGCGCCCCCTCTTTCTCACGGATTCCTCAATGCGAGGACATGGAAGAAAGCAATGGGGATTTTGACTCGACGTGGAGACGACTTCCCAAGGCAGCGGTTTCCCAATCAATAAATATATTTGTAGGGTCCAGAATGCCCCCTCAACCACCCGCCCCCATTGTAGGGTCATCCATTCTGGAGGAGGAGAGGGCAGTGATGGCGAACCTTTTAGAGACCGTGTGCCCAAACTGCGATTCAAAACCCACTAATTTCCCACCAAGTGCCAATACAGCAATTTGACCTGAATCCAAGTGGCTGTGAAGGGGCAATGTTGGGTGCTCACAGAAAGGGCTCCAAGGGCCACCTTTGGCACCCGTGCCATAGGTTCGCCAACACTGGGTATGGTGTGCTCCAGGTTGTAGGGTTTTGTTGTTGTCGGTTTCGTCCCAGGCAAGCGGGGTTGGACTAGAAGGCATGTCCAAACTTCGGCCCTCCCGATGTTTTGGACCACAACTCCCACAGTCCTTTGTCATTGGCGATCCAAGCTTGGAATTCTGGGAGTTGTGGTCCAAAACATCAGGAGAGCCGAAGTTTGGACATGTCTGGATGGTCTCTAGGTAGACCTTCCCACTCATTGATTCTTGGCCTCTCCAAGTCGTCAGCCTTTCACTCGACCGGCCACGAATCCTGCCACAAAACACCCTCGTTAGGGAGGCTTTGACGGACTGGGTGGAAGGAGGTTGGTGTGTGTGTGTGTGTGTGTCAGAGAGAGAGAGAGAGAGCGGGTGGGTGTGAAGGTTTACGGATCAGGCAGAAGATTTATGCTGAGGTTTGAAGAACCACAAGGATGTCTCAGGCTGACAAGGGGCAGTGGATTGCCCGTCAAAGATCGAAGAGAGACATCAATGGTCTTAGCCTTAAGTGAAAACAAACAACCAAGGAGAGGTTTTGGGGGCAGAAGAAGGAGTGAGAGAGAGCCGTTAATGGCCTTCATGAGAGACATCCTCTTGGCATCGTCGGGCAGGCCCTGGAATAGACATTAATTCTTGCCGGAATGATGTTTTGCAGATTGACTTTTCCCGCCGGAGGTTCCCGCTGCCTAGATGGGCTCTGTCAGCCTAAATCCTTTTCTAGGATACTTTTGGGGTCTTTGACCGTAAATAAATTTACTACTACTTTTCTAGGGTAAGGGGTTTGATCTGTCGTCCCAACTGGTGGAGTCCCAATCAACGGCTTTGAGGGCAGGCATGACAGCCGCTGTCCGTGGTGCTGAAACTGTTTCTCCCACCCAATCTGAACAAGTCGATTTGCCTCAGAGGCAGCTCTGTGGAGGTTCGGACGAAAACCCACATCAAGAAGGGGTGGTGTTCTCCACTGGTCCCGATTGGAGGACACTTGCGGGTTTCCCGGAGGTTTGATTTAACGCAGAGGGGCCGTGCTTGGCTCTTGTTTCCTCTGGCAGGTAATTCGATTCAGGCCGGACTTCTGGGAAGCCGGACGGTTTGGCCTCCGGATGCTGCATAGAAGAGGGATCTGAAGGGGTGACAAACCGCCCCCCTCCTCCAAGGATGGCAGTGGGCAGCAGTGGTTAGAGGGATGAAAGCCATTCAACTAAGATGGAACCCATTTGGCGTATTTAGAAGTTTGAGCTAGAGCATAAAACACATGAAGGCAGTCAAGGGGGGGGGGCAGCCATACACTTACAAGGCTTAAAAAGCTGACCTTAATGACTATATTTTTAAGACCTCCGATAAAGGTTTCATCCAGTTCCATTCTCTCATTTTGATTTTTCTTTGTCTGTGCCTCTGTGTGCATCAACAGGAGATGGCGTGGCCTCCGGTGTGCTATTTCCAAGCTCTTGCTGAGTGGGCCATGGGTTCTTGTCCATGACATTTTCTTCGGATAAGTGGAAGCAGGACTGAGGACCTCCATGAGGATGTTCGGATCCAGACATCTTGACTTGGTGAGTCCCCAGGGCAAAAAATCTTGTAGCAGGGCTGGAGTTGAGTGTGGCCTGGCTGCTTTGGCTTTGGTCTCCAGCAGGGTGGTTGAGGGAGATGGTGGATGGGTTACGGAGAAGATGGAAGGAATCAAAAAGGGGGGAAATCTCACCAGCATCTGGGCACGTACAGGGGGAAGGAAGGAAGGAAGGAAGGAAGGAAGGAAGGAAGGAAGGAAGGAAGGAAGGAAGGAAGGAAGGAAGGAAGGAAGGAAGGAAGGAAGGAAGACAATGATGGGTGGAAGGATGGATGGAAGGATGGAAGGAGCTGTTGATGGATGGATGGATGGATGGATGGATGGATGGATGGATGGATGGATGGATGGAAGGAAGGAAGGAAGGTGATACTTGGGTGGAAGGCTCAATCATGGGAAACTCAACTCCCAGATCACCAGAAAACCTAGGGAAAGAGTCGAAATCTGACATCCAAGCGTGTCTACTCACGAGGAAGCTCCATCGAACCCAACGGGTCTTACTCCCAGCCCCAGTCAATTGAACCTGCCCGGCCTAGGCCAGACGAGGGCCAGACCTTCTCAAGAAGGTTTGGTCCTGAGGTTTCGAAGCCTCTGGAAATGCTCCGTCCAGGGCTCATCCTTGTGAGTTCATGTCATTCTTGGTGAGGAAATTTCTTGAGATGAGTTCGGTGGAGGCCAAGCCAGGAGGTGGTCCTGGCTGGACAGACCCTCCGGAGACCGGCCACACTGGGTTTGTTCCACCATGATAAGACCCGGGTCAATATAGTTTTTCTGGAAGTTTCTCCTCCCCCCACCACCCTTCGTCCCCTGATCTTTCTTCTTTTCAGAGAGGAGAAGACGGAGAAAGGTTAAATGTGAGAGGGTATCGATTTTTCTCGGCTGTCTCCTTTCCCCTCCCCTGGAGCCAGCCGGGAGGAAGGGTATTTCGCCCCCCCCCTTACTCTCCGATAACAGCAGCGGGCGGGCAGCAGGCCAAACTGACCAACTGACCACAAGAGAAGAGGGAGGGGAAGAACAGCCGGCCGGCCGGCCTGGCCAGAGAGCGGTCCAGGGAGGCGGGCCCATGGCGCGCTCCTCCATGAGACGGGGTTGCTTAGCAACCTGGAGAGGAAGGGCAAAAAGAATTTTTTAAAAAAAAGATGAGGAAAAGGAGCAAAATGGATTTTTTTCCTCCCGCCCCCCCCAATCCACCCCCCCTCCCCCAAATGCGGCAGCCGTGAGCTGGATCAATTTGGCTCCAAGAGGCAAAGGGTGACCAAACAGAATCGGGGATTGGGGAAGTATTGGGAGGGGGGGAGAGAGAGAGGTTTTGCTTGAGGCGCCTTATTGATCGGGCCCTGCAATGGCCATCGGAGAAGGGTTTAATAACAACCCCCCCACCCCCCGGTGAAGCACCTTCCAGCCCCTCCTCACCGCCTTGATTCCTACCATGAGTCTTCCAGTGGAGATGGGAAGGGACCCTCTAGAGATCATCTGGTCTGTCCCCGGTCAAGGAGTTGCCAAACTCCCAACTTCTGGCTCCTAAGGAGGAGACCTAAAACTCAACCGTAATCTTAGAATAGCGGAGAACATAAGAAGATAAGAACCTAAGAACATCCCTGCTGGATCAGGCCAAAGGCCCATCTAGTCCAGCTTCCTGTATCTCACAGTGGCCCCACCAGATGCGTCTGGGAGCGCATGAGACTAGATCTCTGTCTCCTGATACCACTCCCCTGCCTCTGGCCCTTGAAGGACCCTGGTTTTAAGCCTGGAGATGACACACATCTCCATCATGGTTTGTCACCTGGGATGGACTTTTCCTCCAGGAATCTGTCCCGTCCCCTTTTGAAGGCATCCAGGCCAGGTGCCATCCCCACCTCCCTGTGGCAGGGAGTTCCCTTATAGCCCAGTGTCATTTCTGTCTTTCGGTGAATGCAGCCCCTTGTCATCCAGGCATTATTGTGGTGTGTGTGGGTGGGTGGTGGTGGGGTTTGTCTGTTTTATCCCTTCCCTTGCAGAAAATCTCTTTCTTGTCTCTGGCTTCTCCTTGGAAGAATCGAACCTGGAAGGGAGGGGGAGGCCCCCCCCCCGCCATCCCTCATCTTTAATCCCCACCCCCCAAGAAACCCACGACGTGATCAATCAGGTCTCAAAAATTAATTATGATTACACCCTGTAATCTCGATTATGATTGATTAATTGACCGCGCCGTTCGTTGCGCTGGAATTTTCCCCACCATTCGTTTCTTTACCAGCGGTGGGTGGGAGGGGGAGGAAAGGGGCGATTGCAAACTCTAAGCTCAGGGGCCATCACCCCTAGTTTGGGACAGCAGGCTGATGGGCTACGTAACCTCCCGCAAGCTCACCTGACCGTCTATTGTTCTGGGAGGCCAACTCATGGCTGGTGTGTTTATTTGAAAATATGTTGGCCTAAAAGCAGGGCCTGCGGCAGCTTGCATAATTAAAAACGCACCAGATTTGAATATATATATATACTAAGGATTTATTGTGCCGCCTTGAAAATGCTATAATTTCTATTCTTTTTCCATCCATGTTTGTGGGGAGGTTAATTAATTCCTGGTGTTTGCAGCATCCCCCCCTGCTCAGAATCTCTGAGGAAAACCTCTTAGCCCCCCTCCACAAGAAGGACTCCGTACCCAGGCTATTTTCTTGTATTTGGGGATGTACTGGGGTTGTAGTTGGGCCGTTGCTGTCTTGGCGACATGTTGTACACCGCCCAGCGTTCCCTAGGGGAAAATCGGGCGGTCAATAAGTACAAATAAATAAATAAATAAATATTGATCAGCTCCCGTTCGCCCTGATTGGGTGTAACGGTCATGGCGCAGTGCCACGTCCCCGGGAAAGAGGGGCATTGTCGTAGGGCCGGTTATGGGATGAGCAGGCCAACAAAACCCAAAGGGTGAGTCCCCCCCCCCAAAGAACCATCAGCCCAAGGTTGGGAATTTGGGGGCTGTGCCTTCCCCCCTCCCTGCCTGCCTTCAGCAAATAAATTCGGGCAGATTTTGGAGGGAACGAAAGGATCGCTTGGTTTATTTGCTGCACCTCTGCGCCACCCGCCTTTCTCCTGGAAAAGGGTGCCCGAGGGGGGGGGCTTACGATGGTAGGGTTGGAAGACGTGTGAAGAGCGAACGACCCCCATGTTGAAATACATCCTGGAGATTCATCCAGAGTTTGCAGCAGTTGGAAAGAGATTGCTGCTCTGGTCCCCCTGGATTGCAACGGAGCTCGTCTTTGAGTGCGGGTGTTTCCTGAACTAGTTTAATTTAACCCAGCTATGGGATGGCGTTATTATTCCTACCCACCAGGATGAGGACAGCTACGGGATCTAAGACGGATCCCACAGGCATTATAAGCATAAAACTGGCTTTTCACCCTCGGTAATCTTAATCTTAATCTTAATCTTAATCTTAATCTTAATCTTAATCTTAATCTTAATCTTAATCTTAATCTCAACCTCAATCTCAATCTCAATCTCAATCTCAATCTCAATCTTAATCTTAGGTACTTTAGGAGCCTTTGAGCTTTCAGGGCCAGGGAAGGAAAGAGGGCCGTAAAATCTACATTTCCCCCCCCCCTTCCCCTTAATATCTTTCTCACTGTTTGGTGTCTTTGGAGGCGATGGTGAGGTTGGATGTCCGCCCCGCAGGGGTGTTAAGAGGGCCCAGTTTCCACCAGAGGTTGGACTCGGTGGATGCTCAGGAACCCTTCTTGTTGTGTTGAGATTTTATTCTTTAATTTAGCCGTCCTGTCGTGATTAGATCCCACCACCTTGGCTTGCCACCGGGGGGGGGGGCAAAGAACCGGGGGGGGGCTCTTTCCTTCGTTAGGAAAACGGCCACGAGGCGACTGTGGAAAAGCAGGCCAGAGCAGAAAGGGGAAAATATTTTTTCCTGTAGTTGAGCCGACAAATGGAGGGTTGAGAGGGGTGGACGGCCCGAGAGAAGGGCCCGGCCGTGCAACCCTCCTCCCGTCAGGGGCCGTCAAAACTCCCTTTCATAATTAATAGATGAAGAATATTGCTATTTATTAAGGCAGCCGTGAAGGAGTTATTGATCTCCCCCCTTATGTCCGTGTGCCTGCACTCGGGTTGGGTGGCCGTGCGTCGCGGGGGCCCTTAGCTTGAAGATTTTGGAGGGAATTGCAAATATTATTATTAATAATAATTTATAGATTGGGGGGGATGTTTTGTAAAAGGAGCCAGGGGTGGGTGAATTGGAGGGGGAAATAGGCTCAGGTGGGGAAGAAGATCAAATAAAGAGAAAATTCAGGTGTGAGATGGAATTTCTTTGTGTTTGCAACGGTCGGCCGGCTCTGGTCCAATTTGAATATTTGATTAATAATAGATCAGAGCCCTGGCGTAGAGGAGGAGGGAAAAAAATCTTTATACCCATCGTTTTAAGTAGCTGAAAGTCAGGAACCATCAGGAAAAAAAGGAGGTGTGTGTAAATGTCCAGCAATTTCTTTGCTTGTGTCGTAGACAGGGTTGAGCAGAACGTGCCAAAATGGGAATCAAATTTCGAATCGAACCGGAGGGATTCCTTCCTTCCTTCCCAATGTTAAAAAATGAAACATCTTCGCAAAACAATAACCAATAAAACTCAGTAATTCTCTTGAAGGACCCCGGTTTTAAGCCTGGAGATGACACACATCTCCATCATGGTTTGTAACCTGTGATGATGGATTTTCCTCCAGGAATCTGTCCAATCCCCTTTGGAAGGCCTCCAGGCCAGATGCCATCACCACATCCTGTGGCAGGGAGTTCCACAGACTTACAACACACTGGGTGAAAAAAAAATATTTTCTTTTGCCTGTTCTCCCTCTCCCAGCCCTCAATTTGAGTGGATGTCCCCTAGTTTTGGTATTTTGTGAGCGGGAGAAGCATTCTACAGTTTGGGCCATTGGGAACTGTGAGCTAACTCTTGTCACCCAAGTGTAGAGGACATCTTGAGGAGGTCATCTAATGATGACCACTAGGGAACACTCCCTGGTGCAAAGGCCAACCAACCCCTTTCCTTTGGCCTGGTTTCCTCTTCTATGAAACCCGGGCCCGACCTCAACCAACTCTCTATGATCCGTAATAATTAGAATGGCCAGTCAATAGCAATTAGCCCTAACAGCCACTCAGCAGGATTGACGCAAATTATTTTAATTTTATGTTACCGTTGACCCTCCTTTTCCAAGTTTTCTTCCCTTTTCTCCAATCTCCCCCTTCCCTGCCAGGAGGCAGGAGAAAGGATGGGGTGAGGAGAGAAATTGGAGGACGAAGGAGGTAGAGAAAATGACGGCATAATTAATTGCACCCCTAGCATCGAGGGGGGGGGAGAGAGTTGAGCGTCCACTTACAGCTAATTAATTCACACACCCACATCCTGTTTTTCATCAATGGTCCAGAAATAAAGCCCCTCTCTGCATGAAAAATGGACACAAAAGCGCCGTACAGTGCGGTGTAATAGCGAAGGCAGTTCGGACTAAAAACCGGAGATGCCGGGGTTCAAATCTCTGCAGGGCACGAAGCTCAGGAGCGTCTCATTCCCCCTTAATTTGTTAATTCATTAGCTAATTTTTGAAGCTGTTCATGCATATCCTCACAGAGATGGATTACTTCAGGTACTAGAGTATTTCTGGAAGGATCAGCAAGATCATTTAACCTGTTAGCACCTGACGGTTAAGGGAATCTTGTTTGTTCTTGTTAAGCCACTGAGGGAGTTAATTGGGCGTGTGTCGCTCCCAAGTCTTCCAAAAGAGAAAAGAGGGTCCTTTTCCTTTTTTTGAGAAGTGCAGCCCCACGGACGTCTCACACCCAGCGAAGACGAGGGAAAGGGATTGAAAACGATATGACTAACCCATCCAGTGCTTCCAAAAGGAAACGGCCAACAGAGCGACGGCCAAGTTTTGTGCTGTCGTACAACTGGTGCAAAAACGCATCGTCCTGTCCCCTCCAGTTTGAAACCATTGCATGATCATTTTGGTTTGAAAGTTCGAAAGAAAACAGGGATGTGGGATATTTTAAAAACAACAACACCCATCTTGGCTGTAGAACCGCAAAATCTCTTTTTTTTTTTTTGGGTTGGGGGGTCTCTCCATCATACAGCATCGCCTCCCCCCTGCCTTTCTGCCTCCTTTGTTCCTTCCAGCGCTAAGTCCTCTAAACGGCACGGCCGCCCAGATCAATAGGCTGACCGTTTTTCCACGGATCATACATGCAAAGAGTAGATTTCTGGGATCGATGAGGTGGTGGTGGGGGGCAGGCGCACGGAGCCGTTGGAGGGGGGCCGTTGCCACAGCAACGGGCCTTGTTCCTTGCCTCTGAGTCTTCGCCCCCTTCCTCGGACTGAGGCACCCTCTGGACGCCCCTTCTCGATCTGTTTCCACCAACAACAGCAACCTACACACACACACACACACACCGGGGGAGGCCCGTTGGCCCTCTCCCTCACAACCGGGGTGGTAAAAACAAGGTGTCGTGGGAAAGGTGTTGGTTTTTAATGGTTATTGTTTTGTGAAGATGCTTCATTGTTTACATTGGGAAGGAAGGAAGGAAGGAAGGAAGGAAGGAAGGAAGGAAGGAAGGAAGGAAGGAAGGAAGGAATTGATTGTAAAAAAGGAAGGAAGGAAGGAAGGAAGATCTGATGGATAGATGGACGGAAGGATGGATAGATGGATGGAAGGAAGGACGGAAGCAAGCAAGCAAGCAAGGAAGATCTGATGGACGGACGGACGGACGGACGGACGGATGGACGGAAGGAAGGAAGGAAGGAAGGAAGGAAGGAAGGAAGGAATTGATTGTAAAAAAGGAAGGAAGGAAGGAAGGAAGGAAGGAAGGAAGGAAGGAAGGAAGGAAGGAAGATCTGATGGATAGATGGACGGAAGGATGGATAGATGGATGGAAGGAAGGACGGAAGCAAGCAAGCAAGCAAGGAAGATCTGATGGACGGACGGACGGACGGACGGACGGATGGACGGAAGGAAGGAAGGAAGGAAGGAAGGAAGGAAGGAAGGAAGGAAGGAAGGAAGGAAGGAATTGATTGTAAAAAAGGAAGGAAGGAAGGAAGGAAGGAAGGAAGGAAGGAAGGAAGGAAGGAAGGAAGATCTGATGGATAGATGGACGGAAGGATGGATAGATGGATGGAAGGAAGGAAGGAAGCAAGCAAGCAAGGAAGATCTGATGGATGGACGGATGGACGGATGGACGGAAGGCAGGAAGGAAGGAAGGAAGGAAGGAAGGAAGGAAGGAAGGAAGGAAGGAAGGAAGGAATTGATTGTAAAAAAGGAAGGAAGGAAGGAAGGAAGATTTGATGGATAGATGGATGGAAGGATGGATAGATGGATGGAAGGAAGGAAGGAAGCAAGCAAGCAAGGAAGATCTGATGGATGGACGGATGGACGAACAGAAGGAAGGAAGGAAGGAAGGAAGGAAGGAAGGAAGGAATTGATTGTAAAAAAGGAAGGAAGGAAGGAAGGAAGATCTGATGGATAGACAGATGGATGGATGGATGGATGGATGGATGGACGGAAGGAAGGAAGGAAGGAAGGAAGGAAGAAAATAATAATTGAGACCTAGAAGCTTGTTTCTTTTGAGACATATGATTCGAAGGAAGACCAGCCTTCTTGAACGGCCGTGAGCAGACCTGCTTTCTTCCCAAGCTCTCCAATTTGACCGCCATTATAAGGGGAACAGGGGTGGCCCCCTGGGCCAACCACCCTCCGCAAAGATGGAAGAAAAGAGGTGGCAACCCAATATTGGCTTTCTCCTGGACAGCCTTGGCCAAGCCCCCACCCGCAGGTGGCCCCGAGAGAGGCCCCAACCTTGTTTTTTGCCCTCACCTTCCACACTTGCCCCCGAGTCCCATTCCCACGTCACCCTTAAAAGGAATCCATCTCTGCTTTAAACAAGATGCTTGCGCGATCATCCTTTCCCATTAATGCATGAGGGGGGGGGGAATCATTAGCGATTTCTATGGAGACCCGGCATGCCATAAACACAGCCTCAAAATGGATTGTGAAAGCCTTGTGAGGAGTGGTGGTGGTGGGGCCTGCGGAGAGGACATTAATGGCCATTTTCTATGAGTTTTCCTTCCCCCACCCAATTATTTTTATTCTGGACAGGCTCCCCACCCCCACCCCCAACCACCCACCCACCCATCTCATGACTCCCTGGTTGCCTCCATCCACCCATCCATCCACCCATCCATCCATCGCTCAATCAATTTTATAATCCTTGCCGTGGGTTTGTTAATGTTTCCGGAATATCCCCCCCCCCCGGTTGCTGTTTTGTTGCCTGTTTAAAAATTCTTAATTAACCAAGGGGCTTCTCTCTTTTTTTGTTTACACTTGAGCTGATTGCACTTTTAGAGGAGACAATAAAACAAGCGAGATGGCCCATTAGGGCCTTGGCCAGCCAGGACGTCGGGGGCAATACAGGAACTGCGGGCCTCCGAAGAGGAGATACGGCTCCCGACTGTGCCAGGTTCGCCCTGAGAGGATTGCCCGGCGGAGACGGGATGTCGCTTCTGAGGTGGCAACCAGATGTCCTGCTAAGCTCCCCGGATGATCCCTGATAGGCCAACTGGAAGGAGATCGATGTTCCACCGGAGAGCACGCCTGAATGGGCTTCCTTTGGTGTATCATCTCCAGATGGAAGTTGAGCAGGGCTCCGTATGCGTGTCTTCCTAAATATCCCCAGGAACCTCTGTCCATTTCCCATGAGTTGGTCCATCCCCTCCAGGAGGACCTTCTGATGGTCTTCTTGGAGGCCCGAGGACTAAACCTAAAAAAAGCTAAGTGAGAAACCCTTGGAGTTACAAACCACGATGGAGAAGATGTGTCATCTCCAGGCTTAAAACCGGGGTCCTTCAAGGGCCAGAGGCAGGGGAGTGGTCTCAGGAGATAGAGATTGAGTCTCGTGCACTCCCAGATGCATCTGATGGGGCCAACTGTGAGATACAGAAGCTGGACTAGATGGGCCTTTGGCCCAATCCAGCAGGGCTCTTCTTAGGTTCTTATCTTCTTATGAAAGCTCCATCTCAATCTTCCAGCCCTTGGCCAGATCTCAACAGTAGGGTCTTCTCATCCTGGTTCCATGTCACATCGCAGGGCTTGGCTTGGTCTCCACATGTTGAAAGGGGATCTCATTTTTTTTCACCCCCAAAACATCTGTCTTGTGCATTCCAATGCGTTCATGGATGACTTCTAACGTTGAGTCAACCAGGTCTGGGAATGGCTGGTTCTTTCTCTCGTGCAAACGTGGGCCCTTCTGAAGTGGATGGGATTTAATGCGCGTGGCGGTCCGTAACCCACCTTCATGTCCTCATAAACGGCTGGGCTCATTAAAAAAGGGTCTTTGTCTTTTCCAGGAGACTTCTGGCAAGGATTTGCCACTCTCATCACCAAGCTGGCGGCACCTCCTGAAATCGGGTCTCCATCCCACGGAAGGAAGCTCCAAAGAGGCCTTCTGCTAACTCAGCGGTGGTGAACTTTGGGCACTCTGGATGCTTTGGACCACCACTCCCACCGTCCTTTGCTGCTGGCAACCTAGGCTCGGAATTCTGGGAGTTGTGGTCCAATGCATCGGGCGTGCTGAAGGTTCACCACCACTGTACTAACTCGTTCAGGAACGGGGTGGTGTTGACGGTGTTCGGTGGGTGGAATTCTTACTGCTCTGTAGCTGGAAAATCAGGAGAGCTTTGGTGAACTCCTTCAGCACCATGGACAGTGCCAAAGGTCAGGGATCAAGAGAGGCAAAGAGGCGGCCGCGGTGGGAAATCCGGAGCCTCGCTGGCGGTGCACAAAGCGTGTGAGAGCACACATGGGGTTGGAAGGACCTCGTAGACATCCCTAAAATTTCCAAGCGTGTGTTTTGCTCCTTGGGGAGAGGAGGGGAGACCCTGCGCCCAGCCTGAGCACTGAAGGCAAGCATTGAAGTTTCCCTCGCTCTGAAGAGGGGAAACATGGGACATGGAGTGACCGAAAAGGCGTTTTCCGAGGTCAGGCATGTCCAAACTTGGGCCCTCCAGATCCACAACTCCCACAGCCCTCTGCCATTGGCAAGCGGAGCTTAGAATGCTGGGAGTTGTGGTCCAAAACATCAGGAGGGCCGACGTTTGGACATGCCTGTCCTAGGTATTCCTTTTAGGAATTGCCCCCCACTGCTTTTCTTGCCTCCCCCACTGGAGCAAAATCCGTAGCCTGATCAAATCTATAGCTTGCCTCCAGGCCTGGGGTGACCAAGCCAGAATCTGGCCAGCTTTGGAGGGAGAACTTAGGGAGACGTGAGGAGACCCAGGGGTGCAGGGGATCCATGTATATGTGTGTGGATCTTTTAGGTCACCCTTCTGGGTTCATCTTGAGCAGGTCGAACCTGGGACCTCTTTACCTATGCGAGGGGAAAAAGTGGAAAGGGAAGACATAGTGGAATGGGGGAAAAGTGCAGAAGAGAGTGACTAAAATGATTCCTCGGCTGGGATGCCTCCCTTATGAGGAAAGTCTAAAACATGTGGGGCTCTTTGGTCTGGAAAAAAAGGCACCTCAGGGGGGAATAGGATTGAGACGTACAAAATAACGCAGGGCATGAGTCAAGTGGAGAGAGGGACGCTCTTCTCCCTCTCACCAAATTCCAGAACTAGGGGACATCCACTCAAATTGAGGCCTGGGAGAGTGAGAACAGACAAATGAAAATATATTTTTTTAACCCAGCGTGTTGTTAGTCTGTGGAACTCCCTGCCCCAGGAGGTGGGGATGGCATCTGGCCTGGATGCCTTCAAAAGGGGATTGGACAGATTCCTGGAGGAAAAGTCCATCCCAGGTGACAAACCATGATGGAGATACGTGTCATCTCCAGGCTTAGCACCGGGGTCCTTCAAGGGCCAGATGCAGGGGAGTGGGATCAGGAGACAGAGATCTAGTCTCATGCACTCCCAGAGGCATCTGGTGGGGCCCCTGTGAGATCCAGGAAGCTGGACCAGATATGCCTTTGGCCTGATCCAGCAGGGCTCCTCTTAGGTTTGTACGCTATGTTTTTATGAAGGGGTTGATGAGGGATAGAAAGGAGGAAGGAGCTGATGATGCATAAAAGGAAGGAAGGAAGGAAGGAAGGAAGGAAGGAAGGAAGGAAGGAGCTGATGGATGGATGGATGCATCGATGCATGGATGCATGGATGCCTTTTTTCCCTTTCTAGTTTACCAAGTGGTGTGTGTTTGAGAGAGAGAAAAAGAGAGATAGATAGAGAGAGAGAGAGAGACATCCCCCTCTCTCGTTTGCTCACCTCCTCGACCCCCTCCTCCTCCTCATTTCTTCAGATGGATCTCTTTCCCTCTCAAGCCCACCCCCCACGGCCCCCACAGCAATGAGAGAGCTCCAGGAAACACCGCCATGCCATGCCCCCCACCCACCCACCCACCACCCCGTGCCCCTTCCTCAGCTCTGCGGGGTCTGGAGGGAGTCGGCGGTGTGTGTGTCAGGAAGTCAGATCTGCCTCGAAAGGGCCCAGGGGGGTGTCTGGGGTGGGCCGCTCCCCCCCTTTCCCATCAGCAGGCCCCAGGGCGAAGTTGGCCAGCGGGCGGGCGGGAGAGGATGCATTACCGTCGTCCCGTGGCAGGCCCCGGCTTGACCCGGCGGAGAAAGGCTGCGAGACAGATCCGGAAGGGAGCTGGGGGGGAGAAAGCAGACGCTCCCGGGAGGAAGAGGGTTCAGACATGCCTGTCAAGAGAGCTTCCCGCAACGCTGGGGCCTGGGGGGGGGGGTCTTGCTTCTTGGAAGACAAGGTCTATGATCCCCCGAAAAAGGTCATGCATCGCCCAGAAAGCAGACAAAAGGCAACTAGGATGTGTATAGAATTGCACCTGTGTGTTTGTACGCAAGCTTAGCATTTGTATTCAAGGTTAGAATTCCCGGCCACTCTATTTTCAGGCGGCTCCAGACGGTGAGCCCAGCCGCGTGGCCCTCCCGTAAAGACGATGGAGACGTACAAAAGATGATGGAGACGTACAAAATAATGCAGGGCATGAGTCGAGCGGAGAGAGGAACGCTCTTCTCCCTCTCACAAAATACCAGAACTAGGGGACATCCGCTCAAATTGAGGGCTGGGAGAGTGAGAACAGACAAAAGAAAATATTGTTTTTACCTAGCGTGTGGTTAGTCTGTGGAACTCCCTGCCACAGGAGGTGGGGATGGCACCTGGCCTGGATGCCTTCAAAAGGGGATTGGACCGATTCCTGGAGGAAAAGTCCATCCCAGGTGACAAACCATGATGGAGATGTGTCATTTCCAGGCTTAAAACCGGGGTACTTCAAGGGCCAGGTGCAGGGGAGTGGGATCAGGAGACAGAGATCTAGTCTCGTGCGCTCCCAGAGGCATCTGGTGGGGCCACTGTGAGATACAGGAAGCTGGACTAGATGGGCCTTTGGCCTGATCCAGCATGGCTCTTCTTATGTTCTTATGTATCCAAGATCCGGCCGTCTTGAGGCCCGAACGACCAGAGACCCTTCAAATTGTGCCCTTGTAGTCGACAGAACAAAGGTATCATTGTGGATTTTGACTAACTGCGCCCACCTGCATGGGCTAAACTCTGGAAGGAGAGTTACGGGGGGGGGGGGGGGGAGATAAGTATAAGAAGTTTATCCTTATTTTTATCTCCTCGCATGGAAGTTGCCCCAGCATCGTGGAGATGGAAATCAAGTATATTTAAAGCTTAGAAGGACTGTTTTGTCCTGCCTCGTCTGGTGTTTCATGTTTCCCTCCCACGTTTTTCATGCCAAAGGTATAACTAATAATAATAATAATAATAATAATAATAATAATAATAATAATAATAATAATAATAATAATAATAATATCCAGAATTTAGGAGTGTTCTTGTAGGGAGGGAAGAACTCCAAACGTACATTTTCTTCATTTCTTAGCTAGCTGCCCCCCCCCCCCACGCACTTTCTCCAGCATCTGCAGCCCCCCCCCTCCGGGCTTTCTCTAGTATCTGATTGTCTGTGACGGATAGCCGGAAGGGTTGATCGGTTATTTATCTGGCTTTTGATTTTACAGACTTCGACTCGATGGTCTATAATGTCATAGTTTAATATTTATGAAGCGCCAAGAGTTTCGTTAAGAAGCGGCCGCCGGGGGTCTTAGCCCTTGCCTCTCACCCATCGGGGATTTGAGAGGGAGTGATGGTAAAGGGGGGATGGGAAGTGAGGAAAAACTACGGCCATTTCCATCTGGTTATATCAGAAGGTGTTTCCGGGTTTTCATCCGACCCGCCATGGAAAGGTCGAGCTTTGTTTCAAAAGACATATGACTGAAATCTCCCCTCTGAGCCAAGCTCCAATCCAGTGGCCGATTTATTTTATTTTATTCACTGGTTATTTTATTTAATTCACGTTTTGTTTGTACCATGTATTCTTGTCTTTTGCTCTTGGATGGCTGAACTAGTTTGGACTCAGTGGCCTCTGTCCATGCTCCCTGCTCCAAATATTGGTACCCTGGTCTAAATATCTTCTCCACAATCATCCTCCCACTTTGGGGTTCATGGATGCCCAAAATGGGCCGGAGATGCACGAATAGTTGAGTTCTTCCTGTTTGAAACATTCCCAGAAGCAGCAAGGTTTTGGGAAGATTTCTGAAACTTGGCACCCCTTTTGTTTTGAAGGATGATGGATAACATCCCCTAGAAAGTCTGCATCTCCCCACCACTACCGCACGCACACACACACACACATATCAGGCAGGATTTTTAGAGGAACAAGGCAGATTTTTGCCAAGCTTGCGTTTTCTACGAAACGAGGATACTGGCATTTTGGAAAGTGCTCCTCGTCTCATTCTCATGCTGGCGGCAAGAAATCTCACCTGCTTCTCTAAATGGCATCTCACACTGGGGAATTTTGTAGCATCGAAACACACCATGATTCTAGCAAAACAAATAGATAACGAACCAGCATGAATTGTTTTAATATATTTTCCCGAATGAGGACAAATTTCGTCCTGCCAACAAAAGGGTGGCCAATGCTTTATTTTGGAATCAGCTTCAAAGGATCCGACACTTGAGATGGGGAATTTGTGTCCTTTTCAACAACTATCCAGTTCTTTAGTGTGCGTTTCTCTCTTTGTCTGTGTTTCCTTCTCCGCGAGACGTTGCTGCGAACGTTCGCGGCCTGGGCGCAAAATGCGACAAAATTTGTTCCGCTCATGCCTGGAGTTGAGGAATCAAGATTCCTCGCCAAATCAGGGAAGTAAAATTGAATAGTTTGATGCCTTTTTAGAGGGGGTTTTGTATTTTCTACATAAGACACTCTTTGGACACTCTCAAGAGACGCACAGTGATGGGTTTTGGCTAGAAATGTCGACCCGATTGAGTCTTTTATTTTGTGCCCCTGGTAGGATGATGGTTCGCCGAGCGGAGCTGGGAGAGCCGGGGGGGGGGAGGCGAGGGGGGAGGTGCATAAGGAACTCGCTCCGGGAGAAAGCGGCTCCTTGCCTAATGGAATCCCTCGGCTGAAGTAATTAAACCTTGGCGATTGCTAACCATAATGTGATGTATATATGCCTTTAACTAATCATTTATTAGAGCCGTTGATGGTTTGTCAATATTAATTCATTTATTTAAACAACTCCAAGCTGTAATGAAGATGTTTTCTTTAGCAGGGTGGGGTTGGCGGAGAACGGCAGGCGGCAGAGGGGGGGGACACGGGGAGATGACGGGGCCTGGAGACATTTTTGGCGTGCGCCGCGCGGATGTCACCAGGATGACGAGTCCGTGGGGTTGGGTGGGAGTATTCCAGCATCGCATGCCAGCTCTGGGCTTTCCCGCTTAGGGAAAACCCAACCTTTGTCAGCGTGAGGATGACGGGCCCCTGGAGGTCTTCTCTAAGGACCACCAGCTTTCTCTGGTGCGTTAGCTACTTCCGGGCTAGATTGCTACCGAACGGGCTGCCTGGGGCTGCCCTTGAAGACTCTCCATAGGTGCAGAATTTGACAGGAACGGGATGCCTAGGAACCATCTCAGTGCTTTTTTAAAAAAATCACAAACCCTCCTTCTTCCAAATGTGGATACTTTCCGAAACCCCGGTTGACGGATGAGCCGTCTGGGGGACGATCCAAACTGTCCGGACCAAGGGAGGCGGATGCTTTGGCCGTGACCAAGAAAGATAGACGTAAGGGCTCAAATATGCCGGTTCTTTTGGGGAGGGGCCCCAGGGATGCTTCGGACGGAGGGCGGAAGAACCCTGAGCCCTGAACGCAGGGAGAAAGGGCCTCAAGCACCAGCAAGATCGGTTGCCCTCTCTGGCCATAGAGACATCAGGAGGCGGGCGATATTTCCCGACAACCGCGATTACTCTGGGTTTATCGAGCATGTCCAAGCCGAACGATGACCCTGAGGGACATAAAGCCAGGCGCGAGTCTATCAGGTCAGCGGGCCATGAAGGCACGAGTCTCTAAGTGGATTGTCCTCTAAGTACCGGGCGC
Organism: Phrynocephalus vlangalii; assembly: GCA_037367305.1. NCBI lineage: Eukaryota > Metazoa > Chordata > Lepidosauria > Squamata > Agamidae > Phrynocephalus > Phrynocephalus vlangalii. The sequence continues at coordinate 818,247 of JAWVWN010000615.1, forward strand.
CCTTTAATGCCGCCGGAGTCGCCACAGTTGGCCGGGTCCATCCATTCACCCCGTCCCAAGCAGCTGCGCTCTGGCCTTGCTCCCTTCCTCAGCTGGCTTCCAGGTCTCTCTCTTTCTCTTTCTCTCTCCCCTTTTTCCTGCATGAGATATTATCAAAGAAAAGCGAATAAACTACAGATGCCGGCCGATCGCCCCGGAAAGCAAACAGCGGCCAACGGCGGTCCTTAGAGTTGGTGGGCCTTGGGTCAAGCTGGAATTAAAACCCGCCTTTGAATTCGATGGCTCCCCTCGCGCATTTGAGAGAGGAGATAAGCGACGAAACGCAAAGAAAACAGAGGTCAAAATACGATAATAGGGCAGGGACATCCGATACTAAGGTTGTTATCTGCTCTACACAGTCACACCGGATTGATATTAGTTTAACCATCATGGGTCCACCGAAGTTTTCATTGCGTTTGTATTGTAGATCATTGTAGGGGATTTTTTGTTCCTGCTATAGAGCTTTTGCTGTAGCAGAGGATTTCAACAACTACTACTTCTTCTTCTTCTTCTTCTTCTTCTCCTTCTTCTTCTTCTTCTTCTTCTTCTTCTTCTTCTTCTTCTTCTTCTTCTTCTTCTTCTTCTTCTTCTTCTTCTTTCTTCTTGAGTCCAGCCTCTGCCAAGCAACGCCCACCCTCTAGCAAGGCAGCGAGAGGCCTAAATTATAATAATAATAATAACAATAATCTTAGATTTGCAGAGCTGGTAAGGACCCCATGGATGATGGAGTGCAGCCCCTGTCAAGAAAGCCCTGTGGGAAGAAATTGAACTAAACAACAGAGTTACCCATCATCGTCATCATCATCGTCGTCGTCATCATCAGCAGCAGCAGCAGCATCAGCATCATCTCTATTAACTGCCATCCGAATTTGTTCTTCCTTTGCACCTCTACTTGCCCACCATCATCATCATCATAACCACGGCCACCGCTGTTCACTCTGGGTTGGGTTTTATAGCGTCACCAGGAATGTCCTAAAAGGTCACCCAAGTTTTACCGCCGTTCTTGTATCTTTCGGGGGACGCTCCTGAATCAGAATCCCCCCCTGCCTCGTACACGCCACGGGTGCCGACGGCCACCCTACACGCCGAGGCGTGCCAAGTTTTAATTACACCCGTTTCCCAATTGATTTCATTGGCCTCGTGCTTTAACTACCCAGCTGCCAGGATGATTTAAGCGCCGATGGGCAGTGCCGTTGGGTTGTGGGGTTTATGTGGCGGTGGCCTTGTGGGAGAACCCTCCTTTCAAGACATCGGGAGCTTCTCTGTTCTTCGAACAGCTACCGAGTCCCCTGCCCGAGGTGGAAAGACCACATCGGCGGTTGTGGGGGCCCAGCTAGACCACAGGGGCCAGATCTGGCCCAGACCCACAACTCAATCCAGGTAGGAGCTTCACCGTCTTCTCCGTATCGTTGGCAGCTACAACGCCCATGAGAAGCAGATCATCCAGATACTGCCGTCCATGCCTCCCAAGAAAGAGACATCAGAGATAGATTCTTCTAGAGGTGCAAGTCCTAAGTTTTCATTTTCTTTTTTTGTTCTTGATTAAGTGGGAAGACCTGAGGATGTATCTCTCTCTCTCTCTCTCTCTCTCTCTCTCTCTCTCTCTATCCTTGATGTCACCCATCAGAATTTGAGATTGTTTTCGGAGGTGTTCCTTGTGGGTGTGGTTGAGATTGTTGTCGCGTTGACACTCTTGGGGCACAGAAAGATAAAGCTGATGTTCCTGGAGGGTCAACCGATGAGGATGGTTGACCCAATGCTTCCGGATGCTCTGTCTTCGGAATACCCCGAAAAGGACTGCCCTCAGTAGGGATCGACTTAATGGCACAAAGCAGCCTCCTCGTTTTCACCTTGCAATGTCACTGCCCCGCAGACAGGGGTCGTTCGTTTAAAACTTAAAGGTGCTAGCCCTCAAGTGTGCAGAGATAAGCCCCGAGACATGGCTGGTGGTGGATGGATGGATAGGTGGATGGATTGGAGGGAGGGAGGGAGTGAAGGAAGGAAGGAAGGAAGGAAGGAAGGAAGGAAGGAAGGAAGGAAGGAAGGAAGGAAGGAAGGAGCTAATGGATGGATGGATGGATGGATGGATGGATGGATGGATGGATGGATTGGAGGGAGGAGTGAAGGAAGAAAGAAGGACGGAAGGAAGGAGGGAAGGAAGGAAGGAAGGAAGGAAGGAAGGAAGGAAGGAGCTAATGGATGGATGGATGGATGGATGGATGGATGGATGGATATTGTCTCTCATTAATGTAAGCCACCTTGGGTCCTTTTCCAAGGAGAAAGGTGGGGTAGATAGATAGATAGATAGATAGATAGATAGATAGATAGATAGATAGATAGATAGATAGATAGATAGATGATAGATAGATAGCACTTTATTGTGATTTTTTAATTTTTATTTTGCTTTTGGGGAGTGCCCTTTCCCTGCTAAAGGGAACACACGCACACACCAAATATGAAGATTTTTACTGGCACTAAAGGTGTCTGGTGAGAGGCGCGGGGGGGTGGGGGAGCAATAAGAGATATTAAGAGCCTCAGACCGAGGAGGGGAGAAGAGACAAAAAGAGAAATAAGATTAAAGGCAAGTCCAAGGGTGTCCATCTGCATCTCAGCTTTCAAGAGGTGCGTTCGGAAAGGGGGTGGGGGTGAAGAGCTCCTTTTATCCTGCCTGGCCCAACCTGTCGTGATGGACGGCCCGGTGGTGCTTTCATCTCATCCACCAGCACGGTGCTCCTCGTCAGGGCTTAATGAAGGTGACGGGGGGAAATGAGCCTGATGGGGTAGGGGCAGCAAGAGGGCAGGAAGGGGGGGCAGTTTGTTTGGAAAAAGTGAGAGGAGGAAGGCACGGCTCCCGGGGACCTCTTAAGGCACGGGTTGAGAGCGAGAGAGGGGTGCCGACATGCGGGGAAGCGTGGCGGGCGACGTGGGCGTACATGGATTGGAAAACGGGGACGTGAGGCATGATTCTCCGACAGCTACGGGGTTCTGGATGGCCCAGTGGAACTTGCTGCCCTGTTTTGGCTCCCAAGCGTGGCAATTTTCACTCGCCGGTTTGCAAATCCACACATGGACCCACGTCAGGGAGGGGATCATTCAGGTTTCTCTGTGTACAGGCCCAATCATTCTCCCTTCTGGAAGATTCTACCCGGCAGGCCACGAGCCACGCTCAGGGGTCTGTCGGGAGAAAACTGTGTTGAAGAAGGATGCAATTTGTGATTTCCGCACAAGGGTGTTTTGGCATCCTACATGTTGCGTTCGTGGCCCCCAGCAGTCTAGCTCTTGTGACTGAGGAGCATGGGGCTTGTAGTTCGACGTGGCCTAAGCACACCATGCCTGGGGAGACCGTGGTGAATCTGTGTGGATGCCAACCTTCCTTCCTTCCCTCCTTCTTTCCATCATCAGCTTTCTCCTTCCTTCCTTCCTTCCTTCAGTCATCAGCTGCTTCTTCCCATCATTAGCTCCTTCCTTCCTTCCATCCTTCTATCGATCATCAGTTCCTTCCTTCCTTCCTTCTTTCCTTCTTTCCTTCATTAGCTCATTTTTCCTTCCTTCCTTCCTTCCATCCATCATCAGCTTCTTTCTTCCTTCTTCCTTCCTTCTATCCATCATCAGCTCCTTCCTTCTTTCCTTCCATCATCAGGTTCTTCCATCCTTAAGGACATTAGAACCTAAGAAGAGCCCTGCTGGATCAGGCCAAAGACGCACCTAGTTCAGCTTCCTGTATCTCACAGTTGGCCCCACCAGATGCCTCTGGGAGCGCACGAGACTAGATCTCTGTCTCCTGATCCCACTCCCCTGCCTCTGGCCCTTGAAGGACCCCGGTTTTAAGCCTGGAGAGGACACACATCTCCATCATGGTTTGCCACCTGAGATGGACTTTTCCTCCAGGAATCTGTCCAAGTCCCCTTTTGGAGGCATCCAAGCCAGAGGCCATCACCCCATCCTGTGGCAGGGAGTTCCACAGATTAACCACACGCTGGGTGAAAAAAATATTCCTTCTATCCATCATCAGCTCCTTCGGCTCCTTCCTTCCGTCTTTCCTTCCATCATCAGCTTCTTCCATCCTTCTTTCTATCCATCATCAGTTCCGTCCGTCCTTCCTTCCTTCTATCCATCATCAGCTCCTTCAGCTCCTTCCTTCCGTCTTTCCTCCCATCATCCTTTTCTCCTTCTTTTCCATCATCATTCACGTCTTCCCTTCCTATCCATCTCTTTCAGTCTTCCATGCTCATCAGCTTTCCTCCTTCCTTCTTTCCTTCCTTCCTTCCTTCCTTCCTTCCTTCTTTCCTTCCTTCCTTCCTTCCTTCCTTCCACCTGCGGCGAATGCACGGGGGGGGGGATCGATTCCGCCCCCACCTCCCCAGGGCAGGAGGCGTGTGAAAGAGCCGGGAGTGTTATTAGGAGCTTCTCTTTTTTCCGAGACAGTCAGACAGATCCTTTAAATAGATCTGAAGGAGTCCCAGCGCCTCGGCTCCATCGATCGGAGACACTTGATGGAAAACCGTTTTCCAGCCTCACGCGCAGGATGTGTGCTCGCCACAGAGAGAGAGAGAAAGAGAATGAGAGAAAGAAAGAGAGAGAGAGAGAGAGAGAGAGAGAGAGAGAGAGAGAGAGAGAGAGAGAGAGAGAGAAGGAAGGAGGGAGGGATTTTTTCCCCTTTCTCTCTGCTGATATCACGCCCAGCCCTCGTCTTCATGATTTCTGCATATTTTGCCCCCCCCCTTCCCCGAAACCTTCCTTCTCTTTATATATTGAAATAACAGGTTTGCAAACCATTGGACCTGATCCTGGCTCAGAACGCCTCCCCTAGCTCCCCCCACACCCCGTCCTGACAAAAGGGTTCAATCCCTTTGATCAACCCCGTGGCTTTCTTCCTAGCTTATTTAAAATATGATGTGTGTGTTTGTGTTGTTGTTTTTTTAATATTAAATCTCCCATTGCTTTTGCTGGGGAATGGAATCTATTTCTTATCTTTAATGTAAAAACAGCATTTTATTTATTTATTTATTTATCTATTTATTTATCTATTTATTTATTTGTTTGTTTATTTATTTATTTGTTTGTATTTATAGACTGCCCAATGTTCCAGAGGAACGCTGGGCGGTTCGCAACATAAAAATCAATCAATCCACAGACTGTACGAAAGCATGTAGAACATAGACCCCCCCAAAAAAAATAAAACCATATATAAGACTATTTTTTTTGCTTAAAATACTGTAGTTAGATTACAAATTGAGGATCGTCTTATACGCGGCAGTAAGCCAAAGAGAGAACCGAGCGGTTGCAAAAAAACAAAACAAAACAAACCCTGTCGTTTGGGGCTGGAAAAAATGGACCGGGGTCTTATACATGGGGGCGTCTTATACACGGGAAAATGTCTTTATTTCTTGCCATCATCATTCACAGCCTGGAGACAGATTCCCATCAAACGGACCCTCCCTGGCTTGGCTTTAAATATTCTGCCCGGTTCCTCCCCTCCACCGGAGGCGAGGCGTCCCCTCGCAGTTTTATCCTGAACTTTACCCCTGCTTCAACGAGGAACGGAAACCATCTGAGGGTGAGTGGGGGGGGGTCCCCTAAGTTGGGGAGCAGCCGTCAGGTTCGGGCCCAAACCCACAGCGGAGGGATCCGGGCGGTTGGTGTTGAGGGTTGCGTCCCCTGCGAACCCTAAGGGTGGGAGCTCCGCCGTCCGTAGTTGACCAGACTACAAAGCCCACCGTTGGGGGGGAATAGACGGACTTGACTTTGGAGTGCATTGCCCCCGAGCGGACCCTTGAAAAAGAGAGCATGTTATTGCAAATATTAGGGTATAGTCATTCAAAAGGCCGAGGTCTCATCCTAGATGCATTTTGGGGACTACCGGTTCTGCAGGATCAGACCCTCTCTATTCCTTCCACTGACTTCGCAACCGGCAAGCCAGGCATGGATCAATACATTTTTATGTTACATCGAGATGGGGGTGTGTGTGCGCGATTTGCTTTAGCAGCCGAACAATTCCCGATAATTGCCTTCAAACATCTTCACCTTGGTAGATTTCCCCTCCCTCCCAGCCTCTTTGTCTCTCCGTCTTCCTCTCCGTCTGCTTTCTCGTTCCCTGCAAACCTTCTGCCGCTCGCGAACGAGCAAAAAATAAAATAAAATCCAAATTATTGCTTTCTTGCATTCACAGACTCATTGGATGCCCCATTTCTGCCTCTTCGACTTCTAAGCATCTCCCTGGAATTTGCCTTGAACTGTTCCTGTCTCTTAGTCTTATGCACAACATAAATTTGTACCCTCCTTTTAAAAATATAATAATAATCTGTTTCCTCCCCCTCTTCCAAAAATTCTCCGGGTCTCGGAGGCACAATAAGTGTACTCAGGGATCTGTCATCAACCCGAACAGAATAACGACCGTCGCCATCTTATCCAGGGAAGAAAAAAAATCTTATTTTTCTTTCCCCTCGGCCCGCAGCCAGCAAATCCTCAATTCGCACGGGAAAAACGGCCCACACGAACTGACGAAAACGACCGCAAACGGGTTTTTATTTTAAAAGAAAGAGGAAAACCACCTTGGTTAAGAATTCGGGAGTCGAGGGCCAAACAATCGACCTGGTTTCTCCTTCTGTCACAAGCCGAGAGCGGGTACAGGATGAAAAAAAAAGTAACTGTTCCCCCATTGTGTTCAAGGTCAGAGTCTTTTCTCTCTTTCTCTCTCTGTTTGTCGTGTTTGTTTATTTATTTATTTACTTTTCATAGGAAGAGCTGTCTGAGCGTCGTCTGGAATTGCACGGAACCGGTTGGCTTTCGGTTTGGTTCTTGTGGGTGCCAAGGTAAACCCCTAGTAGTTTTTCCAGAGGGGGTGCAAAAAAATTTTGATTTTCTTTTTGACCCCGGGTGTCAAAGGGGCTCCGACCCTTTCGAGCTGCTGGCGCCCCCTTCAGGCAACAAAGGGGATGCCACGGGACAGCCACGACCCCCAGGGATTGGCCGAGAGGAAAGAAACATCTGGATTGGCCAGGCGGAGGCCCCGCCTCTGGGCAGGTGTAAACACCTACCCGCTCCAGATGTGCCAGCCGATCGCCTTGTTCAGGCATGTCCACACTTTGGCCCTCCTCCATGTTTTGGACCACAAGTCCCAGAATTCTAAGCTTAGATTGGCAGAGGACTGGGAGTTGTGGTCCAAAACATCTGGAGGGCTGACGTTTGGACATGCCTGACCTTCTGGGTTGCCTCAAAGGCAGTGGGGGCGAACCTTCGGCCCTCCAGATGTTTTGGACCACAACTCCCACAATTCCAAGCCTGCACTGCCAGTGGCAAAGGACGGTGGGAGTTGTGGTCCAAAACATCTGGAGTGCCAAAGGTTCACCACCACTGGTCTAAGGCATTGGGGTTGGTTTCGGGGTTCGGTTCAAGGCTTTGCCATGAACCTTCGGCAGAAGGGGCCCTTATGTGCCAGGCTGCTAATTCGGGTTGGTGACCATCTTTCAGGATTGCCATCTTAGCATCGGGTGGCGAGCGTGGCCCAGTTTGGGTTTAGCTTTCCGAGTTCCCAATATTGGATTTCTGGGATTTGTGGGGAAGGATAAACCAGCCCGGTTGGAATTTTTTCGGTGCTTCGGATTTTGAATTTCGCTTTGAATTTTCGGTGCAGTGGCAGCTTCGAAGTTCCGCTCTCCTTTCACACACACACACACACACACACACACACACACACACACAAAGCCGGATTAGAGATGGGTTTAAGGTTTCGGTCTTCCCAGTTATGGGGCCGGGGCCAAGGTTCGATTCGTAGGGTTGTCCTGTCCGGTTCGGGGTGCCTCCTTTCGACTCCCCAGCGCTGAAGCCTCTGGAGAGCCACTATTTCGGGGTGGGGGTGGGGGACAGGACAAGGAGAGTGTTTGGTCTTCTCTGCCTCAGTTTCTCTCTTGGCTCCCTGCTTCCCCCCCCACCTTCCTAATTCCTTTCCCCCCTTTCTCTTTCCTCCCCCAAACGGTGGCCGCCGCCGATCGCCTGTCTCCATTTCTGGCCCCCCACTATTTTCTGCTTGGGGGGGGCTGTTTACAAGAAGCGTCGGCTTCTTGTGTGTGTATTCCCCCCTCCCCAAACGAGGTTCCCAACCCGCCACCATTTCCAGCTATCCATAATCTAATATACGTTACCATAGCACCAATCAATAACTCAGCAGGCCAGGGCCGGGTGGGGGGGGGAAGAGAAATATTCCCCCTTCTTAAAGGAGAAGACAGCCCTCAGCAACAAGATCTGTGAGCCCCTGCAAATCTAAAACACCGCCTCTTCCACGCAGACACACATGCACCCGGCTCGGTGCAGAAAACTGAACGGTGGGAAAGATGCAGAGGTCCCGGCCGGCAAAGCACAGCTCTGTCCCTTACTGCCCCTCTCCAGGTCGCAAAGCACAGATCCGTGCCCTGCCACGGCTTTTTTTGAGTGGCAAAGCAGAGTTTATTTCCACGAAACACCCCCAAGCCGTCTTCCGGGGTTGCATAGGCCCAGTCCGTTTCCTCAGGGTGTGTGTTGTGGGGTGGGGGGAACTTCCTGGCCTGCAACGCAACAACACCTTGTTTTCTTGGCTTGCAAAGCATGGTTCGCTTTCTCGGGGAAACCATTTTGGGAGTCCACAAAGCTCCGGAAGGAACTGACTTGACCGCTGTTGGTTAAAAGCAGCAGAGAGAGAGACCATGCAGGGTGGGCGATGCCCTTTTGGGGGCACCACGCACACCCTCTTCTTTCGGGGTGCCGAACAGCTGTCCAAAGGCAACGTGGTAATACCTCCCGGCCCCCAAATTTGCTCTGGAAGGAGTTTCTGGTGGTTCGAAGGCCGCCAGAGCCAAACCCCCGAGGCGAGATCTCTTCCATCCATCTTTCTTGGTGTGTTCTTTTTTTAAAAATCTCTGCATCCTGACTTCCATTAATTCACTTCACACCCTGCGCATTGATCTCCCTCTGTCTCATCCCTCCCCGCCTCGTCCTGCCTACCCCTCTGCGTGTCGACTCCTGATACTACCCCCCCCCCGACACACACATTTCCACGCTGTGTTTTTCTACCTGCGCTCGGTCCCGGGGTGGGCCGCCTCCCCTCCCCTGCCGAACGGATCCATACAAACTCATTTACTCCGGGAAAAGGAAGATCAATCTGCAAACAAACCAAAAACCCCCCACAAAACTCTGTTTTTGCATACCCCAGCCAGGCAAGGAACCCCAGAGGATGTTGTGGGGGAGATCGACCCTGGAAGCAGACACGGGATGGACCATACGCACATTGGGGGATCAGCCCGGCTCGTACCCCGTGGAAGGAACCCAAGGGAAGGAGAGGTTTCTGGGGAAGGCGAGGAAAGTCCACGCCATTTGCCACAGATGAAGAAGGACCCATGGTTCCGTTTCGTGAGGTTCCGAGCAGAGATGGGCAGTCTGAAGCATCTCCACCAACCAGGATGTGGTCCTTCAGAGAGGATTTGGCTGGTGGATGCCACTATTGGGGTCTATTTAAGCCCCATCTTCTTTTGAAACTCAGCTGGTGACACCTCCTGGCTGGCCATTTTTCTGTCTGTCCATCCGTCCATCCATCCGTCCATCCATGCATCCATCCATCCATCCAACCAACCAACAGCACTGTCCTTCCTTCCTTCCTTCCTTCCTTCTCTCCACCATCAGCAGGCCAGGAGTCAAGTGAAGAGAGGGACACTCTTCTCCCTCTCACAAAATACCAGAACGAGGTGACATCTACTCAAATTGAGGGCTGGGAGAGTCAGAACAGACAAAAGAAAATATTTTTTTCACCCAGCGCGTTGCTGGAACTCCCTGCCACAGGAGGTGGGGATGGCATCGGGCTTGGATGCCTCCAAAAGGGGGATTGGACAGATTCCTGGAGGAAAAGTCCATCCCAGGTGACAAACCATGATGGAGATGTGTGTCATCTCCAGGCTTAAAACCGGGGTCCTTCCAGGGCCAGATGCAGGGGAGTGGACTATCAGGAGACAGAGATCTAGTCTCGTGTTCTCCCAAACATGTCTGGTGGGACCACCGTGAGATCCAGGAAGCTGGACCAGATGGACCTTTGGGCCTGATCCAGCAGGGCTGTTCTTCGGATCTTATGTTCTTATCTTCTCTCCATCATCAGCATCTTCCTTCCTTCCTCCCTTCTCTCCCTCCCTCCTTCCTGTCTTTCTCCCCTGCCTGTCCTCCGTCCTCCCTCCTGCGCCGGCCAAACGCCCATCGATCTGGATTCTGCCCGGTGACCTTTTTCATTTGAATCCCCAATCAATTGACCCCTCTGACCCTTGGCAGGGAAAAGGTCCCCGCTGAGGGCTCTGGGGTCACTAAAAACGCTGACCAGCTCCTGTTGCCGCAGCAACGACGCCTATTCCTCAGTTCCACTCCCTGGTCCCTAGCTCTGACACACACACACACACACACACACACACACACACACACACACACACACACACACAGAGTTAAGGGGATCAGCTTGGTGGGGGGGGGGGAGGAGAAGGATGATCGGTCCTCCATCTGCCCTTCTCTGATGATGGACCAGGAGGGATTTCTGGACACCCCCGGATGGTCCCTGATTCTGGAACCCTTCTTCCCAGGACAGGACGCTGGACTTCGTTGCCCTGGGATCGGGTGCCATGCGGCGGAGGGTGCCGTGAACTGGGTTCGAATCCCTCCTCTGGGTGAAGCTGCTCCTTCAATCTCTCATGGGCCTTCGGGGGGAGAAAAAAAACACCATCGGGATCTCCATAAGCCGGCTCCGACGTGGCATCCCAGGGCAGGGGCCTTGTCAGGACGGCTTCTTATTGCTGTGAACGAATTCTGTTTCGTTGGGGGGGGCGAAACCTCCCCGAATTCTAAAGGGTTTTCGGCCACCTGAAGCCCGTCCCAACGGCGCCTCCTAGCATCCAAGGAGGGCACTGTTCCTTGGGGACTCTAATCTTTGCAAGGCCAGTGCAAAATTGCAATATTAAAAAGGGTGGCTCCCTGCAAGGTTTGTTCTCGGCTGGGCATATGGGGCGCTCCCAGTGTCGCAGAGGAAGACTGGAGCACCATCTTTCTTCACATGGTGGTTTGCCAAGTGTGGTACATCCCTTTGGCGCTCGGCATTCATTTTTGTACTTCCCGAGCGAAGGGCGTGCGTGCGGGCGGGCGTTGGGGGTTTCCTCCTGCACAGATGCACCAGCGCTTCACTCCCACCCGCTGCACCTGAAATGACACACACACCCCAGCATCTGGTGCCTTCGGGTCATCCCCTCTGACCTCTCGGCCTGACCTCCTGCACGACCTTTCCGTTCAGGCCGCCTGCCCCTCTCGGAAATCAGATGTCCGGCAGGGGGTGGGAGGCGTGGGGGGGGCTATTCAACTGGGGCTTGTAGGCACGCGCCAGGGTCCTTTTTAAAGCAGGAGCCCTGAACTGTTGTCAGTGAGCACCGCCAACAAGAAGGCTCAGGAGTCATGGTGCCAGTGGTCATAGGGTCATAGAATCCTAGAATCCTAGAGTTGGAAGAGACCTCAAGGGCCATCTAGTCCAACCCCATGCCATGCGGAAACGCCATCATAATATTTCCGACAGATGCTCACCCAGCCTCTGCTTGAAAACCTTCCAAGAAGGAGACCCCACCACCCTCCTTTAGGATCAGAGAATCCTAGAGTTGGAAGGGACCTCCAAGGGCCATCCAGTCTGACCCCCTGCCCTGCAGGAACCCCCCTCCAAGTGTCCCCGACAGATGCTCACCCAGCCTCTGCTTAAAAACCTTCCAAGAAGGAGACCCCACCACCCTCCTTTAGGATCAGAGAATCCTAGAGTTGGAAGGGACCTCCAAGGGCCATCCAGTCTGCCCCCCCCCTGCCAGGCAGGAACCCCCATCCCAGTACCCCCGACAGATGCTCACCCAGCCTCTGCTTAAAAACCTTCCAAGAAGGAGACCCCACCACCCTCCTTTAGGATCAGAGAATCCTAGAGTTGGAAGGGACCTCCAAGGGCCATCCAGTCTGACCCCCTGCCACGCAGGAACCCCCCTCCAAGTGTCCCCGACAGATGGCCACCCAGCCTCTGCTTAAAAACCTCCAAAGAAGGAGACCCCACCACCCTCCTTTAGGATCAGAGAACCCCAGAGTTAGAAGGGACCTTGAGGGCCATCCAGTCTGACCCCCCTGCCATGAAAGAACCCCCATCCAAGTGTCCTCGACAGATGGCCACCCAGCCTCTGCTTAAAAACCTCCCAAGAAGGAGACCACCCTCCTTGGTGGCAGCATATTATTCCACTGCCGAACATCTAATGTCACTCCATCCACTCCGGCCTTACTCCAGCCGCAGTGAGGAATCCAGTGTAGACACGCAGGCAACGCCAAGATCTTTGGGAAAGTAGCAGAACCCACTTTGCTAGGAACCCAAACACAACGTTTGACACTTTGCGTCGCGACGCCACCTTTTCCCCGCCTCGGAGACGGGGAGCCCAGCTCGGACGAAGGGCCCACAAATGCCTCCAATTGCCGCCCGTCGGCATCCAAACCCACTTGCTCATCTCCAAGGAGGGAGAAACCCGGAGCGGGTTGGCCGAATTCAGAGTTCGGGCTTTCCTCGCCTTCTACACAACACCCCTGTCCAACAGGGAGAGCAGTGGCGCTCCAGAATGAAACAAGGCCTCGAACTATGTGGCCGCCTGAGATGCGGACCCGTCCCTTCCATCCCCGAGGCCTTGAGGACTGGGGACGCCAACCCCCCCCGACCCCATTGTCAGTCGGTGGTGGGTGGCACGCCAGATGTTTCGGACCCCAACTCGTCTCCCCGAATTCCCAGCCTGTCTTGCCCAGGACAAAGGGCGATCCAAAACATCTGGTGTGCTATCACGGCGGTCAAGCGGCAACCCTATGATGATTGAGACTCGATGACCCCCACCCACCCCCTGGGCGCTGTTACACAAAGGAATGATGCAACAGCGATCGCTCAGTGTTCCCCACCTATCTGAGGAATGCTGTTGTTTGTGCACCGTACATCTCCCCCCCCCAAAAAAAAAACCATGAGAGGGACAAAGACAGAGGACTGCAAGGACCCCCCCCCAGACCCCAAGCCCTGGCATAGGCATCCAGGTTCATTTCTAGGCCTCTAGCGCCCCTTTGTGGCACATCCCGGTGCATTACATCCCAATACTGGTGCAGCTGGACGCATC
>JAWVWN010000616.1:0-10319 GCA_037367305.1 Phrynocephalus vlangalii
GGTGGATCAGCCCCCCATCCCCATTTCCCCCAATAAATTTTTGAACAGGACCCCCCCTTTAAACTTTGGCTTTCTACGCTTTATATTCCCCTTTTAACCCTTTGGAGGAACCCCCTACATGGCTGGCACGGGACCTTTCCCCCGGGCCCAGGGGTTTTAATGCCTGTCCGCAGGTAAAATGTTTTACAAACCGGGGTTTTCAATCCCGGAAAAGCCAGTCAGGGTTTTGACTCACCCTTTCCACCCTTTTCCGGGGTCGAAAAAAAGGGAAATTACCCCTTGGGGGGGGGAGGGCAATGTGTAGCCTACATAATTAAACAAAAAAACCCGCCCAGGGACTACAAAGGGAAAGGGTGGTAAAAAAGAACACTTTGGTTTGCACCCGTCCTTAATTCCACCCCCCCCTTGGACTGCTAGTCCGTCCCTTCTGCCTAAAGAACTAACCCCCCCCCCTTCCGAAATTAAACACACACCACACACACACACACACCCACACCCCAAAACTGAAAATCATTCAGAACAAAAATCTCACTCCCAAAGTACATGCAATCTGCCCTTTTTTACCGGGGTGCGATTAATTTACTACAACTGGACTTCTTTGCAATTTGCATGAGACACAGCCCTAAAAAAAGGCTGTTATATGTTTGATTTTTCCCCCTGCTTTTAGGTTCCACTAAGATGTGAAAGAATTAAAAACAAAATGAAAATTTTTTTTTCCCCAAAAAGGGCTAATTTGTTGATTTTTATACATAAGAATCTATAACCCTTCATGGATAAGTTTTCCCTTAGCGAAAGTCTGGTGACTGCATAGCTCCCCGGGGCGTTTTTTTAAAATAAAGTTTCAAAACCCAAAATGAATTTATGAATTGAGTTATGGGGAGGGGGGGTCATAAATTTTTTTTTTTGGTAGTTCCCACCTTGATAAATTTATGAGAAAAAACCAAATCCTTTTTTTTCCCCCCCTGTTTCCCTGCCCATCTGTACTTCCCCCATCCCCCTCTTTCACTTTTTTTAAAGTTTTTTTTTCCTGTCCCAAATTGATGCCTTGTAGCGGGAAATTGATGTTTTTGAATAATCGTCCCTTTTTATAAGTATCGGGACCCCCCAAACCCTGAGGGGGGGGAAAATGCCCCTCGGGAAAAGGGAGGTGATCATAAAAGGAGAGCACTCCCCCCCCCTTTTTGGGGGGCCCCCACTGAAACCGGAAATTCTGTAAGCATCACGGGGGAAAAATTTAAAAACCCAAAATTTAAAACCCCCCTTTTCTTTGCCTCTGGATCACCTCTGCGGGGCTCCCACTCTGGGCATCTCCGTTCAAAGGCAGGCTTCCCCACTTGAAAGAAACTTGCCAATGAGGTTTGGGAAGAGAAGAGGAATAAATTTTTACCCCCCGAGAAACCCTCCAACATATTTTAAATTTTTGGGCCCGCCCCCGGGAAGGAAGGGGCCAGGGGTTCTCCGAAACAAGCCCCCCCAGAACGCTCGGGAACAATCCCCGTTCTTTGGGCCCCGGGGTCCCCGGGGGGTTGGGACCCCCCTTCGGGGGTAAGTGCCCCCTGGGGAAACCTTGGAGGGAGGAGGGGAGGGGGAAGGGGAGGGGGGGTGCCGTAAAAAGGGGAAACCCAAAACCAAAACTTTTGACCCCCAAAGGGGGAGGGCGCTCCTTTCTGGGCCCCTTTTTGTGGTGAGCCCACCTCCAGGCCGGGGGAATCCCTCCTGCAAAATTCCCCCCCCCCCCAAGAGGTTCAGCAGAAAAACACCACCCATTTCTCCCAAACCCCCCCCCCTGAAATTTTAAAGGCCCCTTTTTCCCCTGGGGGCCCCCCTTTGCAAAACAACACACCAAAACACCTAACAGGCCAAAAATGGGGCCAGAGGTTTTTTCTCTCTCTCTCTCTCTCTCCCCTCTCCCCTCTCTCTCTCTCCTCTCTCCCCCCCCCCCCCGGGGGGCTGTTTTCCCCGCTGTTTTTTGGGGCAGAAAGGGGGAAAAAAAGCCTTTTTTTTATGGGGAGAACAAGGCGGGGGGCTATAAAGGGGCCCGGGGCAAAGGGAAAAGGGGGACAAAGGAAAGGCACAAAGGGCCAGTGGGGTTTCCTTTTTTATTTTTCTCCGGGGAAACCAAAAAAGCCCCCGTCTGGGTCAAAGGGCCCAAGGGGGCCCCCCTCTCATCCATTTTTCCCGGAAACCCCCATTTGGGCCCCCAATCCCCGGTGCCTGCTTTATTCCCCCCTTCACGGGGTTTGTCATGTTTTATTTTAATCTCTGCTTTGTTTTCTTTTTCCCCTTTTTTTTGGGGGCCTAATTAATTGCCTCCTTTCCCTTCCCGGGAACCCCCTTTCCCCAATTTTCATTTAATGAGTGAATTTGCAACCCTTTAAAAAGACAGCGGGAGCCAAAATGTTTGCCAGAAAGGAAAGGGGCTCCGCTCCCCTTTTCCCCCCCTTTTGGGCCCGCTGCCCCCTTCCGGGAAAGGGTTTAAGGGGTTTTTTTAAAAAGGGGTTAAGGTTTGGGGGTTTAAAAAGGGGTTTTTTTTGGGGGAAAGGGTTTAAAAGGGGGGTTATTTTGGGTTAGGTTTTTTTTAGGGGGTTAGGTTAGGGTTTTGGGGTTTTGAGTTGGTGTTGTTGGGGTTGGGGTTTGTTTTTTTTGGGTTAAGGGGTTTTGGGGTTTCCCAAAAAGGGTTGTTTCCTCCTTTTTTCTCCCCTTCCCAAGAGCCCCAAACCCCCTCCGGGGGGTTTTCCAAAAAAAGGAAAAGGGGGGAAAACCCCCCAAATTCGGTTTGAATTAAAGGGGGGGAAAAAGTTTGGGCTCCCTTTTTTTTTTGGGTTGTTGTTTTTTTTGGAGGTGGGGAGGGGTAAGGCCAAAGTGAGGGAAAGGAAAAGTTATGGGTTTACCCCTAAAAAAAAGGAGGAGAAAGGGGGAAAGGTGATTTGATAAGGAGGAAAATGGGTTTTGGATGTGGGTTATTTGGGGAAAGGTTTTAGGGGTTTTTTTAGTTTGGTGAAAAAATTCGGAAAGGGGGATGGGAAAGGAATTTGGGGGTTTTATTTTTTGTTTTTTAAATTTTGGTTATTTAAAGGGAAAGGGAAAGGGAAATTGGGGGATTGGGGGGGAACAGACGAGGTTTTTGATTTTTCGGCTCGTTATTCAGGGAATTCCAAGGGGCACAAAAAAAAATTTTTTAAAAAGTTAAAAAAAAAAAAACCCCCCCCCAAAAAGGGGGGAAAAAACTTTGGGCCCCTCCCTTTCCGGAAGGGGGGTTTTTATTTGGGGGGGGTTTTTCCCCTTGGTATTCAATTCGGTTGGGTCCCAAATGGAAGGGGACCCTTTTGCCGGGCTTTGGGGGGGAAACCCAAAATGGCGCCCGAAAAATTTTTTGGGAAATAAAAATTGAAAACCCCCCCAAAAGCCACCACGAACAGGGGAAAAAACCCTTTTTAAACCCAAAAATTTTTTACAAGCCAGGGGGTTTTTTCTTGCAAAAAATCTCCGAAAAATTTTATTTTTTTATTTTTTTTTTTTTTTTTTTTTTCCCCCGCAGCCCAAAAGAGGGGCCCCCCCCAATGGGGGGTGGCCATGCAAATTTTGGGAAACCTTTCCCCCCCCCCAACCCCAAAAGGGGCCAGAATTTTGTTTACAAAACCAGGGGGAGGGCGCATCCTTTAAACCATTTGGGGTGGGGGGGCCCCCAAAAATTTGGAAAAACCGAAAATTTTTTTTTTAAAATTTTTTTCCCCAAACCCCCCCAAACACCAAGAAAGAGGGGAAAATTTTGGGGTTTTTTTAAATTTGTTTTTTTTTAATGGGGGGTTTGGGGTTTTTTTGCAAAAAAAGGGTTGTTGTTTTTTATTTTATTTTTTTTTTATTTTTTTTTTTTAAATGGGATTATGCAAGGGGGTTTCCCCCATTTTTTGGCCTGAAAAATTTTTTGGGCCTTTCCCCAACCAACCCCAAGGGCCCCAATTTTGCGACTGTACCAGGGGGGAAAAAGGGGGGCTCCTTTTCCTGCGGGGGGGGGAACCCCCAAAAAGGGCCCCCCCAAAATTTTTTTGGGAAATTTTTCCCCAAAAACCCCCCCCAAACACCACAGAAAAACCGAAAACCCCAAAATTTTAAATTTAAAATTTTACAGTACCCGCAGGGTTTTTTTTAAAAAAAAAAATCTCCCTTTTAAATTTTTTTTTTTTATTTTTTTTTTTTTTTTACCCCTTTCCCCCTTTGAATTTGTTTGGGGTTCTTTTTGGGGGGTTGGGGAAATTTTAAAGGGTTGGTTTGGGGGGTTGAAAGGGGGGATTCGGGGTTGTGAATGGGAAAAAAAGGGGGAAAAAGGGGGTTGGGAAAAATTAAAGAAAATTTATTTTTTAAGGGTTTTTTTTTGGGTTTAAGGGACCCGTCCCCCCCCAAACCATTTCCTCCCCAAATCCCCCCCCCCTTTCCTTTGCAAAAACCCCAAAACCCTAAGGTCTCCTTTTTAAAAACACATCCAAGAAATTTAGAAAGGGGGGAAAAAGGCCCTCCTTTCCCCCCTTGTGGTGGGGCCTTGCCCCCCGGAAAGCCCCCCAGGACCCCCCAAAAACCCCCCCCCCAAAACCTTTTTTCCTCCACCCCCCAAAAACCCCAAAAAAGAACCGCCCCAAATTTGAAATTTCCCAAAAACGGAAAAAGGAAAGGCCCCCGAAAACAAACTTCAAAAAAAATTTTTTTTAAAATGGGGCCCAAAAACCAACTCCCGACATATCACACCCTTTTCCCTTTCTGTCTTTCCCTGAAAAAATTTTGGGGTTTCCATTCCTTTGATCATCTTTGTCCCCCCTCGAACTTAAACTTGTTTTTTAGTGCTCTTCGAAGTGCGGTGCCCTGAACGGGAAGGGGAAAGGAAAAAACCCCCAAAAAAGGACCTTGACAAAACAGATTTGCTGGGCCAAAGCTAACAAATGGTTTTCCCAAACCAGGGAAATTGGGTGGTCCATCTAGGAAAAAAGAATGAATTGCACAAAATGCGGGGGGGGGAAAAGATACCGGGCTGGAAAATAGTACTTAAAAGGGGATCGGGAAAAGCCCCTTGGGGACCAAAAATTTGGGTGGACCAAAAATTTGTGGCCCCCCAAAATTTTGTCCACCAGTGTATGGGGCCCAGCCAAAAAACCAACTGATTTTTGGGTTGCATCAAAAAAAAAAAAGTGTCAAAAATCAAGGGAAGTGATAGCCCCCCCACCTTTTTTCTCGGGTCAGACCCCACCTGGATCTGGGTCCATTTTCCTGTCCCCCCAAATTTTAAAAGGATGTTGCCCAACCTGAGGGGGTCCAAAAGGGGGGCAACCAAGATGAGATTTTTTTAAAGGGGTGGAAATGGGGAGCTGGGAATTTTAAAAACCTTTACAAAAAGAAGGCTGAGGGGGGATATGTTAGCTTGTTTCAGTATTTGAAAGGATGCCCATATTGAAAAAGGGGACGTTTGTTTTTCCTTTGGGTTCAAGACTATGACCAGGGTAATGG
Source organism: Phrynocephalus vlangalii (assembly GCA_037367305.1). Lineage (NCBI taxonomy): Eukaryota > Metazoa > Chordata > Lepidosauria > Squamata > Agamidae > Phrynocephalus > Phrynocephalus vlangalii. The sequence goes on from JAWVWN010000616.1 coordinate 5,494, forward strand.
TTTCAAACTACGGGGAAAAAAGATTCCATTTGAACCTTAAGGGGAAAAAATTTTATGTGGTTTGGCTATTTTTTCCCCCCTGGAAGATGCTTTCCCCCAAAAGGGGGGTGGTTGAGGGCCCTTCTTTTGGGGGTTTTTTAAACAAGGCTTGGGGGCCACCTGTCAAAATACCGTGATTTGGGGGTTTCCCGCATGGCAAAAGGGGGTTTGGGCGGGATGGCCCTTGGGGGGGTCTCCCAACTCAGGGTTCTAAAGACAGGCCACAGAGGGGCCTAATTAGTGCTGGGAAAAAGGGGGAAATTTTTGGGGAAAAAAATTTGCCCCCCCCCCCCCCCCCCAGCTTTTTTTTCCTCCAAAGGGGCAAGGCCCCAAAAAAGGTATTTTTTGGGAGCACACTAGAGACAGAACACCCTTGGGTCTTTGGGGACCCAAAAATCCCCTCCCTTCTCTGCCTCCCCCCCCCACCTTGCCTGCCTGTGGGCCCCCTGCCCTTTTCTTTTCCCATCAAACAACTGTTTCATTCCTGCCTCAAAAGGCACTTTGTGTTCTGCTTGAAGGGGGGAAGTTCCTTTAAAAACCAGCCACTGGCAAAGAAAAACATTCGTAAAATAACTCTGCTTCCAACTCGGTGGGGGGGAAAAACCCTTTTTCTCCCCTTCCTCTCCTTTGTCTTGGACAACTATTGCCCAAACAAAATGCCTTGCCACTTATCCGGGGTTTTTTTCCTTTTTTGGGGTTTTGCGATGTGACCCCCTCTTTTTTCAACCCCTTTTTCCCCAAAAACATCCCTTTTTATCGGGAAATTTTTCAAAAGGGGGGGGGGGGGTTTAGGGGGGAAATTTGGGTCCACAATTGTGGGGGAACATGGCCTGCCCTTTTTTTTCCCCCCCCAGTGGGTCATCCCGCCCCATTTTCCCCCTTCTCTGCCTTTCCCCTTTTCCCTCACACAAAATTTTTTAAATCTGTGGAATTCCCTCCACAGGGGGTTGGGAAAGGCATCTGGGGCCCCCAAGGGCCCCCCAAAAGGGGATTGGACAGATTCCCCGGAGGAAAAGTTTCCCTCCCCGGGAAAAAACCATGATGGGATGTTTAAACCCAGGGTTAAAACCGGGGGCTTTTTAAGGGGCCCGAAGCAAGGGGGGTGGATCAGGGGACCCGAGATCTAGTTCTGCCCCCCCAGGGCATCTGGGGGGGCCCCTGTGAGATACAGGAAGCTGGACTAGATGGGCCTTTGGCCTGATCCAGCAGGGCTCTTCTTATTTCTTATGTTCTTTTGGTGATAAATCCCAAGCCACCTGCTGAGGAGGGGGCTACCCACCACCCCTGTGAATTTACAGCCTTGGTGAACTCTCTATGATTGTCTGTTTGCATTTTGTTCTGTTGTATATCTTTTAGTGGTGCCATGCGGGTATCGCCTGATCTTGCTTTGGTCGTCCAGAGAAGTGATGCTTCAAATTCGTTTTGGGTCTCCTCCCGCAAGGCACCTGAACCCCAATGCATTTGTGAAAGCTTTCACGGCTGGGATCTGATAGTGGTGAGTTTTCAGGGCTGTTTTGGCCGTTTCTGGCATTTTTCTTCCTGATGTTTTGCTAGACTCTGTGGCCGGCATCTTCAAAAGGGCAAGGAGCTCAGGAAAAAAGGACAGCACCCCCGAGCACAGAGAGAACTCCTAGTTCCCTGACCTCCTTGGTCAGGAAGAAAAACTTCCAGAACACAGCCAAACAGCCAAAAAAAACCTTGCCATAGCCATCTGACATCACTTATCAGGCAATCCGATGAGATCCTAAAGCAGGTCCTTTGCTTGCCCTGAAGCTGGATCTTAGAAGGGAAAGAAAGTGTCCCCTTAACAATGAGGTTGGAAGAGTGGGGGATTATGGTTCCATGATCCCCCCCCCCCTGGGGCATCCTTCTGAAAACTGAAGCAGGCTGATTGTGTCCTTGGGTACTGTAGGGAAATAACCTAATGGACACGTATGGTTGGGTTCAACAGTGTCAGGCCTCCATGCTCTTCTTCCTGACAAGGGTGCAAGGCACACCTTTATTACTTAAGAGGTGGAGTTACAGATATCGTGTGGTAACCTATGTGCCAGCCTGTCATTGGCTGGATGGACTCCCGGGGGGGGCTTTCTGTGACGTGGGCATGTCATCTAGCGAGGGATGGAATGATAGATTACCCCAGCCGCTTGCTTTTCCTGACCTGCCATCTCATCCTGAGTGGGCATAAGGATGTCCTTGTTTTTTCCTCTGGCATGACATGAAGGAAAAGATAGTCAGCCATCTGCTTCCTGTACATTAATCTCAGGGCTGTAATGTTCTCTCCTCTCAGGCCTTCCCGTACGAGAGAGTGTGTCAATATCGCCCCCAAATGCTTTGCAGGAAGCTTGCTGGATCATTAATATCTGTGCATATTAATATTCCCGTTATATTCCTACAGGGTACCAAACAAGGAGGTATTTCTGAGTATGAGAAAATTATGTGGATCTAGCTCCTATCTCCGGAGCAAATAGACACCAACCCCTCACCCTTTGGAAACACCTTCTCCTCAAACTGTCTTGGACCATCCATGCCCGACAGGAAAGAAAGCTTAATACTTTCCATATGCGCTGTCTCAGACGAATATTCAACATTACCTGGCACGACAAAGTTCCAAATAGCATAGCCCTAGCAGTACACTTATTGAAACCCGCGACGCCTACGCTGGCTTGGACACGTTGTGAGAATGGATGACGGCCGATTCCCAAAGATCTTCTATATCAGGGTCCTCAACCTAAGGCCCTGGGCCGGATGCGGCCCCCAAGGTCCTGAATCCAGCCCCTGGACCAATGGCAACCCCCTCACCTACCCCCTGTTTTGTGAGCAAGCCAGCCTCCGCAGCTGCTTTTGGACTGTGATCCGGGACCCAGTGGTGTCTGGTGGTGGTGGACCGGCCCGCTGTTTGAAAACTTTGAGGACCCCTGTTCTATATGATGGAGAACTAATGCAGGGAAAGCGCCCCAAGGGAGACCACAGCTTCGGTATAAGATATCTGTAAGAGGGAACCTTGAAGGCCTTGGGAATGGACCTCAACAGATGGGAAACCCTTTTGCACTGTCTGGAGGCAAGAGATACAGCATGTCTACATAAATTTGAAGAGGCATTTGTCCAACAGGCAGAGGAAAAGAGCAGGCACGAAAGAACGAAACTCGAGGACCAGGCAGGAACAGAATACATCTGCCCCAGTGCGGTAGAGACTGCCATTCCCCGAATTGGCCTATTTAGTCACACTAGTGTTTTTTTAGGATCTCTACTCCAGGCATGATATCATAGTCTTTCGAGACTGAAGGATGCCAATGCCATGGAAATTATACCTCCGTGTCCTTAGGAAGCTACTCCTTTGCCTCCAGAAAAGAAGCAGAGAGGAGCTGCTGGGGGGGGGGGGGGACAGACGAGGGTATTCTCAAATCTTGAAAGGCTGCCACGTGGGAGACGGAGCAAGTGTTTTTTGCTCTGGACCCAAAGGCAGCAACCAAAGGCATGGGTTCAGTTCGAGAGAACGGTGGTTGTGGCAAAACTGGAGGAAAGACGTCTAGCAACCGGAATCCTTTGACCACGGACGGAGCAACTTCCTCAAAAGGTGGCAGGCTCCTCTTTGGGGTGAGTATTATCCTTAGACATTGGACGGCCCCCTGCCCAAGATGCTAGACTTGTTGTGAGTCTGTGAACTCCCCGCCACAGGATGTGTGATGGCATCTGGCCTGGATGCCTTCAAAAGGGGATTGGACAGATTCCTGAGGAAAAGTCCATCACAGTGACAAACCATGATGGGGAGATGTGTAATCTCCAGTCCTAAAACCGGGTACTTCAAGGCCAGATGCAGGAGAGTGGTATCAGGAGATGGAGATCTAGTCTCATGCTCTCATGGACACATCTGGTGCAGCCACTGTGAGATACAGGAAACTGGACTAGATGGGCCTTTGGCCTGATCCATCACAGCTCTTCTTAGGTTCTTATGGAGTTCTAGAGATACCTAGTCTCATGTGCTCTCAGAGGCATTTGTTGGGGGCAATGTGAGATGAGACTGACTAAATGGTCTTTGGCCTGATCCAGCAGGGCTATTCTTATGTTCTTATGTTCTTGTGACTTGTGGATTTCCTATCTCTGGGCTGAGGGTCCCTTCCATGTCCCCCCTCTGTGATGTTTGGATGAGAAAGACCCTCTCCAGAACCACGAGGACCTCTTTCCGTCTACGCCAGATGTCCCAGGGGTCAGCTCTTTGAACCCGGATGGAACCAGCCTCACCAGCCTTCTGCCACGGAGGAGGATTTTTCTCTTCCTCCTCCTTCTTCCTCCTAGCCTTTTTTTGGCCCAAACAAGGAGTCGCTGCCTGCCGGCCTCGCAGCTTTGTCTCTCTTCATTAGGAGGACATTGGATTTAGCTTTATATTTAAATAACGGAGCCCAGATTAGCGCACGTACTGGTTGTCATACTTTGCCTGCGGGCCTTCTTCTCTGACGCTTTTCCTCTTCAGACCCAGAAAGAGCAGCAGCTGCAGCCCAAACAGTGTGGGGGGGTTAAGTTTTTCCTCTCTCTCTCTCTCTCCCCCCCATCTCCTGTCTTCTTTTCTTTATAAAGAGCAATGACAGCGCCAGCTCTCCAGAACATCTGAGAAGGAGGCCACAGCCAAGACCTGGTGTAAACTCTCAAAAAGGATGAAGCATGGGAATACCCACTTCTCTCCCATGTCCTGAACAGTAGATTCCAAGTTGGAATGTGGGACCTTCAACAGCAGCTTCTAGGCTGGAGCTTAACTACATAGTAGTAGGTTCTAGGGCAAATTCAAGTCCTCA
>JAWVWN010000617.1:0-19866 GCA_037367305.1 Phrynocephalus vlangalii
CGGCCCTGACTACCTGTCCATTTCTGTACAGCTCAATTTAAAAAGGAGTTGACCTTGAAGGGGTCTAGAAGAGGTAGGAGGAGGGTTTTAGAGCTGGAAGAAATGTCAAACAGGAAGGCTTAGGGGCGGGGAATGTTTAGCCTTACAAAAAGAAGGCTGAAGGGGATGTATAGCCATTTTTAAAAAATTTGAAAGGACTCATATTGAGGAGGGGACTGGTTTTTTTTTCCTGGCTTCAGAACTACTACTTGGGCAAGGGCCCAAACTAAGTAAAGAATTCCATTTGAACATTAGAAAGAACTTCCTGATTTTTAATCTGTCTGCAGGGAATATCTGCCAGGAGTGTGGTGGATTTTTCTTCTTTGGGGGTTTTAAAAAACAGAGTCTGAGGGCCACGCTGGGCAAATGTAGGGGGTTTCCCTGCATGACAGGGGGTTGGGACTGGAGGGCCTTAAAGTCACTTCCAACCATGATTCTATGATTCAAAATAGGTTTTGTGTTTTCCCTTTGGGGCAGGACCCTCAGAAAACGGTCAGGTAGGCAGCCCCAACTGCCTACCTGACTTTTTTTGGGGGCTCCTGCCACTCTGCCCAAGGCTACCCCTTTTAAAACATGGCCCAGTCATACCAAGGGCCCCCTTACCAAGGGGGGGGCCAGGTTTAAAGGGGCCCCCCATTGACCGTTTGGGCAGGAGCCCGGAAATGAAGAATAAAATGGTTTGTTTCAAGGGAAAATTACCTTTTTCATTTCATCTATAATGAAATGCTGCTTCCTCTTTTTGTTTTCATTTTGCTTTTTTATTCCCTAATGAAAGGATGAAACAGCATTTCTTTTTCATTCCTCCCACCCCTAAGAAAAAAAACCTTACTATATAAAAAAACCCCACGATACAATATAATGCAAGAGAAGGTAGGTAGTAATTTTTTTTTGCAAAAAATAAAATTCAAACTTTAAAAGAGTTTGGGCAATAATGGGTTACATGAAGGCCATTTTGGGCAGCTACCATCATGGAGCTAATAAAGCAAAACCTTTGGGAAAGCAACTTTGGTTATATAATTTTAAAACAAAGGGGGGGGGGAAACTAACCAAAAAAAATTTAAATAAAAAATCCTAGGTTAAGGGGAAACTTTATTATGTTATTTGATACTAACCTCTGACCCCCCTTTGCAGCCCAAAAATCTTTGCAGTGCGGAGGGCAGTTAATTACTTTCCTCCCTTCACTTTACCTCACTAGCTGCTCAAACAAATTAACATTTAGGGGCCCTTTACTTTGGACGGGGTGTTTCCCTGGCCTCACATTCCAAGACCCCCCTGTTTTTTTTATATTATTATTATTTATCACCCAACCACCAAAACCCCAACCTAACTACAACACCCAGAAACAAAGAGGCGCATTTTTAAAATAACAGTAGGAGAATTATTTTGCAGATTAAATTTGATTGTTTAATGGAAAAGGCAAACAGCATTTCCAACAAAACCCACCTTTTTTTTCCCTAGTTTAAGGCCGCTTTTTCCCTTTCCATGCCTATATCACTGTCACATTCCCAGGCCCTTGTGCAATTTACCTTCCACCCCAACTTACCGCAGAGGCGATTAAGCAAAATTATAAAAAGGGGACTTCGGGGAGGAATAATAGAAATAAGATAAAGGAAGTTTAAAATTTGTAGAATAAAAGAAAAACCATTTGGAAGGGAGCCTAAAAGGCCATTGAGCCCCAACCCCCTTTGCCAGCCCCGGGAATCCTTTTCCAAAGCAGATTTGGCAGGTGATTGTCCAAAAATTTCTTGAATGCATCACCAAAGGGCACTGAGCCCACTAAATAGGGGTCCACTTTTCCATAACCTTAACTAAACCCCATAAGGGACGGGGAAAAAGGGAGACAATCAATTTAAAGACGGATTGGGTCCTATATCATACAGAGGGGCCCATGGCTGCCGATGGGGGGTAAAAAAGTCTAATAAAAAAATAAAAAAAAATAAATTTAAAAAATAAAAAAATATAAAATAAATAAATACGGTAAACCCTTATTTTCCATTTTGCCCTCCACATTCAATTTTCTACAGGGAACTTGGAGTAAAGAGATGGTCTGTCCTGGGCCCTTTTGCCACACAATCATGCAAGATATAGGGAAAAGCAAAAAAATTTATCTGTCAAGGATATCTACAGAGGTTTCCAAATGCCAAATTTCTGTTGAACACCCCAAAATTGTCTGGAAATTGAGTCATGGCACTGGACTTCTTTTTGAGAGTAGGGTTGGGAGATTTAGAGCAAATGGGGGGAAAGCAATACACAAAAAGCGACACATTCCTTTGGGCAATGAAGAAATACCCTGTTTTAAAAGGGGCCCCACAATTTTTCTGGCATGGACAGACCCAAGTGGGGTTTCTAGAAGGTTAAATTCACAATTGACAGGGGGCAAAAAACTGTTTAACTTATAGTACCTGGAGTGGGTTGTGAACCTTAGTTAAATAAAGGAATTTTAAGGGAAGGGAAATTTTGACCTCACAATCCCCCGGCTCCCAAAGGGGAAATTCATTAAAAATTACCCCGGGAAAATTGCAGGAGGGGGATCAAATTGGGTAGATAATTCTTTTAGAAGTATTGGAAAGTTTAATATTTTACTGTTCAAGAACTTGGCCCCAGAAAGATTTGGTTTTGGAGGTTTTTATGTCACATTTCAAGGAAATTTCCCCAAGGGGAAAGGGGGTCCGAAAGGGGGGGATTGTGTTGATGACGTCAAACCAAACACAGGTTTGGGTTTTAGTTACTATCGACCCCTTTCCCAACATTGCTATTGCAGTAAATTAAAATTTTAATCCTGTGTTTTATTTTTAAATTTGACATTTATTTCCCCCAGCAACCCCAGAGTGCCAAACGGCTTGGCGCATTGAAGTTTAAATTTTGTCAACCTAATTGTGTTTCATCCTTCAGTTTTCGCTCACCGATGGGTTTAAATGCAAGAATGGGTTGTAATGATGAAATTTTATTTTCACGTTTTAACGGGTTTACCACCCAAACCAACACTTGTAATCCTCTCCCCTAAATTGTCAAAGGAAAGGGTTTTGCTTTACGGGGTTTTTTTATGCAAATGATTAAAAACCTTACTTGGCTCTCTTAAAGGGAAGTGTGAAGGGAGATAGGCCGGGAGAATTTCTTTTATATCATCCAATTTGCTTCAATAAAATTTATGCTCAATCTCCCGGGACCGGTAGGAGAAATATCAAACTTAAAGGTTGATGACCGTATAGATAGTGATCATTACCACTGGTGCTGGGGGGTTAATCGGAGAATCCTTGTCTCTGCTGGAGAAGACTCAAAATTTCCCTCCCGGAACTGAAACAAGCCCTCGCTTTAAATGGATCAGGCAGGGAGACACAGAGAAAATTACAAAATACCAAACCTTACATCCAGATAGCATCAAATTTTGGGCAACTGATTCATTTTAAAATTCTAGAACCTACCGAGAACTTTTAAACTCCTTACAGTATCATTTAAACATGAGCCCAAATTTTACAATGGGAAAAGACCAATAGCACTTTTTTCCAAAACCCCTGGTTCGATAGGGAATGTAAAGATGAACATGATTATTAAAATAAATATAATTTTACAAACAACACCCGGAAAAAATTTCCCCCTGAATGGTTCAAATAAAAGGGGAATACAAACCCCCTGATTAAGGGGAAAAGGCTGAACCCAAAGGGAAATTTATGGAAAAAAACAATTAATGCTGCAACTAGTTCAAGATCCCCAAGCTTCGGGAAAATCGTGACAAGGGGTGACCACCTACCCGGTTGTAAAAGAGATATGATCCCTGCAAAGGTCGGGAACACATTTTAGGGGAATCACTCACAGCCTGACTCGCAACCAAGTTCAAAAATTCCCTTTTGGTTTGGGCGAGTGGCCCCCTTTTCCATGCAAAACATTCGCTGATTCCCCGCTGAAACCGGCAAAGCCCGGGCCGTTTATAACACAATTTATTGCAGGAAAATTTGGGAGTGGGGGAACCCATTTTTTGGCCTCTTATTTACTTGGATTGACCGACAGCGGTTATACCGAGGACTGGGGGTTTGCATTATAATCCCAAATTTTCAAAAAGGGAAATTAAAACAGCCCCAAGAAACTACCGTCCAATAAGTCACAAGCATTATTACAAGCTAATGCAAGGCACCGGGGGGGGGAAGCTTCGGGTTTGGGTTAAATGATGGAAATATTTTTGCTAAAGAACAAGCGGGTTCAATTTGGTAGGGCCACTAAAACAGGCACTCGTTCTACCCCATCTAGCAAACAAATATTCTACTCCAAAAGGGGGTTCCCTTTGTATGTGGCTTTCAAGTTTTAAACAGTTTTCGACGATACCCAGAGAAAAATTGGGCCAAATTCGAGACCAAAAATATTGACAAAAGACTTTTTCTGCAATAAACGACTGCAAAAAACCATTTTTAGGGTTATTTGCAAAAGGGGCGGGGGCACTATCTAACTAATTCCATCATTCAATGGGGTAAAGCAAGGCTGCAATTTTACCCTCCAAACATTGTTTAATTTTTACATTAATGAATTGTGACAATTTAAAGATGCAGAGTTTACCCCCTAACGGGCTCACCCCCCCTTTCACCCCGCTTTATGCAGAGACGCAGTCTTGATGCCCAATCTCGTGTGTGGGATTACGAGAATCTTGAAAGCCTTAGCCTCATACTTACAAAAAAACCTGACCATTAATTATATAAACTAAAAACATGGTCATTACGGGAAACGTAAAAAAATAGATGGACAAAAAATGGAAATAGTATAGAGCAAGTGTCCGCATAAATATCTAGGTATGATATTTCATTCATCGGGCTTATGTCCCCCACGGAACCAGTAGCATCTAATCACAAACATGCGCTCTGCACATTGATTTTCTTTATACTAAGGGGGTCAATACTGCCATCACATTCAATTTTTTAAAAGCTAAAATTATAGCCCAAATGCTTTAGGGACCCAACTGTTTGCAAACTCAAACGGAAGCCTTTGGAGACGGTGCAAAAAATTTTTTTGAGAAAAATTTTCTTGTAACACCTTTGGGTCCCCAATAGACACTCCACTGGGGGCCGGATTAACCCCTTAAAGCAGGGGCCCTGACCCACATGTTCAGCTAGGGCTGAAACTTATTTTTCCCCCCATCGGGTTTGGCACCCCTAGTTTAGGGGATACACCAATCAATTTGGAAAAAAGGAATCTAACTGCTAACCTACGCAGCGGGTTTTCCTTAAGGCTTTTTTTGGCCATGGGTTTTGGCAATGCCAAGGCGCAATTAAAAGGAAAATTGGGATTAAACAAAAGACATCTAGCATCCCATGATAAACCACACAGTTAAGAATATTCCTTAGAAGGGCCCAAACTACCTATCTAATATAACCTTTCCCCAATTCAGGAGAGCCTTCACCTTAGCCGATTTAGGGTCTGCCCTCCGATTGTTGGGAAAGGGCAATACCAGGTTCTTCCAGTGGATAAACTTTTTTTGCCCCGTGACGGGGGAGACTATTAAAACATTGTTCATGTCCTTTGGATGTTCCCTTATCGGATACCCGGGACTCTTTTCAGTCTATCTTGCAGCAAACCGGGGAGGCCAAGGATTTTTTTGTCCAACCCCTGCTAGGAGATAAAAAGCCAGATGTGCTGGGTGGGGGCCAAAAATCTGTGCCGCAGCAATGAGGATCGCTCATCTCTGCCACTTCAGGTGGTGATCAAAGATTGCATACCCTTGTTTTTATCCTTACCTCTTCTCAAAAGGGGTTGGGTGGTCTAGACACGCCAGGGCCCCTGGCTGCGACAATTCGGGTCCATTGAGTTGTTTAAACTGTTTTTTGGGCCTACTGGGCTTCGAAGATTTACCTTTTTTGCCTTTTATACAAAGAGTATCCCATTGTTTTAAAATGCTTGTCTATGTCATCCTTTCATTGTTTTTACACCTTTTTTTTGGTTTTTAGGGGAATGATCTTTATTTTATCTTGTTAGTGACTGAAATAAATAAAGAGAGAAGACGGGCGGGGAGGTGTCTAGAACACGGCAGGTCCCAGGCTGGAGAATTCAGACCTATTGAGTCGACTATCTGTTATTAGGCCTACTGGCTGGAAGTTTTTCCCTGCCTGCCTTTTGGGTAAAGGTTTTATGCCATTGTTATGTGTTCTTGTTGAAAGCTTTATTGTTTTTAAAACCTTTTTATTTTGGTTTTATGTGGAAAAAAATTTTTGTATTTTGTCGGGTCATGACCGAAAAAAGACCTATATATCAAAAATTTATTATCAATCGTCAAAGGATATCGACAATGGTTGCCCAAAATTTCCCAAATTTTTCTGTTGAACACCTCCAATATTGTCTGGAAGTTGATCAGGGCTACGGACTTCTTTTTTAAACTTTTTACTTCTTTTTTTAGATCTCTCAAAAAAGTCCAGTAGCCAGACTCAACCCCCAGATAAACCCCTGGTGACTGAAATCTTCACAACCCCAAATTTTGGGTGTAATCCCACCTCTTGAGGAAATTTGGCTTCATTGTTGTTTTGGCCCAACATCAAAAATTTTTCATGAATTCACCCCAAAATGGGGCTTCCATAGCTTCCTATTATTTTCCCTTTGGCTCAGATACAGAGACCCCCCACTCCCTGTATGACCTTTTTTAAAAATTCCTTGGGGAGTGACAGAAAATTTCATTTGCAATAAGAAGAGACATATTTTTTAATGATCCTAATTTGCAGTAAAAAATTTTTTAAAAAAAAAAATCATTCTCAGAAGCAAATTTGCTGTCAATATGGGTACCATAACTTGCTTGAAACTGAGGACTTTTTTTTAAAAAAGTGAAATCCTTTGTTTTTGAGATTTCCTATTTATCATGTATGGATGAGAAATGCCTCACCTATAGCAGTGGTAAAACAAATCTTTGGCACTCCAAGTTTTGGACCACAAATCCCCCATCCTTTTCATTGGCAATACCACTGCAATTAGGTGGGCACGAAATTTAAAAAAAAGACGTTTTGGTTTTTTTTTTTTTTCGTTGGGGTCCAATTTATTTTTTTTTCATTTTTCAAATTTTTTTGAAAAAAAAAACATTTTGTTTTTTTTTGTTTTTCATTTTTCATTTTTTAACCGCTTTTTGCTGATTAAAGATTTTTGGCGCGGACGTCCCCAAACCCCAGACCATAGGAAACCCCCCCCCCCAAAAAAAAAAGGGTGCGGGAAGACCAGTAAGATTGGGGACCAGGGGGGCTGCAAAGGCAGCAGCGGGCGTTGCCTAGGCGTAAGTCACAGCAATGACGCACTGCGGGGCCCGGGGGGGGTAAATCACCAAAAGGTACCTGCACACAGGGGTCGCAAAAAAAATTCTTCTTTCCCTCACCTAAGACCAAACTGCAGCCAGCAGGGAAAACAGAGACACACACCGCTGGCTGGCCTAAAGTAATGAGTTCAGAGACAGCAACCCACCATAACTCCCACCCCAACTGCAAGGAGGACGGGGGTTGCCAAAGCTTTTTATGCCTCGTGGCGCCACGCCTCCCAGTCCCCGCAACCTGGGCATGCTTTTGGTTGAAATTGTCCAAAATTTACATGATCCCCTCACAGGCTTGCATCCACTTGTGGGGGAATCCATTTGTGTCATCCAAAAGGGGAAAAAAAAAAAAAACATTGCGATGGGGAAAGACCAAAACAAAAATTTTTAGGGCCCCCAAATCCCGGTAGGGAATAATTTTTTAAAATTTTCACGCTTTTTACGATGTCCAGCATTTTAATACCCAAGAAATCAAATTACATCTGGGAGCCATTTCGGGGGTGTCCCCTTAAAGAAAAAAATACAGCGTCTGAGAAAAAACATAAATGCACATTTTAAGGACCCCCAACCCCCGTTAAGGGGAATTTTCAGGGAGAATAAATAATTATTCTGGGTTTTTTTTGGGTAAAAACAGACATTTTTTTTCATTTAAAAATAGCTCATTTCATTGCGCATCACCATAACAAAAAAAAAATGTAACGAAACCCAATTTTTTACTTCTGTTCGTTCGTTCCAATTTAATCACAATTTTTGTTATTTGTTTTGTTGCATAATGAAATGAATAACGAAAACGAACAAAACATTTTTTCATTTTATGCCCACTCACTTTCAATTCTGGAAGTTGTGGGCCAAAAAATTTGGGGTACTGAAAGTTTGCCACCACGCCCATAATCCTGTGTTTTCCCTTCCTTACATTTTTTAATATTTTTACTTCAAGGGATGTAACAGGGATTCCCATTAAACTAATGATTTTTAGGGCAGAGAGAAGGGAAAAAAAACAGCACAGCAGCAACCCCCAAAAACTTCAATCCCCTTTTAAGTTTTGCTTGTTGTTCAGCTTTCCAAAAAGAGTGCTGCTATACGAAGAAATCTGTGCTTTTTTAGGAAAGAAGTTTCAAGGTCGTGTTTTCTTTTAAAAATAATTTTTGGGTTAGATCAGAAGGCATTGGCCTGGTCCTTTGAAGAGGAAACTCTCTCATCCCCCATTTTTTGTGAGAAGTTTTGCAGCGGACAGGGGGGGGTTTATAATGGGACAACTCGATGCCTTTAAATTTTTTCTCTCTGATTTTATCTCTTTTAAAACTCCTGCTCAACCCCACTAACAAGATGAATTAGCCAATAAATCAAAGATGTCGCTTGCACCACCAGATGCCTGGCCCCATCAAAAGCCATTTTGAGACGTAAGAAGGACAATTTCATTAGAGAGCTCAGCAAAGTTTTTCCACTGATATTCTTTTGATAGGGAAAACAGCATGAACAGAATCAGTAAAAAAATCAATAATTTTAGCCTTTGGTGTTAGAGAACTAAGCTAAATAAAAAGGGGAATAAATTTTGGACCCTTACCTTCATGGCTGTTCCTTTTTTTGATTTCACATGTATCGCTTTATGCTTTAAGTGGATAATGCACAAATAAATCTTTCATATGCCTAACTCAAACTTTGCTGGCTACAGAAAAACACCTCTTTTTAAATTTTTTGAAAGGGCAAGAAAAGTGTCGTAAAAATCATGGATCAAAAGAGCATCAATTATTCATGCCTCACTATCACAAAAAAATTACCCATTTGCCCTTTTCAGTCAAAAAATATACTTAGATGCACTCTCAAGGAGTCTTTGATCTTTTTTCATTTATTTTAATGATGATCACATTATTTATAAGAGGAGTTAAGTCCCCTACGTTTCAGTCTACGAACAAAGATGGGGCCAAAATACAATCCATACAAAATCTCACCCTTTTTTTTGATTTGGGGAACTGGTTCAGCAAAAAAACTTCACATTAAATATCAGCTGGGGACACCAAATTTTCAAAATTGGGAGAAAAATGCCAGACTTTGATAGATTTTTTCCCGAAATGGAAGTTTTGGGCCTGTATAGCATGGGGCTTTCAAAAATCCAGCAGAGTAATTTTGGGGACAAGAATGGGGCTTAAAAAATAAAAAAGGAAAATGGGGGAAAATTTTCCTGAAGAAATTTGCATAAAATTGCAAAAATTCCCGATTTGAATTTTATTTGAATATTCGCTTCTCATAGTAACATTAAAACACCAGCTCGCGCAGAAAAAAAGAATGCTTGGGCAAAATAATTAATTTGAAGAAGGACCTTGTCTAGGTTTTTCCATGTTGACCAGTGGTATAAAAGTGCGATTCACCCATTGCTTCTTAAAAACGACAAAAATGTTTTTCTTATTTACGCAGATACCTCCACTTTTTCAGAAAGCATTTTATTGGTACAAACACCTATTTTTTTAACCAACATCCCAAAACTAGGGTGTTTTTTAAAATTTTTTCACTACCCACATTCAAATTACTGTCATTTCATCTCACGCAACTCTACTAATGTCTACAGTTTAAAAACAAAATAAACTACCAAAAACCCAAAAACATGGCCTTTTAAGAAGACAAAAGAAAAGGGCTTGGATCATTAATGGGGAACCCTGGAACAGGTTCCTGTTTTAAATACCCAGGGATGGCCCTTTAATCTACTGGTCTAAAATGCCCAATCCAATATCACTAAACCCGGGGGAAAGAACAGCAAATGCCATCTTAAGTTTTTACCCCCCAAAGGGGGTTTTTTATACCCAGCAGCCCTAAAACTCTTTTAGCAAAGGTGGGCAGCCCGATGCTCTATGGCACCTTCACTGGGGTGCATTTTTTAGTTTTACCCCATAAGCCGGTCCCAAACAGAAGTCCCCGGGTGTGTAACAAAGCATACTTTGTTTAGAGAAGGTATGCAATCAAGATACAAAATTACATTAACTTTCCACAGTATTGGGTTTAAAATAAACTTCCCCTGCAGGGGTTTAAACCCCTACTTTTTTGGACAACTTCCAATCTAACTTTCTTAAAATCATCCTAAAATAAATTGCAAACTAAGGGTCTTTTTCCCAAGCAATCTTGAGCATGCAAAGGGATGAAGCAAAAACAGCCCTTAAACAGAATAATGGGTATAAAAACAGGCAATCTCAGTATTTCCCCAAATTAGAGTCCAGATACACATAAAATCCTCACTCCCCAGGCCTATCTTCACAGCGGAAATACAAGTTTAGGAAAGCCTTTACTCTGGGCCCGGTGTGACTTTCCCTTCTGCGTGCTGAAGGGAGATTTAAGAGCACCCGAGGGGGCAGAGACTCTGCCCGGGGGCCTAAGAGATAGAATCCATTGAGAATGATGCTCAGATGCAGTAGGGATAAAAAACCCCCAAAATACATCACACCACTCTTAAAAATATGGTAGCCCCAAACAGACTTTGGGCTATTGTAATCAATTGCTAATTGACCAAAGTCGGACTACTACGAACTGGTGGGAAAATTTGCGCAGTCACAGCAATCAATAGATAGCTGACTCTTTAAAATGTTTTATATTGTTATATCTGTTTTCTTAAAGGCTTTTTTAAAAAAAACTTTTTTTTTTATACATTGATCACGTAATGTTTGCCAATTTTTAAAAATTCTACAAAAGTTTTTTTTATATTTTATCCTATTTTTTCTCTATTTATTTTATCTTTTGTCGGGTTGATGCCGTAACAATAAACCTATCTATCTATTATCTATCTATCTATCTATCTATCTATCTTCATCTATCATCATCTATCTATCTATCTATTCCAACACCTCAAAAATAAAAGTTTTTTAAATTTTTTTCACACTCACCCTAGATTTTCTGTCTTTCATTCACAGCAATTCTATCTAAAAATCTACAGTTGAAACAAAAGCAAATTAGATAATATAGTCCTCACACATCGCGGGGGTTGGGTTTTTCCCCAAACCCCCCAATAAAGGAAAATCTTAATATGCAGACCAGGGTGAGGGGTGGATTGAGCCCGGTCACTGTCACACAGACAAAAAAGCCAGCCCTGGGATCGGGGGCACCCCCGACAAGCGGAGACTAAGTGTGGAACAGTGTGTGGTTGAGGCATGGTGGCCTTAAAAAACCTGGGAGAACGGGCCCTCCAAGGATTTATTTTTTATTGATGATTTTTATACTGCCACTGGAGTAAGGGCCCCTCTGGGAGGGTTTTTGCCCCAAGCCACAATTTTACAAAAGGGCATATAACCTATAAAATCAATTGGCAAAATTAACAAGATCCTCTCAACAGTGGGGACTTTGATTCAACTCTTCCAAAATTTCCATTTGGTTCAGTGGGCTTTGGAGCCCTCGTGGCGCAGTGGTTAAATGCCTGTACTGCAGGGAAAACTGGGGCTCACGACCTGGGGTTTAATCCCCCGGGAGCAGGCTCAAGGTTCACTCGCCTTTCCCTCCCCCGAGGTCGAAAAAAGATACCCACTTGCGGGGGGGGAAGTGTAGCCTCACACTGTAAAAAAAATTGAAACCGCCCAAAACTACTTTTAGTGGATGGGCGGATATAAACAGAAACACTTTGCTTTGCTTTTGCTTTTCTCTGCTTGGACTTTTCTACACTAATATACCAAATTTTAGCCTCTGTATATACATATCTGTGGATAATTCTTAATAAATTAAACAATATTAAACGATGCATCACTGACTTTTGCAATCCTTTATTTCAAATTTATTATTGAATTTTGCTGGAATGCAAGATTTTACAGTGGTTTGGAATAATTAACATGAGGGTAAAAAAACGAAATTTTTCATTATTCCCTTCTCATTTTAACTCTCAGTGGGGGTTCTTTCCAATAATGCCCTGGCTTTTATGGAATTGTGCGCGTACATAAGAAAATGTAAAAGCAAAAAAGTCCCACAGATAAAAACAGAATCCTTTAAAAAAAACTCCTATAATTTTTTTGAAACCAAAAAAACAAAGGGCTCAAACAAAATTTTTTCACTTTTTTCATTTATCTTTAAAGCATTGGAAGAATTTTGTGCACATCTGTACAAAACATTCTGAATTTGTCAAAATTTTTGCACATTGCAAAAATCATTCTTTATTAGATCTTGAGAAAGAACGTCACAGAGATAATAAACAAGGTTTGGGGATAAGGGGAAGAAAGACATTGAAATTAAAGACTGCCCTATATTTCAGATTCACCATCAATCACAAGGGAGACTGCAGCTTTAAATCAAAAAGGTTTGAATACTAAAAAGGGTACCTGGAAGGATGTACAAAGATCCAAATTGGAAGGATTTCTTTTGGAGCCTCAGAAAATGACCATTTTAAAAAACGATCCCAAATGTAAAAGAAGGAAATAAATACTTCAAAAAAAAATTAAAATAGGGGAAGTTAGGTGGGGGAGAAAGAATCATTTGAATTGTGGGTAAAAAATTGTTTTATACCCACCATAAACGCCGGGAAAAGAAGAAAGAAAAAAAAAGAAAAAGAAAAAGAGAAGAAGAAAAAAGAAGAAGAAGAAGAAGAAGATGAAGAAATGATTCTAAAAAAATCAACCCGAACTTTGACTAAAAGTAAAAATGCTAAGCAAAGGTTATCACAAAATTGGTAAAAAATAATTTTTTTTTTTTGTTTCCATAAAAAAACAAAATATGAACTGATTACTAAAGAAAAATGAAATGAAACAAAACGGAAATTTTCCCGTCGTTCTGTTACTTTTTTCATTAATGGCAAGTTTTTCCCAAAAGGGGAAAGCATTGAAAAGCCCGTGCTTTCCCCCAATCTTCCAGGGGGGGGGGGAGCAGATCATTTAAAATGTCTTTGAGCCCCAAGCGCCTGGGTGGGTAAAGACTTTTTTAAAAAACTGTGTCTTTCCCCCCCAAAACAAGCTTGGGGGAGAACACAGGGCCTTTTAAAAGTCCCTTTAGCTACGAGGGAAATCGCTTGGAGGGAAAGGGAAAGAGAGTTGCTAATTTAAAAATTGCAGATATACCAAAAATTTGGGAGGGTTTTTTAATTCCCTAGAGGATAGGATGAAAATTCAAAATGACCTTGACAATTAGAGGGGGGGCCCAAAACAACGGAAAGGGGTTTCAACAGGAGAAACGTAGGGCTGCATCTAGTTTTTTTTAAAAACCAATTTCACAGACTAGGATGGGGGGACACCTGGTTAGAAAGTAATATGAAAGGTCTGGAATCTTGGGGGACCACAAATTGACAGAGTCAGCAGTGTGACGCGTGGCCAAGAAAGCCATTGCAATTTTTGGGTTTCATCAACAGAAACCAAGGATTACCATTCTGTTTTGTTTTTTATCAGAGTACTTTCCGTTTTTTTGCCCTCAATTTTAAAAAAGGGTGTGACAACCTCAAATGGATACGAGGGGGGGGTGCCAGGGTTGTTGAAGGTCTGGGAGAAAGTCTTATGAGGGAAAACTTAGGGCCTGGGAAAAGTTTTGCCTTTGAAAAAGAAGGCTGGGGGATAGATAGCTATGTTTTAAATATTTTAAAAGGGATCATATTGGAGGGGAAAAGTTTTGTTTCCATGGCTTCAAAACTAACAGGGGAAAAGGTTTCAAACTACAGGAAAGAGGGAACATTGGGAAGAACTTCATGACAGTTAGAGTGTTCTGCATTTTGATACTGCCCAGAGGGGGGGTGGAGTCTCCTCTTTGGGGGTTTTTAAGCAGTTTTTGGGAGGGCCATCTGTTGGGGGTATTTTGATGGGATTCCTGCATGGCAGGGGTTTTGGACGGGATGGCTCTTGAGGTTTTTTTTCCAACTCTTTTATTCATGGTTCATATGGGGCAAGTCTTGCCTTGGGCAAAAGACTTTTTAAAAAAACCTCCTTCTCCCCTGGTTTGATTGTGGGGGTAGCGATTTTTCATTTAAAATGTTTTTTAACCAGCAAAAAAGTGTTTCCCCTTGGGGGCTAAAGACTTTCAAAAAAACTCCGCTTCTCCCCCAACGGCCTGATGGGGGGGGGGAAAATGGGGGCCCTTTAAAAAACATTTTTACCACGGGCAAAAGACATTTTAGCTTTGAGACACCGGGGGCTCAAAACCCACTTTAAATGACCCAAAAACGTACCATTTTACAAATGAAAAAAATGCATTGGACAGAGTGGGAACTGGGGGTCAAGTCTACATCTACACTCGGAAACGTGCACTCTAAGAGGTCTCACACATTACTGGCTAATCATTCTTGCAGTTAGAGATGCCCTGGGTTTACTGGCAGGATTGACCTGGTAGGAGGGTCAGCAATTGGGGGGCCTTTTTCTAAGCACTGAACGAAACTGTAGAAAGCTCTTTCCTTTAAGGGCAAACAAGTATAACACCACCCCTTAAAAAATTGTCACTTATTTAAAATTTTAAAGGGAGGGTGGATACCTCATTCTTTTCCAGTCCATTCCGTCTCATTAGGAGGAAAGAGAGGGTGGGAAAAAAGGGCTATAAAGAAATTTTTTGCTGGGGGATAAGAACAAATCTTTAGTGTCTTAACACTGATAGGATTCCTTCGTAGGGATAACGAATCAAACCCTCGACATTTTTCAGCCATGAACAACAATTTTTTGCTTTTTTTAAAAGCTAATTTGGACCTATCAAAGTTGATGCGTTAAGGGGAACCCAGTCTTTAACTGAGGTCAAGAACCAGGGTTATTTTTTTTTACTTATGTTACAACAGCAAATAATGAAATTACATCTTTTGGTAAAAAAAAAAAAAAAAACTTTTACAAATTTTTTTGCATCGGAAAAAGAACTCAAATAAACTGGCAGCAAGCAGAACCCCAAGCATTAAAATAAACCAAACCAAAGGCCACCCTGAATTTCCAAAAATTTCCCCAAATTTCTGTATTCCTTACGAATAATGAAAGGAAACGACTGGGATCCAAAAACCCCTCATTCCCTCTTTTTAATTTTCAAATTTTGGGTTTAAACCAGTTTTGAAAGCTTCCATGGAAGGAATCCCCCAACTATTAAAAATTATCGACCTATTTACAAAGGGTGAGGGAGAAATAGCGCTTATTTTCACCAAGGAAAATTGCTGTAATGTGAGAAGTTTAAATACTTCAGATTTTTCATAAACTATACAAGACCCTTAAAAATGGCTACATTTCCTTAATAAAGTTTCACTGTTGCCCACAAGAAAAAAACCCCTTCTTCAAAGAAAAAAGATGGGAATAATCCTCAGTTTTTTTTGGCCAGGTACTTGTTGTCAGAATTTCAAAAAAAATCATCAAAATGTCTTTTATCGGCGAGGGAAAGGGCTTTCGTGATGGATTTACTATGCATGGATCTTGTAAAATTAAAACATAGAGTTGGAAAAAACCTCGAGGTCATCCACCCAACCCCCCCTGCCATGCAGGAACCCCCACAAGTATCCCTGACAGATGGCATCCACCCTCCCTTAAAAACCTCCAAAGAAGGAAATCCACATGCTCCGGGCGCTTTTTCCCCACTGCCTGACAGCTCTACCGCTTAATTTCTTCCTAATGTTAAACTTGAACTTTTTTCCTGTAGCTTCGTAGTCCTGAAGCCAGGGGAAAAAAAAAATTTCCCCTCAATAAACATCTTTTCAAACATTTAAACATGGCATCTGTCCCCCCTCGCCCCCTTTTCGAAAGGGTAAACATTCCCCTCCCAAACTTTTTTTGATACTTTTCCTTTAACCATTCTGGTCCCCCCTCTTCTAACCCCCAAGGTTTCAAAATCCTTTTAAGGGTGCACAAACAGATACATCTCCAGGGGGGGCGATCCACAATAGAGTGGGGCTACACCTTCCTTTTTCTAACCAGATGGTAACCTTTTAAGACCCAGTCCCCCAAAAGCGATTCAAAAACCACTATTTTTTTTCCCAAATGCCAAACAGAATTTAAACTAATACGGGGGCGTGAAGGGGGTGTTTGGGTCCCACAAAAGGGCTCTGATGCCACCCCTTTGGCACCCGTGCCATAGGTTCGCCAACACTGCTCTAGACACATGCTCTGTTTATCAACCAAAAAACACGTTCTTTCTTGCCGCCACATCCACTCTGACTCAAGTTCATTTTTTGGGCCACCAGACTCCCCGATCCCTTTCCAGGGACATTCCCCGTTGGGGGGTCTCCCATCCAAACCAGGCTATTTATTTTTTTTTTGCCTAGGTGAGGGCCCTCTGAAATTTATTCTCTGTGCTTTGGCCCAGCACTCTAATCTTTCAAGGCAATTTTTGGATTTTCAATTCTATCTCAGGGCAGTGGGGGGAAACCCTTTTCCCCCCCAAATGTTTTTGGACCCAACCCCAAAATTTCCCCAAACCCTTTATTGCAATGACAAAGGACTGGGGGAGGGGTTTTAAAAATCCAAAGGTTTGCCACCACTGCCAGAATTACACACCCCCAAAAATTTGGATGATCTAAAAATTTTAATCATCATACTCTTGATTCCTTTTTCAAGTTTTTTATAAAGATTTTAAGCACGGCCCCAGAACAAAAACCCTAGGGGCCCCACATCTCCCAAGCTGAAGAGAACCATTATGATCTTTTTTGGGGTGTGATCAGTCAACCACAACCTCAAACACATATTCTACTAACTTATTTGTAAGTAAACCAGGGGGAACCCTTTCCCCAAGGTCTTACGAAATCGAGAAAGAAATACCCCAGTGTTCCCCCATCCCCCACCTGAACCTATCAAAGAAAGAGTTTAAAATTTAGTCGGAATGTTTTGTTTTTTTAAGAAACTTGTTGACTGCGGGTATTTATATTATTTATTTATTTATTTATTTTTTTATTTATTTATTTATTTATTTATTTATAAAGCTTTGACAGCATGCTTTTAAAATAATTAAGAGGTCTGCTTAATAATCTGTTCTAAAACTTTCCGGGAATTGAAGCAAGCGACAGCGTAATTATTTGGGTTTCCTTTTTTCCCTTTTTGAAGGGGGGCACAACTTTTGACCTCCTCCAATCTAGGGGGAATTCCCATTTCTCCGGCTTTTCAGATTAAAATTCATTGTATACAATGAAAAAAGTGTCCAAGCACTTTTTACAATATTTTTTTAAAAGCAATTTTGAGTTGTACAAATTTACTGCTCCCCCCCCAAGCTGGACTATTTTTTTTGTTCTGGGTTTGTAATTTTTTGACATAAGGGTCCCCCCCCCCCTTTTTCCAGGTTGGAGACTTTTTTGTGGTAAGGGGGAAAAAAAGGGCCCGTTTTTAAAAACCCAGGGCCAAGGGAAACCTGGGCATTCCCAACAGCAGGAGTTCTAAAAGCTTAAAGGGTTTTTTTTGGGAAACAACACCCTGTTTTTAAAACACCACAAACACACTAAGGCAAAAACTCATCCACCCAAAGGACCCTACCCCCAAAAACACAAAAGGAGCAATATAATATCCAAACTAAACCTTCCAACCTCTAAAATTGTATCCAACCTCACATTTTAAAACTAAACAACCATTAAACAGGAGGATTCCCAAATAGGAGGGGCAACAGCTCAGGACCAAACAGCATGCACCCCACTTGAAGGGCAAAGGGGGCTCATTCAAAGATGAAGGTACACAATTAGACAGAAAGAAAGTTTTTGAGAGAGGGGTCAGGGGAAACCATTCATGTGAGTATTTAAAACCCCTTTTCTCAAAAGATGAGGGGCCCCAGGGACGTCTATTGCCACTTAAACAGCATATTCAACATTTTCCAACAAACAAAAATACTTCAAAACCTCCACCACCATGGCCATAGCTAACAAAGCATAATTTATGGTTTCAGCACCTTACGACTTGTCCACCCATGGGGCCATTTAGACCGTCCACCTAGTAAGGGGGCCCTTGGGCATTTTACGAGCCTATTCAGAACAGGGTGACAAAGGGTTAAATGAACTAAAAAAAGGAGGACCAAAAAATAGCTTTCCTCAGACGATATGTTTTTGGGAGGGTCCTCCCAAGAAAATAAGTCCAGTTTTCATGATCAACTCCACTTTTATAGAGATAACATCAAACCATTTTTGATATCGATAAGGGAAATATGATTAGTGGGGGCTTTTGTCCCAAGAAGCTTGAGCAGGCAATTGGTACTAACCTTTCTCTTGTCCCCATACTGACATCTAGAGGTAACCACCAGCCAAACTTCCCTCTGACCCTTCGCAGTTAGTTGAACACCAGGTCAGATCAAAATAAGCACAAGCGCAGAAGTGGGAGCGACCTGGCATCCAAACGTGACCTAGGTGGTAAAAACCAAAAAACCAAAAAGTGTTCTGCTTAAAAACCCCCAAAATCCCACTTAAAGTAGTCTCGGGGCAGTTTACATTTTTTTAATTACAGATGCAGGCTACACTTCTCCCCCCCCCCCCCCAGAACGGGGTAGCATTTTACCGACTCGGGAGGAGGAAGGCTGGTAAACCCCTGAGCCTTTACCTGGGATTAAACCCCAGTCATGAGCACAGTTTTATTTTTCAGTACAGGCTTTTTAACCACTGCGCCACAGGCCCAAATAAATGTGCAGAGGGTGAAGAGCCTCTTCCTTCTGGCCCCCCCGGGTGCAGCAGGGCAGAAGGGAAATAGGAAAATGGGGGTGCCTTGGCTAAAAGGGATTCAATCGTCCAGCGGAAACTTCTGCACTGTCACTATTTTTTCCTACAGTGGGGAAGATTTACAGATTTGAGGTGTGCGTTTACTTTTTTTTTGTGTCGCAGCATTTGTGACATGAAAAAAAACAATTTAACCCATGTCACATGCTACACTTGATTTTCAGGTATTAAAAGCTTGAAAAGAGGGGTTCAAAGGGTGAAAGGTTGGGGGGGGTCTTTTAGCCCCCCCCCCCTCCCAAACCCCCCAAAACAAAACAAGCAAAGGGCTTTTTTGGAAAAATTTACCGCTAAAACATTTAAAAAACTAGGCCCTCCTATCATACAAGTGAGAGTCTGGGTATTTTTTCCCTGGGGCGGGGGCCCATTCTGGTTTAAAACTAAACAAACTTTTACGTCTATATTTGCAGCTCCAAAATACTGGGGCAGCACAATGGGGGTTTCCCCCTCATTCTACAAGGGGCTTTAAATTCTATTTTGGCAATTTCTCCTCGCTCTTTATTTTCACATAAAATTGTTTTCTTTTAAAATTGGGTACTGTTGAATTTTCCTCTTCCCCCTTTTTTTATATTTTTCAGTCCCCAACTTTCTCTGGGTTTGGGAAGGTACCACAAAATCCTTTGGGAACACGCAACGTCGATGCAGGGGGGGGAAAGGGGGGGAAAAAAGAGCGTTTTCTGGTTGAAAAGTGGCTAAGTGAAGGTTCCCCCAAAAATTCATAATAGCACTCCCTCAAAACCTTTCACTTATACAGCCAAAAGCCCCGCGCATTTAATGCTGGGAAAACCAAACTCTAAGGGTTGTGGGATTTCCCGCCCCCTTTGGGAGGAAGCAATTTGGGCTAGGGGGGAAAAATACAGCAAAACCCCCGTTTGCTAGAGATTCAAAACCCCTTTTGGGTTTGTCTGAAAAACGCAGGTTTCTCTTTATTTTTTTTTTAAAAGGAAAATGCACCTGGCCTGGTAACCTTTCAATTTTAAATGTCTTACTT
>JAWVWN010000618.1:0-50720 GCA_037367305.1 Phrynocephalus vlangalii
AAAAGGAAAAGGAAAAGAAAAAAAAAAAAGGGGAAAAGAAGAAGGGGGGGAAGGGAAGAAAGGGGGGAAGAGGAGAAAAAAAAGAAAAAAAAGGAAGGGAAGGGAGGGGGAAAAAAGGGGAAAAAGAAAAAAAGAAAAAAAGGGAAGAAAATTTAAAAAAAAAACAAAGAAAGAAAGAAATAAAGAAATAAAGAAAAAAAAAAAGAAAGAAAGAAAAAAAGAGAGGGGGGGGGAAAAAAGGAAAAAAAAAAAAAAAAAGGGAAAAAAAAAAACCCTTTTTTTTAAACCCTTTTTTTTTCATGTAGTAGCCCTCGGGCATTTTGGGCCGGAAAAAGTAACCTTCCCCTGTTCAAAGTGGACAACCCGGTAACAAAAGGCAGGATGACCAAAACTCACCGGGGCGGGCTGACCCCAAAACATCCATTAGCACAGTGGTTCCCAAAATTTGGGGCAATCCACTTCTTGGACGCAACTCTTGGGAACCCGGGCCAGCCGCTACAGTGGGGGTTTTTGGGGGACTTGCATACAAAACACCAGGGTTCCCAAAGGGTGGGAACCCCAAGTTGCCATACATATTTGCACAACATTATTTTAACGGGGTTTTTTTTTCCCTTGTGTTTCCCAGCAGCAAATATTCAGAAAAGCACCCTGCTGAACCAGCTGGGTACAGGAAAAAATTAAGTGAGAATTATGCAAGGTGGGTGAGACAAGGAAATTTTCTGGAAACTGAGGACAAATGATTTAGGGTCACGGGGCAGCAATTGCAAAATTTTAAATATGGGCCTTGCCGGTTCTGATGGGTATATTCTGTGTATTTGTTTTTTTTCCAGGGGGAAAACCCCCTCCCCAACCACCTGAATAAAGGAGGACTGAGTTTTGTCACATACATGTCCCTTGTATAAAGGGAATTAATTCGTTCCAAATGAATTATTTTAAGAAATTTTTCCTTTTATAAAAAATTTTCCCATGGGAACTTTGAAAACAGAGTGACCCTTTTTTATGTTGTACATTTGGCCCCATAGGCGTTTAAATTTAAAGCCATTTCCCCTATCTCAATAATTTTTTTTGTTTTAAAATTTTTATTTTATAAAAACCTTTTGTTATAAAAGGGGTCCACGTACACACAAAAACACTCTTCTGCCCTTTTCTCGACCCATTGTGTAATTGCCTTTTTGACATTCCTTTCTGCTTCCTCACCTTAAAAGTGCATACCTCGGGAGGCCCCCGGAGCCCCCCCCCTCTTCCCGGTTTTCTGAAGGGGGTTTGAAATTTCTTCCAACCGCTTAGCGGCTCAAGGGGTTTCGCCAATGAGGAATCAAAGGGGGCGGCTGGAAGCAGGACAGGCAGCGTAAATCACCCCCCCTCCTCCCCCCCCATCCCACCGATCCCTTTCAAAAGCCCCATTAGGGGCGGGGGAGGGAAACAGGGAAAGGGGTCTTTTGCCCCTTTTTGCTGATCTTTACCACCCAAATCGGTGCACTCGGCCCTTCCCCCCCCTTGGGAAGATCCTGGCACGACTCGTGGGGGGCATGGGTTCCCATCCCCAACCAAACCACCCCCCCACCCCGCGACCCTGGGAGAACCCAAAGCGAGGCGAGCCTCACGCCTGCTCTCAGCCCCCTCCGGGGCCCCCCCAAGGGGACAGGCACAGGTAAAAGGTCCCACCCCCGGGATTGTTTCTGCCCTTCCGCTCGCAAGCACCGCCGGTAGCGTCTGCAGGGAGACCTCCCGCTTGTAATTCTAAACCGGGCCTGGGGGCATGTGTTGAAAAAAAAGGGGGAAGCGAAAGTTGCGGAGAAATTTTTCGGGAACCCTCGGCAATCCATAGTATCGAAAAAGCGAGGAGGGGGGGAGGGGAAAGGAAGGGAAAAGGGAAGCGGGAGGGGGGGGGCGCTTCAGACTGCCTGACTGCCACGGGGGGCAGGGGATCCGCAGCTCGGACGGCGGGGGCAAGGCCCCCCCCAGCCCCTGGCCCTGAAAAAAGAGGCGGGACCGTTGGGAGCGCATGCGAAATCTAGTCGGTCGGGAGGCCACGAGTCCGCCTGTATTCCCCCCCCCCCCCCGTTTCTGCTTCCCTTCCCTTCGGGGGATTCGATGAATCCTCCAGAGAGCGCGGGCGATCCAATACAGGCAGCTTAGGGGGAAGGGCATTTCTCCCCCTCCCCTCTCCCTCTCCCTCCCCCCTCTCTCCTCTCTCTCTCCCTCTCCCCCTCTCCCCCCCCCCCCCCCCCCATTCACAGAGAACAAAGTTCGGGGCTGGAAAGCAAAGGTTTTGGGGAATGGCTTTGGTCCTTTTCCTCACCCCCCCATCATTCGGGGGATGCCCAGAAACAAAATTTTTTTGGGCCCCTTCCCCCACCCCCCCCGAGCCTTTCCCCCAATTTCTCCTGGGGGCTATCCAGTTTGGGCCCTTTTCCGTCCGGGCAGTTTTTTTTTTTATTCCTGAATTTTGCAACCCCATCCCGCTATAGTAATTGTTGTGAGCGTACCAAATTGGAAGGACAAAAATGCAGGCAAGCTCTCACATTTTTTTAAAATTATTACTGAGATTTCTTATTTGTGTCCATGGTCCCCCTTTTCCTGCCCTTAATTATCTTTAAAAAAAAGAAATAAATTTGTTAGTTTTTGGGTTCTGTTCCAGGTCTTCCCACCCTTTTTTAGGCCACACGGGCCCTTTAAAGGGAGCATGCCAATGTTCCAACAAAACCCTTCACTGACAAAACTCGAGTCCCTTTTTTTGCCCGGGGGGGCATTCGTTTCTGAACTTTAATTCACCCAAAGTTCACTAACACCACAAATAATGGGAAACCCAAAGGGTTTGGACTTCTTTCTTGGAAAGGGATTTTAGAAGCAGTCAATACCTTTTTGCTAAGATGCCTTTTCATTTCTCCCAATTTAGTCTGCAAACCCACCCAAGAAAATTTTCCTATAAAGGGGCAATTCACTGGCTGCATCCTTAAACACCCAGAAACAGTATTTCATCTTTGGGATTTTACACAACAAATCAAACTCCACAATGAAGACAGACCTTGGATGCCAACTTTTTGCATGGGTACCAAAATTATGTCGTCCCAAGTAAAGGAAGAGGGGCAATTTGGCCCATTTAATACTTGAACAAAAAGACTAAAACCAAGCAAAAAACCATAAAAACCCCAAAAACCATTAAAATCAGCCAGGGGCTTCACAACTCCATTTAACCACCAATCTTCTCCAAGAAAGAAAAATAAACTGGGTACAACCGTAGATGCACAGGTCAGCTTCTGAGGAAAGGGGGTTTGAAGGTTGAGAATTTTTACACTTTTAAACACTCACAGGGGGGCCAAATCACCCCAAAGACCCGAGTAAGATTTCCCCTCTCTGTAAAGCCCAAGGACACACAAAAAAAAATAATTCCTCTGATCGGATGCTATTGCCTTCAAAACCTCTTTTTGGCGGGGACTCTCGGGGAGAAGGGCTCCTTTGCTCAAAAAGGACACTCCCAACTAAAAAACATGCAACCGCACCTGTTTCAGTTTATCCGGATAAAAATGACACACCCTCACCATTTTCTTCTTTTTGGGGTTAAACACTGGCTCCCTTCTATAGTTTGTCTTTTTAAAATTTTAAATAAAATTGAAACTCACCAAATGTTTCACCCACCAGCTTAGGGCCACAGAAATTGGGGTCAGCTGACAAACACACATTGTCTGAACCAAAGCAGCCTCATAGGGCCTCATTTCAGATCCCCAATCAGGAGGCTTTCTCACCAATACATTAAGTTTGGATTGAAACCCCACGTGAAAACCAAAAAACATTGTTTTTTTTAAAGTCCCTCTCCGAACTGTATAACTTCCCTTTTAAAGGGAAACTGTCACCAAAGCAACATTAACCTCTTGCTCACCCCCCCCTTTTCTCAATCTTATGTTTTCATGCTAAACAATGTATCCGCTGCACTTTCGGGGCTTAAAACTGGCAGCCCTCCTGCTTTACCCCAAGAAAATCTTAAAAACAGAATGCACATTTGTCGCCTTTAAGTTTTAAATAGCCTCAGCAAAAAAAGGGTAAAACTTTACAGACTTTCACACTGATTCACCTTCTTATAAAACTTGCATTGTTCTTTTTTATTCTTAATGTTTTTGTTTTTTTTTGTTGTTACTATACAAGTGTTCCAGTATTTTCTGAAAAAATAGAGAATTTGTAGTGTGTGCCATCAGTTTTTGGTGGGGTGCATCTAACATCAAAAGAGCAAGATTCTCTCCCTATCCCTGCGTGATTATATAAAACTTTTTACTTTTTAACTTTTTTTGGCAAATACAAATAGAAGTGGGACTTTTTTGGCTTTTAATTATATGATTTACATGCATGTGTCCTGGAATTTTTTTTTTCAAAGTAGCTTTTCCTTTTTCTTTATTTAATAAATAAAAACAAACATGCACAAAAAATGTAAAAAGTGCAGTGACTTTTATAATCTTTTTAAAAAATGTTAGAACCTTTTCAAGGACTCCAACCGGTTAAATAAACATATGTATGGAAATATTTTTGTTTGTTTTTTTTTTTTTGGAACTTTAAAATTGAATGATGGGAAAAGTGTAAATACCTCTTGTAATCATTTAAATCCCCATAATCCAAAAAACCATATGGGGATACTGTTTTGTGAGCCCCCCCCCCCCAAAATGTTCCTTCATGCTGATGGGGATATAATCATTAAAGTACCCTTGTGATTTTTACTTTATCATGGTATTATAAATGTTGCATCTAGACACAACAGCCCTAAAACGATCCGGAAATTTCCTTGAACATGGCCCATTGTTTTCGTGGATCTAACCTGTCATACTGTTCTGTTTCAGAAAGCCATCAAGACCACTAACTTGTGAAACTCAAATGTGTAAAAACCAGATCATGTCTGTTTTCCATCCCTGAAACACCTGTCGTCGGACCTCTAGGGGTTTCTGCAGTTCTGACTTCCATAATACAGTGGTTTACCTTGTAAAAGGGAAATTTAAAATTCATTCCAAATAAAAATTATGTTAACAAATTTTCCTTTATACAAATTTCCCATAGAAGCTTGAAAAGGGAGTAAACCCATTTTTTTTTTGTAGTTTTGCACCCAGGGATTGTTAAAAAAATTTCCCTATCTCCAAATTTTTATGTTTAAAAAATTTTTAAATTTTATACAAACTGTTTTTTTTATACTGGGGTCCACTGCATGACTTTTTTTAATCTGGATTATTTCTGTTCACTTTGACTATTGGGCCATGCTACTAAGCTGAAAACACCCGGACCATTGGTCAGCCCCCCAGTCCTTTTAATAAACCCTGTATTATGGACACCACAATGCTGAATGTAACCCACCACTACAGAAGCACCACCAGGTGCGCTTCTTTGTATGTAGTAAGCAAAGGGTTTCGTTTTTTCCCTACTTTCTTGGTGAGAGGACCTAATAAAAAATTCTAGCATAGGCTGAAGACCAAATAGTACTGAAAAAGGGGCCCTTTTGAAGACACTTTTGGAGGACCGAATCTGATTCAAATTAAAAAAAAAAAAAAAAGAGAGAAAGATTTTGCTAAACATTATGAAGAACTTTCTGTCAAGGGCTTTTGACACAGAATGGACAGCACTGGAGAGGGGGAATATCTTCTTTGGGGAAATTTTAATCAATTTTGGGAACCATTTCTCAAGGATGTTTTAGCTATGGATTTTTTGCATTGGCCGGGGCTGAATTAATACCCCGGGAATCTTTTTGGGGAAAAGATTATTCTTTCCCTCTCTCACAAACACCCATTCTTTAAAAAATGTGATTGGAACTACCAAAAAAGTTTTGCAGGAGTAAAGGAACAACTCTGCACATCTTATATGATGCCCCCTTGCTTGCTTTCCTGTAGTTCTTTTGCTTTAGAAATTTTTGACCAATCAAACTCTTTTTCAAAAAAAAAAAAGAATCCAGTAGCCATGACTCAACTTCCAGACTTTCCAACACTGTTCGGTTTGAAGCCCCAAATAAAATCTAAACATTCAAACTCTTTACTAACTGATCAAATCATATGTAAACAATCAAGAGTATGTTTGTTGATGATCATGAACTTTTTTCTGTTTTTCCCTTCCTACCTCTAGGGAAAAGGGAGGGCAACTGAGTGAAAAAACCCCCCCCTTAGAACATTTGAGAAAAATGAAACAATAAATGTCAAAAAAAACTTTTTACTTCCAAAACTTTTGGCCGGGTAATTCTTTGCTCCCCTTAAAAATTTCACAGCAAGTGGGGGCCTGTAAGGGGGAATTAGCATCGGGGTAAAACTGCCTTTGGGGAAATTGGTGGAGAGGGGACTAATTTTATTTTCCTGACATGTACCAAAGGTAAGTACAAAAGAGGAAGTCAAAGCTTTGAAAATTTCCTGTTTGGGGTCATCCTTCACAATTTCATTTGATTAAATCACGGAACAACCAAGCAAAAAGGTTTTTTATGCCATCATCAGGCGAGCATTAGCAATACTACTAAAATTTAGAACTATATTCAACTGCCCTCAAAAATATCCAACTTTAAACTAGTAAATTAAGACTGGCAATATAGGCCTTTTTCTAGAACCACAACCTGTAATCCAGACACCTCTGGTAAACCCTTTTGCTTTGTTTTTTTTTTAGATACCAAAAAACTGCATGATGAAAAACTGGACAGCCTTTTGAAAAGGGGGATTGTGGGGGGGGGAAAGGGTATGGAAAAGGATTCCTTATTTTATCACCCCTTTGGGCCCCTACCATGATTGTCGGGAAAAGACTGACAATGGACGCCAGAGTATCATTTGGATTGTTTTCCTTTACAGGATCCGATTCCTTTTGTGTCTGCCATATGACTATGGCCGGGGCCCAAAAAAGTTTTCCCAAAAATCGGGAAAAGATAAATGTGTTCGGGGTGCATGCACGAGGACTTCCATTTTTTCATTATAGGTTTTTTTTAACTCTCTCTCTCTCTCTTCTCTCTCTCTTCTCTCTCCCTCTCTTCCTCTCCTCTCTCCCAACACACACACACACACACACCCCACACACACACACACACACCACACACACCCCACACACACACACACACCGAAAAACCCGGGTCTACATATATAAGCTTTAAAAGGAAGAAAAACATATTTTGGTGCCACACAAATTTGATGTCCTTTCATATAAAATTTACTTTTTACAGTAATTTTTTGTACATATGTGACGGGAAAAGGTAATGAGGGCATAAATGTTAGAAAAAAAGGGAAAGGCGGGGAAAGAAACTAGAGAAGTAAGGGATTTATTTGGATATTCATTTGGTCTTGAATCGAAATAGAACCCCATTTTTTAAAAAAACGACAAGGCAAGGGTGGCTTTGGAGACTGAGCAGAGGGGAAAGTCAAAAAATTTGAAGGGAGAAAAGGTAGGTTTAAGGATTGGTTGAATTAAAAACCAATAATAAACATTATTTTTTAACACTTATTCTAAAAAAAACTTAGTTGTTCTTTCAAACTGATTTTAAACTAAACTTAATATCTGGGGCGGGCATGGGGAAATGAAGAAAAAACCCACACACATAGGACATCAAACTTGCGGGAAGTGAAAGATAATAAAAAACAAAAAAAATTAAGAAAATAAAATTTTAAAAAAAACACTTTTATTTCGGGGATTCCCCAAAATATCTTTTGATAAACAAATGGCGGTTGAACATTGTATCAAGCAGGGGGATTTAGAGAGTTCTCCTTTTTAAAATAATTTTAAATTTTTTAAATTTAAAAGGTTCAGGAAAATTTTTGGACCTCCCCACACCCCCAATACCTATATGTAAAACCTACCTATGTTAGAAACATACTTCCCTACTGTGAAAAAGTGGTGATTTAAAATCCCTCTACATATTTAAGACACTGGGCTAGGGAGAGGGGTTGTGTCGGTTAAGGAAAAATGATACTTTGTCCCTTTTTGACGTATTTTCCTCTCTCTAAGAACCATTATAGACAGGGGTTTGGGAAATAGGGTTTTTCCGTTGCTGGTGACTTAAAGGCCTACACCAAAACCTTTGGCCACACCAAGGGAGGGGGGCAGGAGGGGGGCAGGGGGGGGGGGGGCGGGCAGCGAGGGGCGATGCGACGGCGGCGGGCGGCGGGGGACGGCGGCGGGGGGTGGTGGGGGGCGGCAGGCTTCCATCCCCCCTCCATTTTGGGCCGTAGGAAACTGCCTATTCACCTTAATGGAAGCCCGGCCCTGCCCATGACCTGGGTTTTAACATCTTTTCAAAATAAATGAATCAAAAACCCATTTTGCTTACAAATGAAGGTTTTGAAACGATAGGAACTAAAACCTGCATGTCATAAATTTTTATCCTACATAAAAGATCCTTCGGGTTATCTAGGTATGGAACCCCAAAAGGGTTCACCATTTTTTTTTTTGGGGGGTTCCTGGGCTTTGCAATTTGCCCGGGCAGGATGGCTCTTCTCCAAAAGCACAACCAAAGATGTAAAACCCAGAAGGGCAAGTCCATAACCAAAATGATTAATACAATTCACCACAATCATACCATCTTCTGTGACTGCACCAGACTACTTTTTGAAATTTTTCCATGCCCCATTTTAAGAAATTTTTTTCTGGAGTAAATTTGGGGCACAGCCAGCTGGGAAAAGGCCACACGGCGTTTATTCCAAAATCCCACACTATTTATGACTATGGGGGGGTTCAACATACCATAAAATTTAAAAGAAGTATTAACCATAATAAGGGGGTGTACGCTGGCATCTTCTTTTTGCCTTGGGGCATTAAAAATACTATTTAGTGATTGCAGTATAATCACCTGCATTTTCCGGTCTGTATTTGGAGCACTGTAACACAAATGGATAGTGCAAAGGATTCTTCAAAATGCTTGATCTATAAGGTAAAAGGTGTTGCAAAAAAGAGGCCCTTTCATATCCAAAAACCACATGAATCATGGTAAGTTGTCAATCTATTTATTTAATTTATTTATTTTTTTATATTTATTGACCCCCGATTTCCCCAAAAGGAACTCGGGGCGGTTACAACCGTCACCAAACGCAACTCCCCAAACTAAAAAACCCATAAATCACAAATACAAAACAAAAAATTAAAAAAAATAATAAAGTACAAGTCAAATGAAAATTAGTAAAAAATACTAAAAAAAACCCCAAGTAAAAAAACCCACACACCCACCAAACAATCAATCGGGCAAGAGGAATGGTCCCAGCATTTAAAAAAAAATCACAATCACATCAAAATTAACAATGTGCCAGAGGCCCCAAAGCTTGCCCTAAGACCCTTTTTAAGGGCCCTTATAAAACCGACAATGGGGAAAAAAAATGGAAAAATCTCGCAAATTTTTGCCTGTCATCCCTTGGGCAGGGCCAGCAACTTCTCTGTATGGGTCCTTTTTAGTATATGTGCTGCCGAAGCGAGATTTTCAACAGAAACAATTTACAGCTTTTTTCACTCTTCATTTTTTTTTTTATAAAAACTTTGGTGAGGATAAACGGACACTTTAAAAGTGTGTGAGCTTTTGAAATCATTTGTGAAAGAAAATCAGGAAGAAATTAGGATAATTTAGAGAGGTAAAGTAAAGCCTGGGGTTGGGGGTGGTGGATCCACATATCTCTATGGGGGTGCTAATATCCCTCCCCTCTTGCCGCTTTTTTTGTGGGGAAAGGGATATCCAGTAAAAATTTACTTTTTTTGGGGAGGAAAGGGAAATGGACTTACAATCCATTGAGAGAAAAGCCTGTCAGTTGGTCTGGTTTTTTTAGGTTCCCAGGTAAATAAAAATAAAATTTTTTTTGTCAAAAAAATGTTATATTTTTTTTATTTGTAAATATTTTTTTCCCTTTTTTCCCTTTCATGCAGTCGATATAATCTCTTGCTTTTTTTTTGACCCCACAGCATTCTCCTTTTTTTCTCAAGGAAACAATAATTATGCTTCTAAACAAAAATGGATGGATTTTAGTTAGGGTGCAGGAATACTGTGCATTTGCTGCAAGAGACCGCTTACAATTAAAATAAATTTTTTACCTGCATCCACCAGGGGCACAATTCTGGTAGCACCATTGCATCATGACATGATGTTTAGAGGGGAAACGACTTAGGGGTATTTTTCCTTTCCCCGTTTCCGTTACTCTTTTTCCGTTACCTACGGAAACTAAGGGGAATTACTCCCCCAGACTTAAAGCCGAACCAACGAACGAAAAATTTTTTGGTCTGATTTGTCTGCTTGTTCCCTTGCATCACGAGATCGCGCGAGCCAAAAACGCGGCAAGAAAAAAAAGTTTTAAAATTAAAAAAAAACCCTTTTCCCCCGCCGAAAAGCAGGCGGAAAATCCTGCCGTGCCCCCAAGGCACCTACCGGGGGGGGTTTGTTTCTGGGGGCCCCGGGCTCCCCCCTCACCCCCCCCGTCCGGGGCTCCCTTTTGTGGAACTCGCCGCAGGCTCCACCACAAAAACCCCATCCCCGCCGCCGCCGAAATTAAAAGCCAAGAAAGCGGAAAGGGAGGGCACGGGAAAAAAAATTTTAAAAACCTCCCCCCCCCTTTCTCCCGGGCCAAAAAAGCAGGGGGAAAAATGCCTGCTTACTAAGGGCGCAGGCACCTACCGGGGGGGGGGTTTGGTTTCTTGAGGGGGGGGCCCCCGCCCCCCCCCCTCCAGGGCAGCCACTCGCGAGCGCCAACGCCAGCCATGGGGTGGGGGGCGGGATTTCCAAAATGGGGGGGCAAACGCATATTTTGTTTTTGAAATCGTGGTCCAAAAACCCAACACAACAAAAACCCGGCGAAAATTTATAAACTTGAATTTTTCCAGTAGCGTGGGTTTTTTTTGCAACAAAATGTCTCCTCCTCCCTCCCGTCCCCATTGATTTTAATTTTATTTTTATTTTATTTACACCTGCGCAATGAGGGCTTTGGGAAAATCCAGCCTTTGGGGGAGTGGACAACCATGAAAATTTTTGGGGACCCACCCCCCCATCCAGGCCATTTGGCCATAGACTTCGGGATGTCCCCAAAAAGCCCCCTAAAACCCCCTACCCTAACCCTAACCTTGACTCTCCCCCATAACTCACAGACTGTCTTCTTATGGGGTCAAGAGGCACCCAGAGTGCAACCCACTAGCCCACCGAAAACCTTACCCTCACTAGCCTAACCCACCCTTGCACAAGCCACCTTAAAGCCAGATCTACTTGCTTGCATTGCACTACCCAGCAAGTACAATTCCCTTTCTTGTAGACAGGTGGGGGAGCCTTGTGCAGGGAAGGTATGACCCTATCATCACTCTCACACTGGTCTCACTCGCACATTATGTTATGAAATACCATATGGCTATTGCATAATTTTGCACAGCAGCACGTGAAAAAGGGAGACCCCCATGTAAGGGCCCTCTTGGAGCCTGTTTCCCCCTTCCTAGGGCAGGAGCACCCCGGTGCTTCCCGAGCCCATTTTCCCCTTAAAAGCAGCCCCAAGGAGGAAAACCCACCCCACAGAGGTCCTCCAGGACCCGCCCCCCCCCAAAAAACCATACTAACGACAACAAAAAAACGAAAAAACAACTGACAATTTTTGCGAATTTTTCGCGAAAACCGGAAACGACCTAAATGGGACTGGCCCAACTAACACAACCAAAAAATTTTTTTTCAAGTCGTGCCCAACTCAAATTGTGTTAATCACATGAACGGGATGCTTGCGATACTGAGCTGAGAGTGGATTATAGAAGCACCAAAAAGGGGGGTATTAAGGGTATAAACACTCCAACCTGTGTGTGTCCAGACGGTATGGAAAAAGTCCTTCCTTTTTGATTGCAACAAAACATAAAATTTATGTCTGTATCCTATATATTATACATTGAATAACAGACCGAAACCCCTTTTGAACAAACCCATCTATGCAACACAGCTTTTTTAAATTTGCTGCTCTGAAAAGTTACATTTTGACTCCTGCCCCGAAATCCTTTTTATCACCAAGTACATGGGGATTTCTGGAGTTAATCTTTTCAAAACCTCACCGAAAGGGCCCCAAAATCCTGCCATTCTAGATGTGTCCTTCAAAATGCCCATCTAAACAAGGGGACCTTTTTTGACAATTGTAATCAAATAAATCATCCACATTGCAAATCAGTCTTTTTGCCCCAAAATTTTAAAAAAAAATGTTCAGCCTTTGCATTAACAAATAAAACCCAAAAGCTGAAATACCCAAATAAAAATGACTAAGTTTTTTCCCCCCCTTTTAAACTGCAAAGTCGGGAGCTTTTTTCCAAAAGCAAAGTTGCTGCTTTTTTAAAAAACCCATAGGCTTAAACCCCAGCGGGGGGTTTATAAATTTTTGTGGGAAAAACCCCCCGGGGAACCCCCAATCTGTGAGGCTTGGAAAGTTGCTTCCCCAAATTTAGGAAATTTAAACCCCCGGGAACCCCTTAACTTTTAAGGTTTTGAGGTAGATGGGGGAAACCCCCAGCAGGAAAGCTTAACCAGCAACCCCCCCCCCCCAAGGGGTTGGAAAAATAAAGACCCGACAAGTGTTCTTCTTGTGCAAAATGGAGCAGCCTCCTCCTCCTTTACTTGATTCCCCTTATCTTTTTTCCCCCGATTTTTTTCTTCCCGCACCCCAGCAGGCTGTTTTATTTGAAAACCACATGACTACAAATCCCATATACTTTGCATAATTTTTTAACCAATTAAAAATACACATCACGTAATCCCTAAATAAATTACTTTTTTTGTCTAAATTTTAAAACACACGAGCAGAGAGGAAGCAAACTAAGCGCATGTGTGAAATTACCGGGGAACTGATCAACCATGTAATTTCACCAATCACAAGGTTTTTACCTAAAAGCAACTATTGGTTTATATATCAATTTTTACCTGATTAGACAAACGATGTTTTTTAAACCTCCCCTGCTAGATTTTCTTTGCTTATTAAGGGACCCAATGCAAACATCCGGGGAAAGACCTACACATGCAGGCTACATATTGCCCCCCCCCCCATAGCTGGGTACTCATTTAACGATCTCAGAAAGAGGAAGGCTGAGTGAATTTTGATAAACAACCTGAATTGAACCCCGGGTCATGCACAATTACAGGTGCAGTAGAGCAGGCAGGAGGCCCCTAACAGTTTTTAAACTCCCTCCTCTCTCTCCCCCCCTCCTCCCCCTCCCCTCTCCCTGTGTTGTGTGTGTGGTGTGGTGTTTTGTGTGTGTTGTGGTGGTGTGTGGTGTGTGTTGTGTTGTGTGTGGTGTGTGTGTGTGTGTGTTCTTCTACTTTTTTTTCTTCCCCCATATTTGTACAGCCAACCCGTAACTCCAGAGTACAGTAGTTAAAAAGGGGTCTGTGTGCACAACACCTAAAAATTTTAAAAGTGCTTACAAAAATGTTGTAACTATTGAAAGAATCCATGTGAGGACTGCATTCCCCTGAGCAGTTTAGAGTAAACCCTCTTTCTATTTCTTTTCACCCACACATGTTCTGGTTAAAGCAAGAGCCGTAAATGGGGACAGGGAATCACATTCCTGTCTTGTGTGACTTCAAGTAAAACAGGAAACTTTAATTTTTGAAAAAAACAAAAAGCCCCCCCTGTTGCCACTGCCATGGTAAACCTTTTTGGGCCCCCTATTCAGCTATAAAAAGGACTAAAGCCATGGGGTGAGGGGGAGCCAGAACTGATAGGAGCAGATTTACACCTTCCGTGACCAAGCAAATCCAAAAGGTTTAACGGGGGGGTTTTGGGATTACACCAAGACCACAGTGACCAAGAAGTGGGAAACCCCAAATTATAGAACATTTCCCTCTACTTCCTACTTTTTTTAAAAAAAAAGGGGAAGTATTGCTACTGAAAATTTTAATTTGATTCCTTTTGGAAAAAGAAAGAACATTCCCTTTAAAAGCTTGATTTTTATGCAATGACTGAATGTGAAGTTTTGAAGAGTTAGCTATTGTTGACAACAATTTATCCTTCAGCGCGTTGTCCCGGAGCACAAGAGCTACATACACCGGGAAAAACCACTAAAAAAATTTTTCAGCTCTGGACAACGAAAGGGTTCTTTTTTGCACTGTACAAGGTTAATTTTTCTTTCTACCCCACTCAGATTATAACCGTTTTAAACCTCATCCACCCTCTGTCTCTGAGGTAATCCTCGTGAAGGAGAAGAAGTGTATAAAATTTTGTTCAAAATTTTGGGTTCTCTCATTCCTGAATAGTTGTGTGCACCCTTTAAAGTTGTGGTTTCTTTGTCGGGAATGACTTTAATGATAAAAAAATTTGCAGTGAAAAGACTGAAATTTGGGAGGGAGATAAAGATGGAGTTCTGCTTTTCCTGTAAAAGGGAATCCTGATTTCTTAAAAATTCAACCCTAGCGTTCCCTGCGTTGGTCCTTTGGAGGGCTGCATCCTTGTTTTTTTCCCTGGCGTTCCAGAAAAAATAACACCACAAGAAGGATTCATGCTGTTAAAATACTAAAGCTTTCTATAAAAAGTAAACCAAATAGCCCTAAGTCCTATAAAAAACAAAAAATCTATAGTAAAGGGACAATGGGACACTGTCCGAAACGAAATAAAGGGGGAGCACAGAAAGGACTGAAGGATGAGAAAAAACGGGGTTTCTTACAATCATTTCGAAAACTATTATTTTGCACTACTTTTTAAAAAAAAAAAAATTTTGTTGTTTTTTATCGCTTTTTTTAAATTTTGATAATTTTACATTTTCTACCCAGCTCCGGGGGCCGCCACAAAAAGTGGGACAGGGGGGCATGTGCCTCAGGGCCTTGCGGGTGGGGGGACCAAAAACGAAAATAATAGTTTTTTGTGCTTTGTAACACAGGGGCCAATCTGAATTTTGAGTCATGGCAACTGGACTTCTTTTTTGAGAGTTTTAAATTTTCACTACTCACCCAAGCAGTTTCGTCATCGGGGAAAGTTAATGGGAGCCCTCCATTTTATAGTTCACTTGTTTTTCACTCACCCGGTCTGAATGTTCATAAGTTGGACAGGGGCCAAATAGACTCGTTAGGGGAAAGGGCCCTAGGGGTACTAAAGTTAGGCTGGCAACGGGGACTTTTTTTCTTGAGAGTTTTTGAAACTTTCACTGCTCATCCAACGGCTCGCCAGAGAGAGCAAAAAGTTTCAATCTCTCAGAAAAAAAGTCCATTTGCCATGAATCAACCTCCAGAAAACCACCGGGATACTGAGAATTTTCACGATATTTTGGGGGGGGGGGGGCATAAAAATCCATATATTTTCCCCTAAAAACCGGGAACTTTCCCAATTTGGGAAAACATACTTTACTATTTTTAAAACGTATTTTCCATTGTTCCATCACTATATGCCGGGAATGATGAGAGATTAGACTGAACTTTTGGGAAAGGGACTGTTTTGAGGAATTAAAGGTCAATTTGACTTCCTTTGCACTTCCGCACCCCACTTCCCTGCTGCATCATAAAAGGGGACATCGCTGGTGGACCTCGCCGAATTAAAAGACATCATCAAACCAAAATTTTTTGTGACTGGCAAGAGCACAAGCTTGTCTGTCCTCCTTTATTCACAAATTATATACTAATTTTCCTAGTTTTTTTAGAACTATTTAATTTTTGGTTTTCACAAACCCTAATTGCTTTTTAAATGGGTAAACCTTTAATCTTCAACTTTTGTTTAAAAAGGGGGGGGGTCAATTAAGGTTGGCACTAATCCCTTAATTTTTTTCTTTATCAAAAAACAAACCTGAAAAAACACCAAAATCCAAAAATTTTTCCCGGGGCCGAGTTGTCTCCTAATTTCCAAAGGCATGTTTGCCCATCCCTTAAAAACAACAACAACGTAACTTAATCTAGCTTTTTTTGAAAACATGAAGTTTGCACTTGGCACCAAACCTCATATAGTAGAATTTATTTTGCAGACATGCGGTGAAATGCTCGGGCAACCCCAAAAAAAAGCCGGTTATTTTTAAAGGGCGCGTGCGACATTTGTTTCTTTTCAACCCAAATTTTTGATGTACTGTTTAATGAATCGCTTTTACAGAAAGGGGACATTAACTCCATTTCCTTCGGCGGGGACTGAAATAACATTGAGTTTTGAACTCAAAAGCTTCGATACGTTGTTCGGGATAAAATTTTACATACTTCATGTGACTGGGGAGGGTTTTTTGTGTGCAGGGCATCGCTATGTTTTTTTACTTTTTGGGATACGGGCCCATATTCCCCTTAAGACTCTGAGATATGTAGTTGTTTTTTTAATTTGGGCACATACTCCTTATCTAGTGATATTTTTTGCCTTTTGTATGTATGCTTTTTTTTATGCCAAAAAGGGTCTTGACTACATAAACTGCTGTTCAAAATATCGGGGTCCCCAAAGGTTTGGGAACCATTGTTCCAAAAATGACCAATGTTTTTTTTTGTTTGTTTCAACACCATGTGTCCCCCTTCTCCCTGAAACCCCCCTGTCCTCCACAACCAAGACAACATGACTGCTCAAGAAAACGTTTTGTTGCTATTGTTTAAATAAATGTCTTTCATAATGTTTGCTCTCCCCCTTCGACGTTTATTTCGTTTGATGGATCATAAGCATTGGAAAAGAAGCTTTGAAAGTCAAAACTTTAGCAATCAAATTTTGTGATCTTGGACTTGGTAAAACAAAGTAAGCCCACTTACACTTTGTACAATGAGAATGAGGGCAGAATCATCCTGCATGTCTCCAAAATAAAAGAAACTCTAAGGGCGCCATAACATGCGCGCACACTTTAAAAATGTTACAGACATGGTTTAACTGGCCTGGGAAGAAAAAGGCAGTGTGAAATAATCTGGAAACAAGAGAGAATATCATTTTGTTTGGGGTTAACTGCAGGGGAAACCTGTTTTTTAGGATAATGGGGACTCTAAGATGTTTGAGATTGTTTGGGGCCGAATAGTTGATTGCATATCTGCACTTAACATGCACCTCGTTTTCTTTTTTGCTCATTTAAGTATCTTTTGTATTACTTCACGGGAAAACAACTTTAAAAAAGAAGTCTTCTTTATAAACGTTGTCACCTCACAGGTAAAGGGGGGGGAGCAATACAGTTCACAACACTCCCGCTTGGAATTTTCCCCTGATCATATTTCCCCAAGCGGGAGATAAAAAACAACTCAAAAATTGTTTCAGGTAAGGTTGAATATGAGTAGGCCTTCCTTCCGGGCAGCTTTGTTCACCCTTCCCTTTTGGGTGAGGAAGTCATAAAAATGATTCTCAAGGAAGTTGAAGTGGCTTGTTTTCTGGGGATAATGAACACAAATGAAACTGGGGGAATTTGTGCCAAGCCTCCATCCCTTTGAAAAAGGGGTTTTTTTGATACTACAGTACATACAAAAAAGGCATATCTAAAAACCACCAAAACTTCTCTGTCTTAAGATGGTACACTTTTTTACAACCCCAGAAAAATCAGGACCAGTTCACACCCACCAGAGAGGCCACTCTAATAAGACCCAGGTTAATTTGGTTTGGAAGGGGCTGCAAGTTTGGGACTTAACACCCACAACCCACAACACACACACACACACACCACACACCACACCCCAAGCCGCGGCCACACCACACATTGTCCATCTGCAACCAAATGAACCAAGGGGAGCAAAAATTTGGAAGTCTCCTCCCAAACCTTTCCTCATCCTAAAACTACTTGGATATAGCAAATGTTTTTGATGCACAAAAGAGTTTCCAGTTGCCAGACTCACTTTCGATAACCTCACCCGAGGGCTGGAAATCTTCATAAAAATTTCTCTAAAAACATTTTTAATCTCCTCATTTTTTCGTGCGAAAATTGTGGCCTTGGGATCACACAATCAAACATTGAAAGGGTATCTTACCTATTTCCACATCCCCTGCCTAAAAAATGGTACCCCCAACAACAATCCCAAGAAAATATGACAGCTCATTTTGACCCAGGCCCATAATTCATAGTTTCTATTAAAATATAGAGTACTTATTTTTCTCGCTCTTTTTTTAGTTTTACATGCCAAGCAATGGGGGCAGATTCAGTTAAGTCTCAGTCTTTTTCATCTAACCCCCAAATCCAACAACAAATTTTACCTGGACAAAAACCATTGCAAATAAAAAAAATTCTGAGCCTGGACATTTGAGAACTAGTTTGAACTGCTACAGTCTTCCTGTACAAATAATAATGCACCCGGTCAACAGATACTTTATCCAGCAGTGAAAAAAGGGGAAAAAGGACGCATTTGTGCGTTATTGTTAACTCCCAGGAGCCTGAATTTCCTTCCCAAGTTTTCCCAATCCCCCAAAAGGTCTTACATAACCCAAAACATTTTTCC
The DNA here is from genome assembly GCA_037367305.1 of Phrynocephalus vlangalii. Lineage (NCBI taxonomy): Eukaryota > Metazoa > Chordata > Lepidosauria > Squamata > Agamidae > Phrynocephalus > Phrynocephalus vlangalii. The sequence continues at coordinate 18,266 of JAWVWN010000618.1, forward strand.
CTCACGCCATTTTGCATAAGCGGGAAACATTTCTGTCGGGGGAGCTAATGGCCTAAAATAAGATATACTGTAAAATAACACAAAAAAGGGGTATTTTAGCCATAGGGGGGTGGAAAGACTAATAAAAAAAACACAGTGGCTGGGGGAAGATTGGGGGCAACCACAACATTGTTGACGTTTTCCTGACAGTCCCTTGAGAGAAAAGACATTGGGGGGGGGGAGCAAAGGGGGAACTTTAAAAAAAATCAAAGCCTGCTCGGGCAATTTTAAGCATTGAAAAGAAGACTGAAAAAAGGCAAGTGCGTAGATTAAAGAACTGGGCTCCATAAAGCATGTTGACCATTCAAACTAATACACCGGGAAATAAAGAAATTAAAATGGGGGTCAGTTGGGTGCGTGGGGAGAGAAATAACAGGGCCCAAACAACGCCTGTGATTGGGGAGAGAACTTAGCTAAAAAAAAGGGATTCTTTTTTTCTCTTAACCTTTTTAAAGTGAATAAAAGACGTGCTAAGAGACAACAAGGGAGATATGTCCTTCGGTGCGTCAGAGCCTTTTTAAAAAACTGAATAGCAGTATAACAGCTGGAAGGGCCTTTCCTTTGTTTTCATTAAATTAACAAAAAAGGGGATGGCGTCTAGACACTCCCTTAGCGGTCTCCCAGAAGGAAGCTTTAAATTTTTTTATTTTTTTCCTGACGATACAGTGCATCAGCTGCACTAGCAAACCCTTTTTAAAAATACCTTTGTTGCCTCAAAACAATAAATATTGCCCCGGGTTTTTTTCCCCGGTCCAATTATTCTTTTACATCAAACCGGGGGACCAAAAAAAAGGACAGAATAATTCATTTTATTACCCCTTTTGTGCACATTTTTTTTTTGTACATTAAGTTTATTGAGGTATCAAAACCAACTGTCTGTTTTTTGAAATTTTTTGCCTACAATTTTTTTTTGGAGTTCCTAATGACCCCTTCTAATAGGTTGGACACAACCCCCCAAATTTCCCCAAACCAAACATGCTTCATGGCATGCTGACGGGGGATAGTAAAAAACCCCACAAGCTCGAAAACCATTAGCTTGAGGGGGGCTTCTCATGATTATCTACAATTTTCTAAAGGAGGGAAAAGAAAAGTGATCCTTCTGACAAAAAATTTTAAAAACACTTCTCCATCCAACAATAAAATGTTGCACTCCCCATGGGGAAAAATTTTTAAAATTTAATCGGAATATTTTTTTCTTTCCTTCTCTTTTTCCCTATAGGGGTTTGAAGAACAGAAACAACGTCCTGAAATATATTCTTCGAAGGTTCCGCGGGGGCAAATCTTGGTCCCCCAAACCCTTTCTCACCAACTGATGGAGTCTCAGGGAAATGTCGTGACTGCACCAAACTTTTAAAAGAAAGGGAGTTGGTTTTTCCTTTGGAGTCAATTTTCCCAGGTATGGAATCTGGAATAAAAAAGAGGAGACTCCTGAAATGAGTACTAAAACTGAACAAGAGTTACAGAGGCAAAAATGGAAAATAAAATGCTGTTTTGTCATTTGCTTTTAAAAAAAATTGGGGGGGAACTTTTGTTATGAAACAAAACACCATTTCCCCCCTCGGGAAGAAAATGATTTGCAAACCTCCCCAAATTTCGGGTGCTTACACGAAACTCGAGGAACTCCTCTCTATTTTTGTTCCTCTGGGACCCGGGGGAGTTTTGTTTCATTCTGAAATTTTTTAAAAATTTTTTTTAAAAATGAAATAAAATAAAACTAAAAAAGAACCGAAAGATTTCCGGGTGGCTGCGGCGCATTGCCTCGGGAGCAGGCGCCCTCGACCGGGGTTGATGTTTTTTGGGTATGGGCCTCGGGACATAGCAGTGAGCCCGGGAGGAGGGGGGTACTGGGGGTACACACCCCCGAAGGACTCGGCATTTTTGCGCTCTCCGGGGGCCAGGGACCCAACAATGTCTGGTTTTCCTCTACGACCCACCCATCCAGCGGGGGTTTTTTCCCTGTGTTAAGCCGCGGCACGGGCTTCAGCTGACAAAGGGTTTAAAGGGGTTTGAACCAGGGAACAGGGGGGGGAAATCAAAGATTCGAAAGAAGAAATGAAAAGGGACTTTTGAAAACTATAAAATAAAAAATAAGGATTTAATGACGACATAACCCCCTCATTTAAGCAAACACCGGCAGAGTTGGGAGGGGACAAAAAAAAGGAAGTGAATCCTTCAAAAAGACCTGATAACTTCTAAGGTATTCTCTGCAAGGACGGGGTTTTTTTTTTTTTTTTACCCTTCATGGGAGGTTCGTTATAACTGACTTTTTGGGTTTTTTCCCGCGGGGGGTTCTTCTTCTCCCTACCCCCTTTAAAATTTTTTCATCCCCGGACTACCTGTTTTCTGCTTTCATTCCTTTCTTTGCAGTACCCCAAAGTCATTATCTCCGTGAAAACCCGGCAGGGGGGGAGGCTGCGAACGGGACCTTAAAAGCACACACGACTAGTTTCCAGTTAAGGACCCTCGCTGAAACCGACAGCTGGAAGACCCCCCCCCCCCTCCTTAGTGTTTTAGGGGGGGAGCTCGAACGGGAAGCCTTCAAAGCACACACGCTTTTTCCCAAAAAGGACTCCTTCAACCCGGGAAGGAAACACGGAAGACTCCCCCCCCCACCCCTCCGTATGCCCCTTTGGTGCCAAATAACATTTACGGAACAAAAACTAAAACAAAAAATATGATAAAAGGGGAAAAGGCATTAAGTGGAACAACAACAGACAATAAAAACGCTGAAAGGACAAAGGGGGGGGGGCGACAAAAAAAAACAACCGAGAAGGGGGTAAAAGGAAAATCTTCGAATGAATACAAGGGGGAAGAAAAAAGAAGGAAAGAAGGAAAGGGAATGAAGGAAGGAGTACTAGAAATACAAAGATGATAAAGCACACACGGGGTCTTTTGATGAAAAAAAATAGGACATTGGTTAGAATAATTTAACTCACGTATCTTATAGCTTATGCTTATCCCTTACATAAACTTAATAAAGGGTTAAGGGGCTGTAAACCAGAACTTGAGATCGGGAAATGGGGCAACTAACGGTCCTAAATTTATTGTACAAAGTATTTAACTGTGGACTTAGCATATAATCAACTATTTGTTTTGATGAAAATTTGGGGGGTGAAATTTCTAGAAAATTAGGGGGAAAAGCTAAAAGATCAATTTGAGAATATTTCTAATTGGTGCTAAGGGTAAGAAAGAAAAAATTTACCAAAAATAATAGAAACAAGCAAATTGGCTAGATCGCGAAAAGGAGTCATATATAGATGAATAAGAAGTTAAATGCTAAAAAAACCGATATTAGACGGAGTTTTCTTTTTGTTCTTCCCTACTTCTTTTGTCTCTGCTTTTGTCTCTTTTTCTCTCCCTTTTTTCTCTCCCCCCTTTTTTTTTTTTTTCTCTCTTGCTTCTTTTTTTTCTCTTGGATATTTTTGATTTTGTCAAATCAATCTTTAAAGGTTTATATTTTTGATTTTCTTTAATCTTTATAAGCAAAAAAAGTACCCCTTGGATTTAAAATAAGTGTTTAAAATAGAAATTTGAAGCGGAAATTTTGGGCTAATAAGGGAAAAAAAAAGGGGGGATCTGCCCCTCCCCCACAGACCCACCCGCCCAATCAGAACTATTCTTAAATTTGATGGGAAAAAAACATTAAAGGGAGTGACAAAGAACAAACAAAAAAGGGGATAAAAAACAATTATCCATTTTTTTTAGAGTTAAAGGGGGCAAGATCAAAAGACCAACAAAAAAAAAGGGGAAGGGATAGAAAATACAGAAAAAATCGGGGAAACATTTAAGAAATTAAACACATGAGCGATCAACTATCATTTAACAAAAACCAAACAAAAATAATTAAGAAAGTAAAAAATAAAAGACAAAAAATTTTCAATGAGAATGAAAAAAAATTTTGAATAAACAAATGAACTAAATAGAGAACACAAGAAAAAACAAAAACACTCCAACCAACTAAAATAAAAAGGGGGAAAAAATCACTCTGGGGGGGGTTAGAAAAGGGATGGGGGAAATGAAAAACAAATTTTCTGAATACAATAATTCACCTCTACCGAAAGAATGGGCTTGGATGAAAAACTTAAAAAAGAATAGAATTCATAATAGGATCAATTAAAGGGTTGAAAAATGAAAAACCCAAGAATTAAGAGAACATTGAAAGGGCAGAAATGAAAGAAAGGGATGAAAAAATGGGGAGGAAACCCCTTGAAAATTTTGGGGAAAAGTAGGGGCCCTAAAAAAAACCCCCACGACAAATAAGAGAAATAAAAAGAATTATGTTTTTAACGAAGAATTTAAAAAAAGAAAATATAAATTTGAGGGTGCTCCCGGAGGGCGATAGTTAACTGCAGGAAAAATAAATAAACAAGCAATACGGGAAGCAAGAGATTCTACAAAAAAAATTTTAAAGAAAATGAGAAGACCATGCGACCGAACAATGAAGATAAAAAGGGGAAATTACGGAATAAACATCAGAGACAACTTAAAAAAAATAGGGGTAAATTTAGACCAAGGGGGCAAGAGCGGGACTGAACCCAAAATTAATAAAAGGGAAAAAAAAAAGACCTAAACTTGCAATTGTTTAAGGAAAATAATACAATAAAACTAATATACTTTCAAAAAATGTTAAAGGTTGAAATCCCGGGAGAAGAAAAGGGAAAAAATATTTAATAAATTAAAAAGGAAAATGCCGACATCATCTGTATGCGGGAACGCACATTAAAAAGAAAGATCATAAATTACGGGAAGTCCAAGCTGGGAAATCAATCTACTCTGGGACTCAGATAAAAAAAAAGAGGACGGCGTTTGTATGTTCAACAAGAATAGGGGCAAAAATTTATTAAGGAATTCAGAGGGAAGAATTTAATGGTGGAACTTAAAAAAAATCTAAGTAACCCTTTTAGTGGCAATATATCACCGAATATAAATCAAAGAATTTTTTTACCAAAATTTATAAATGAAGAAGAAATAAAAATATGAACATTTTTCCCCCCGGGTGATTTTAATGCAGGGGTATGTAAAAAAGATTATATGGCGGGAAAAAAAAAAAAGAAAGGTAACAAAAGACGTTCCCAAAAAGTTTTTTTTCCAATGGACAGAGAGAAAATGCTTCTGATGTCGGAGGGAAAAACGCTGAGGAAAAACAATACACCTTTTACTCGAGGCAAGAAATCGGGCCCGGGATTTGATATGGTGGGGCAACACGACCTAAGGAAAGAAATTTTGGGGGTCAACATTAACCCCAATACTTTTTCTGACCCAAAACCCCCAATAACAATATTTGACAATACAAAAAAGAGGGGGGCAGATGTTCTTTGTGGGAAAATATTGACAATAAAGATTCCAACAAAAATTTAAAATACAGAGAGGAAAATATTTTTTAAGGAGAACAACCTGCAGACTAAAACTGCAAAGAAAAAGGGGAACAGCTAAAGCATCCTCAGGGGAAACAAATTGCCATGGGGAAAAAAAAAAAGCAAAGAAAAAAAAGCGAATTTAGAGAACTAAAATTAAAATTTGGAAAATTTAGAAAAGCGTTAATAGGAAAACGCGAACAGAGATCAAAAAAAAAAAGGAAATTTAAATCTAGTAAAACCAAAATACTAACGGAAGCAGAAACTAGCCAAACAGATTAAAAAATGTAAACAAAATTATTTTAAAAAATGCAAATAAGCCGGGAAAGGGTTTAGCGACAAAATAAAGAAAAAAGGAACAGGAACATTAGCACTTAAGACAAAATGGTAACTATGTCGGGAGAAAAAACGACTGCAAAAAATCGTCTCAGAATTTTTACTAAAATTTATACAAACCCAAAAGGGAATAACAAAAAAGATATAACTCAATATTTGAACCAAAGCAAATATCCCAAAGCAACAAAGGGAAATAAAGGAAATTTTAAAAACTAAAATAACAATGAAGAGCTACAGGAAGTTTTTAATAAACAAAAGATAGAAGCACCAGGCCAGAGGGTCTCCCAACTGAAATTTAAAAATTATTAAGGGGTAATATTAGGTCCAATTTTGAAACTTAAATAAACCTGAACAAACTAAAACACCCCGCTCGGGGAAAAGCAACATAACATTTTTCCCTAAAAAAAAATTCGGATACTTCCCTATAAAAAATTATAGGCCACTCTTTGCTAAACTTTGATTATAAGAATTTGTAACTATCTTAGAAAACCGGGTTTTTAAAAAATTTTCAAATTTGACTTTATACATCAGCCCAGAAGGTTTCCCCTACCTGGAAGAAAATAAAAAAACAAATACGGTTTTAAATTTTTGATTTTTGGAGTTTATGAAGCCCACTCAAAAAGAATGGCAATACTTTTTAGACGCACAAAAAACTTTCGACAAAAGTAAATTTGGGTTTTTTGCTCAACCAAAACAAATGATGGAATCGGAGAAAATTTACAAATTAGTTCGGGGAAATATTCTAACAAAGGGCAAAATATAATTAATGGAGAGCTTTCAAGGGGAAAATTTAGATATGCCAGGGACAAGACAGGGGTGCCCTTTTTCCCCCCTATTATTCATATTGGGTTTTAAAAAATTTAAATAGACAAATAAGGGGGGGAAAAAAGAAATAAAAGGGTTAAAAATTAAAAAGGAGGAAAAAAGATCCAAAACATTTGCTGACATTTGGCATTATTCAAAAAAATCCCATGAATCACACCGAAAGTGATTTAAGAAAGAAAAATTTTAAATGGGGGCGGCTGAGGGTAAACAAGATAAACCAAATTTATCAGAAAAATAACACAAGCCCCAAAGAAAAACAACTGGAGGAAAGAACAGGAATAAAGATAAAAAGAAAATTTAAAATATTAGGGAAACCCAAATTGACGTCGAGATGTATACTTTTAAAAAGGGGCAATTATAATAACCTCTAAATCAAATAAAAAGGGTTAAAAAAGGATAACTACACTTGTCACTTTAGGGAAATAGCCACATAAAGATAAATGCTTCCAAAATTTCTTTTCTTATTCCAAAACCCCCCATTAATTTAGGGGAAATTTTTTGAGAATTTAAACAAAATACAAAAAAATTTTTTGGGGAGGGAAGAAAAACCCAAGATCAAACCAATAATGCAGGGGTCAAAGGCAAAAAGGCGGGGGGGTACCAACTGCCCTTTACCATCAACGTGTGTATTGCTTGGGTAAAGGGGCCCGGGTCTTGCGAGAGACAATAGATATTAACTCTAAGGGTTTTAAAACCTTTAGAGGGGTTGGGATTTTTTTTTATGGCTAGGGCACTGAAAAAAAGATCTTCAAAATCACTTATTAGATTCCCTGCTCAAATTTTGGAAAGGGGTAAAAGAAATATTATAGGAAAATACCTAGATGGATTTCCCCCACTAGGCAACTTGCATCCCAACTTAAAGAACGGGGAACACTACCCCATAAAACACCTAAAAATGGCAAAGGACAGTTTTAAAAAAATATGACCACTACACACATCAGGAACCATTAAACAGGTTGCCATCCCAAATTAATGCGAGATATAAACAGATGGAAAGGGAAAAAAAGATAGAAAATCATGAATTAGAACTAATAATTACACTGGCACGGGGGCTAAATCATCACACAATACATTTTAAGAATTTTAGTTTAAAGGGTAGGAAGTAAAAGTTAGATTAAATGGGGAAAAACATCCTCAGAAATAAACTAGAGCGGGGAATTTATGGAAGATTAACTACAAAGCAACCAAGCTGCACTTTTAAAAAAAAATCATTGAAGATTTCCATAGAGGTTCATAACCCTGAGCGGTACACAAAATCAATCGGGGAAATATCGATTTGTGCGGAAATGTAAAGAAAAAAGGGGAAACCTTTTTCCCCTGCTGGTGGGCTTGTAAAAAACAAAAAAAATATTGGGTCAAAAAAAAAAAGCAAAAAGGGAAAAACAAAAAAACAAAACTTTAAGCCACAATATTTTCTATTTGGAAAGAACATGGGAACTCCCAAAGAAAAAATTATTTAATAACAATAAAAAGCAGCAAGGGTTTTGCTTGGGCCAAAAGGAAAATGAAACACTCCCAAGGATAAAAATAATCTCCCCAAAATTTTTGACTGGCGGGGAGAAAAATTGACAAATGCAAAAACAAACAAAGAAAAAAACGTTTACGCACAAACTTGGCAACATTTTATAGTGGACAATAAGAGACTAGACAAATGAAAATTTTGGGAGAATTTGATCAAAATAAACAAAATAAAAAAGCCACGAAAAACCAAAGACGTGTAAAAAGAGGGGGTGGCAAATAACCATAAAAATCCACAAATTTTGACAGGGGAATAACTATAAACACGGTTGACTTTTTTAAATTTAAATATAGTTTCCTTTTCCCGAAAACTTTTAAATGGAAGACACTAGTAATCGTAACAATTTACCAATATCTTTTTTCCCCCGCCTGATTTTTATTGATCAGCTCATTTGTAAATATAATCACAATAAACACTTTTAAAAAGGGGGGGGGGGGAAAAAACCCAAAGGATTGAAACACTAATTTTATTTTTGTTCCCATCTCTAAGTTCAGCAAAGTGGGTTTGAGTGGATAGCCAAGAGGAGAGGGGTTGGGAGTGAAAAAACATGAAAATACAAGGGAAAAAGTTTTCTAGGGGGTTTTGTGTTGTCCCGGGAGGACAAGAAAAGGGGAATCTATATTCATTTCCTCCCAAAACATCCACCCAACATTTTTAAAATTCCTCAAAACATGGGCCTCCATCCCCTAAAAGGTTTTCGGACAAATAAAACTTTTGAAAATAAAACTGATTAGTTTTCAAGGCACTGCAAAACTTTTTTTTTCTCTTTTACTACAACAACTAACCAGGGTTACTAGCTAGTTTACTTTTAGGCAGAATGAAAGGTGCAATCATGCTTTTGAATATTTACAGAAAAATATTTCAATTATCATCAATCCAAGCTGTTTCTTTTTTAAACAAGGGGGCATTTTTTTAGAAAGCAAATGGGCAAAAACAAAAATTGGCATGATTTATAACAACAACTACTTGTATTTTTCCCAAAAACTCACAGCCTTTATGGCCATTGTTTCTGGGACTGTTATGATAAATTTCCCCAAAAACAACCATGTATCATTTTTTGCCTGAATTTGTTTCTGGCAGATGGAAGAACTACATGCCCCGGCCAGTGAGCCAAAGGGAAAAGCCCGCTCTTTGCAGAAGATCCAGTATCATCCAATGGCTCTTTACCACCCTCACGGGGAACGCGGCTGCAGTGCTCATTTCCCGGAAGGAAGGGTTTACGGTGCTGTTAATAAATGAAACTTTTTCTCCCTTTTTTTTGGGTTACCATGCCCTGAGGGATTTTCCCACCTTTTTCCTTTTTAGGGCCCCCAAAAAGGGAAAGCTATCGGGGGAAAAGGCTTTTGGGCCAAGATTGAAGGGGATCATTTTTAGCACCAACCTTGTTGGAGAAAGGGGGCGTCCACTCGGGGCATCCTTTTTGCTGCACCTTCATGCTGAAATACACAACCTACCCCATCTGCACCTTCATCTGTGTTGAAATACAGCTCCGTCATCCCAGCCAATCCATGGGTTGGGAGGCCAAGGGGTGTGACCCAGTATTTTTTGCTTTTTTTCAGAAGGCTCAAAACAAGGGGATTATTTAGAAGAAGACGGGCTAAATCAGAATTTTTTTTTATACACTTTGGCATTTTGTCGACCTTACTGAATGTTCTGTTCCGGGAAGGGGGTTCCATTTTCCTAACAAAAATCCTGCCTTTGGGAAATTTAAAACCCCACCTTTTGCACACAAGGGACCTCTCTGCACTCCTCTATTTCCATTTTTCCATTGGCTGGCTTTGGTTTTTTTTTGGTCTCTGACCCAGGGAACAAAAGCGTAACGTTCCCTTTCCCCGCCAGGCCCGCAGGGCCGAAGCCACCGTGAACGCAGAACCTTGAGAGAGAAAAAGGGTCGGTTGGGCACATTTTTTGCTGGAAAGGGATCAAGACAATAGCGCTGTGCACACAACCCCTGCCCTTTTTACACGTGAGCAGCAGCCATGCTTTATTTGTGCCAAAAAAAAACAAATAGCAATAACACCCCATGCTACAGGCAACCCCAGAAACCGAGGCCAATCAAGCTGCCCCACACCCTTGCATCTGATACTTTCGGGAAAAGGAAAGAAGATTTTTAGACAGCAATTGCGTCATTTTGTAAACACACGTCAGGGAATTTTAAAAAAGTGGTGCACTCACACAATTTTTAAAACTGGGCCCGGTTTCCCATCAGGACATCCCTGGGGGGGGTTTCCCGGGTATTGAAATGGAGCTCAGGGGTCACTACGACCCCCCCAAAGCCACTGATTTTCCCCCCGGGCAAGAACATATTGTTTCCTGCCATGTTATGGATTTCTCAGCCAAAAGCAACCCCCTGACCATATGCTTTGCCAGAGTGCAGGCAGCCCAGGGTTCCCTTTTTTCCCCCGACAAGAGCTAAGGGCTGCCCCCGACAACGAGGTCAGTTTTTTGTCAAAAACCTCCCATATCACCAAAACCGTTTGCCCGGGACCCTCACATCCTGCTTCATTGAGGACACAGGGAAAACAGGACTGTGGGAAAACACAGTTTCAGCCTGTTTTCAGATAACCTGCAGTAAAAACCTATTCCAGGTTACTGAAATGTGTAGTTTTCCTGCCTCTGACTCTCCAAAAACTTTTAAGTTTAAGACAAATACACCACAGGACAGAGACAAGGAAATCAAGTCGAGATACCCAGGCAAAGTACTTGCCCTCAAAGGCAGCTTTGGTTTTTGCAAAACCCAAAAAAAACCTGATTTCCCTTTTAGGGTGATTTAGAAGCGAGACACTCTGCATTCATCATTTCACCACTTCCCAATGAATGATTTTTCCAGAGTAGGAAAATACAAGGGCCCGAACTTCAGCTGCCCGGTACACGCCGGGGCCCCCGGGTGTTTTTTAGACCCCTGGTTGGAAAAACACTTCATCTCTGTCCGTGCCCTTGACAATGCTGATCATCTCTGAAAGAATAAAGACCTCTCTGGGAGGGAAATGGTCCCCGCTCATATTAAAAAAGCCAATGGATCAGGGAAGGGGAAAGACAGGCTATATTGTCAGTTTGTGGGATAACTGAGCTAGGACGTTCTCTGCCAAAATTCCGCCAAGGAAGTTCTCTGCCAAAGGAGGTTCACCTTAAAGATGGAAATAAGTAACGTCAAAAGCCTGGAGGGAATAGTGACATATCCAATATTGCAACATGGGTTTTTTATCCTCTGACAAGGGGCCAAAAAGAAAAATGTATTTTGTTCTTTCCCCTTTTTTTTACTGAATCTTGAAAAGATGTACGTTTTCCTTTTTCATTTCCCCCGAAGCAATTAAGGCATTTTTACCTTGTGGGTTTGAATCAGATACTGGAAAGGAACAAGATAAAACAGCAAAGAAAAAAGACCAAAGGCATATTTTAATCAGCATAGGAAAAATAGGGTGGGTTGGGAAAAGGGTGGGCAAAGAGGAGAATGTCTGACAAAGGGAAATTTTGTCGAGCAAGGGGAAATTTTCTTTTTAAAACCCACCGCTTGATTTTTTGATTGGGGAAAATTTCCTCTTAGGGGAAAGGACTAAACTATCATCTACACATCTATCTTCTATCTATCTATCTATCATCTATCATCACTATCTATCTATCTATCTATCTACATCTACATCTATCATCTATCTATCTATCATCACCTGCCCGCCTTCAATTGTACCTCACCTTTTCCCCACTTTTGAACTCAAAGCAAAAGGTGGGAATGTAGTCCAATGGGGGACAGAAAAAAGGGAAAACCTTTTGAAGAACTCTAAAAATTTTTTCTTTCTGTCAACCTTTCCTCTTCCAATCTTCCAAATATTTTTCAGAAAATTTAATTTCTTGTATATAGGAATGGGAGAGATTTTTTTGATAGCAATTACAGCATTTACCTTTTATTTTACTGAAGCAATACAGATTTTTAGATTCCAACCACAGATGAAATGTTTTAAAAATCCAGACTTTTACCACCATCACCCCCAAAACCCCACCTCATCCCATTTTACTTTTGGGAACCATTCCAGGTTTTCCAGGGAAGAAAACCAGAGGGCTTATCTTTCCCTTTTTCTGGGGCTCCCGGGACCGTCAGCTTGTCCCAAACCACCCACGGCTCAACTCACAGGACCACAGGGGGGAATTGAACCCCCAACTTAAACCCTGATTTATTTAGCCAGACTTTTAGCTCTCCTTTAAATTTTGGCCCCGTTAATCATATTTGGAGCTTGTGCACGTGATGAAAGTGCCTACGCATCAAGCATCTGTTCCAACCCATCCGAAAACCAGGGAACTAATTTAAGTTTGGGGGCCGATTTCCAACCTTCTAACTGGTAAAATGAATACCCCTTCTGTGGGGCAAAGTGCCTTGCACAATTATTTTTAAACCATCTGAGAGTGTTCCAACACTATGGGGTGGATATAAGCTGAAACAAAAAAAAAAAATAAATAAACTTGGTTTGGAAAGGGCGGAGGGAGAGGACTGCATGGCAAGAGAAGCGACGCAAGAGAAAATTGATGATAGATAGATAGATAGATAGATAATAGAAGAAATAGATGATAGATGATAGATAGATGATAATAATAGAAAAGGGTTTACGATTGACAATTTACAAAATTTATCAATTGACATCAATAGAAAATAGATAGATAATAGATAATAGAAGAAGATAGTAATAGAAGATAATAATAGATAACCACTACTAATATGGTCCCCCCAACTAGGGGCCCTTTTTGGTGCTTTTAAACTTTTTTCCCCTTTTTTTTTCATCCCATTCCCAGCTCTTTTTTTTCCTTTCAAAAACAGTCCTTGGTTTTATCATATACTGTGTACGCATTAACCCTTTTAAAAAGGGCTGTCAAAATGCTTTCCTAATAGGGCAATATATTTTACCATACCATTCAGATTCAAAATAAAATATCACTCTTTTGGGTTTTGTGAATAACAGTCTAGAATGGGGCCCGACTCAAAAAAAAAAGGTTTCATTTGTCGTTTGTCTTTTTGGGGGTCCTTTTCGTTTTTTTTCGTTTTTCATAATTTTTTTTCAAAAAAATTCATTTTTCGTTTTGTTACGTAATGAAAGAAAAAACGAAAACGAAAAAGAAAAAAAGCTATTTCGTTACATTCATTCAGTTCAAAAATTTCCACAACGAAAATGAAACACACACAAAATTTGTTTTTTTGGTTTGTTTCGTTTCATTTTGGAACAAAATTCATTTTTCATTTCGTTACTAACAAAACGAAAACGAAAACGAAAAAAATTTCCATTTCGTGCCCCTCTCTAAACAGTCCATCCACCCTTTTTGTGGGGTTGACCAATGGGGTTTGTGACTTGGCGTTGATAACTGAGTTGGAACTTTTTCCCGCTGCCTTTTTTTCAGACTTTCAATGGCAGCTTTTTTAAAACTATGTTTTTTTTTTTAAACTTGCTTTTTTAAAAGAGCTGGGAAACACAATCATCAAGTATCCATCAAGTTACCGAACCACATGCCCCCTAAGACAGATCTTGAAAAACTTAAAATTCGGGGGCTTTAAATAAAAATGGGCTAAACTGGATGACACTCAAGGAAAGCCTAGGGTAGAACAGGCATGTCCAAACTTCGTCCTCCTATTTGGGGCCACAACTCCCCAAATTCTAAGCTTAGATTCCAATGGGAAAGGACGTGGTAACGCTGTCCAAAACATCGGAAGCCAAAGTTTTTACATTCTGGGGGGAATCTAAACTGTGCTTCAAAAATGAGTAACCCGGGGTTTTTGGACTCACCCCAGAAACCTGGACGCACAATTAGTGGGGAAGGATTTTTTGGACTTGCTGCCAAACCCACCTGGGTTTTTCCAAGTCTAGGAAACCTCTGATCCAACATCCCTTCATCATTGGACCTCTCCTGAGGAGGTCTTCCTCTGGCGAAGACAGGGAAGTAAGCTTTTTCCTCAGCAACCCAAACATTAGCTGCTCTATAGTTGTAAGCGCCCCCCCAATTCTGGAGCAGATTTTACTAACATAGGAAATTCAAGGGTAGTAGGAACCGTGAAAACTTCTCCTCCTCATCAAATGACAAAAGTCCCCCGCCTGAAAGGAAAGAGCCTTTTTGCACTGGGGACTATTGGGTTTTTTCACAAAAACTTGGGTTTTATTACATGCCCTTTCCCTTTTTTGTATCGCAGCTCCTAGATTCCAAGGGGTTTTTGGGTTTGGCATTTGGGTAGGGGGCCGAAGTTGGGGCTTCATTTTTACTTCCACTAGCAGTTCTAAGATTTTTGCGTTGCAAAAGGGCAAAGAAAAATAAAGGAGACTCACCTCAGTGTGCTTTGCCCATTCCCCTGCACTGGAAATTTGTCCTATATTTTTCCGCACAGGAAACAATACGTTTTAATTTAAAAGTTTCTTCTAATATGTTTTTTTTTAAAATCACTTTGCAACCTTTTCATATTTCTGCCTTAAAGACAAGCACCAGATGACCTGTCTACTTTTTTTTTTTTTTATTTTTGTTTTCAATGTTTCCCATTTTTACGTTTTCTAACATATCTTTTCTCATTGCCAAAGCAAGAAACAATGAAAAAAAGTTTCCAAATGCACACATTTGGGCCCCTCTCCTTTAAGACCAAACTGACACTTATCAAACCAAACCGCCTCCTCATTCCTACCACCACAAAAACCCATTTTCCTGCCGAGGATCATTCTTAAGGATCCATTTCACACTTCCCCCCAATAAAGTATGGGAAAAAAGGAAAAGGTTTTCCTGCTCTTTTTGAAGAGGGTGGGGCGGGGTTTTAAAATAGGGAAAAAAACCCATTAGTTTTACCAAATCCTGCCACAACACAACTTCAAAGGGCAAGAAAGTTTGGAAAGTTTCTATTTTTGGGACTCAGTTTCCCCGATCTCCCCGCCACTTTCCATAACAGGTGGTGAACCCTTTGCACTCCAAAAATTTTTGGGGCCACAACTTCCAGAATTCCGGGGGGCCTAAATGCCAAAGACAAAGGACTGGGGATTTGGTCCAAAACATCTGGATGCCAAAGGTTCGCCATACTGCAAAAAACTATGCGATTTTTAAAATAATAAAATTTACAAGCTATATTAACTAGGGGGACCTCCCTTTTTTTCTTTTGCGCACAATATCCTGAATTTAACTTTATTTTGGTGGTTAGGAAATTTTTTCCTTTGCTAAACTGGGGGCATTGGGTTAGATACTAACCCTTTCTTTTCCATAAATGAAACCCGGTCCAATTTTCCTAATTCATTCTATCATGGCCTAAAAAAAGTAGGGACTGATATAAATTTACAACTCCCTCTACCTTTCTCTTTGTTTTCTGGTTTTTAGATCCCTTTATTCTCACCCTTTCCAGAATGGGGGCACATCATTCAAGGGCTTTGACAGAAACCACTGGTTTGCCCAGTAGGATTTGGAGGGGAAAGCCAATTGTGGGAGTTGTTTCAGGGGGGTACTAGTGCATTGATTTTTTTTAAATAGAACATTAAAGAAACCCATAAAGTATTTTGGAGTTTTGTAACTGTGATTGCTCCCTTCATAAAAGTAAAAGGGCTAACCCTATTCTCCTACGAGACAATTTTTCCCCCTTTCCCCCCGACTTTTAAAACCCACACTCTCACTCACCATACCCATGCACTAGAGACCCGATTCCCTTAGGTCCTTGCCCCCTAAGATGCCAACCACAAGTCTGGTGAAACATCAGGAAGAAAAAATTCCCAAACCCTGGCCAAACAGCCCCAAAAAAATCACAACAGCTATCAGATCCCGCTGTGAAAACCTTCAAGAAAACATAAAATTTCCTTTGAAGATTTCCCCCCAAATCTCAATCCCTTTTATTTCAACTACAGTAGAGTCACGATAAAGAAGTGATGCAAATGCATTTAAAAAAATTCTAATAGTTCAAAGGGGAAATCTAGTTGGGGCTGGTTTTAGGGGTAGAAGAAAGGAAGAGGGTTAGGCTTCTTTGCTTTCCCTGCCTTTTCCTTCAAGGGGGGCAATGAAAAAGCTAATGAGGGTCCCCACATTTTCCCCCGAATGTTACTGGCAATTCTCCCCAATATTTTTATTTTGATTTTAGGTTTAAAACCCGAACTATTACAGTTTTGCTCTTGATTGATTTTTTTTTTCTTTGAAGGGAATTAATTGTAGTTTTTTATTTCACAACTAAATGACCCCTTGTGGGAAATATCCATAGGCTACCATTTACGCTACATTTAAACTTTGTTGTGCTTTTATTTTGGGTTCTTTCAGGTTTGTCTACTTTTTTAAAAAAAAACCATTCCAGCACCCCAAATCAGCAGAATGCGTGTGGACCCTTTTGCTTCAATGGACATTTTATCTGGCACCACCCTTGAAGGATTCTTGCGCTATAAGCATTCCTGAAAGATTTCTCCAAACATAGGGAAACACCTCTCCGGGGAAAGAGTTGTTGGGGCCCTTAGCAAAGATATCAAATAACCATTTGGGGCTGGGACTACCAAGATGTCTCATCTGGTGAAAGGCATTGATTCCATGGAGTTCACGAGGGAAACACCTGACCCGGGAAAACATTAAGGGTTTTTGTGCAACATGGCTTTAAAAAAACACCACCTTTTCGACACTCCCAGAACTTCCACAGTGGTGTCCGCTTTACGGATGCAAGTGCTCAGGATTCACATGGGAAACAGCTAAATACAGCAGAAGTCAAGGGGTTCTTCCTTTTTGGCAATTGGGAGCGAATTTTTTTAGAGCAGAACTAGACAAATTACAGGGAAAACAAAGTGGGCCCTGCTTTTCACCCCACAAGATCTATTTAACAAAATCCCTGAATTTCAGAAAAAATCTGCAGCTTCCAGCCAAGGAATGTTTTTGGAGAGGGCGCAACACTAAAAAATATTTTTTGTACTATTGTGGTTTGGGAAGGCAACTTACAGGGATTTTGAAGTATGTTTAAAGATGTGGGGTGGGCATGGAAGCAAAAGGGATCCCCCCACTAGCCACAAATCCAGTTTTTTATAAAGAAAAATGCCCTTTTTCTCATGGGCCCTGAGCTCAACCAACTGTTCCTTTTATTTGGGCCCTTTTTTTTTGCCAAACATTTTTCAAACTTTAAAATGTCACACTTTTTTTGGAAACCCACTTAAAATAATTTACTTTCCTCAGCGGGTTTTTTGCTGACAGAAGCCAAAATGTTTATTCAACTTTTAACCTGTACATCCGGAAAGATAAAAAGGTAAAAGGGTTTTCCCCCCGCACATTTTGCTAGCATGTCCAACACTGGGGGGGCCATCTCCATATTCAAGCTGAAGAGCCAGTTAGTGCAATCCAGCCACGTGGGCCCCGGCTGCAAGGAAATGCTGTTTTTTTCTTTCATTTCACTGGTACCTATTTAAATCAAATTGCTTTTTCTACTTTCAAAAATGCAGGTTTTGGGAGGAGCTGGGGGTTTTTTCAGCGGGAGTCTCTCTGTTGCAGGGACCCGGGGTTCGAACGCCCAAACGCCCACTTTTCAGCGACAGTTTTTTAGACCCTTTGTCCGTGAGCCACCATCCCCCCAAAATATGGAAAGATATGTTCATATAATTTTCTGAATTCATAACTCTCATATTTTGGGTTTAAATTTTTAAATTTTCCCTATCAAAGATATGGAAAGAATGGTCATATAATTTTCTAAAATTTATAACTCTTGTATTTCAAATAAAAATTTTAAATTTCGTATCCCCCCGACATTGTGATATTTTTATCCACTCTTCAAAGATTTCAGGGTTTTCTTTCCCTTCTAATTTTATTCTAAAACACCGTGATGAGGTTTGGGTAAAATGGCCCTACTAAATTTCAAATAGGGAGAAAGTTGAACCTCTCTTCGTTTTTCCACACTTTAGCTATTTCACCCCCCCTGGTTTTGACTTATAAAACTGATGGAAAAAGGTTTAGGGACGGTTTAGAGTTTTCTTTCCCACTGTTGCTTTTGGGACAGGACTGTACCCAGTGACCAAGGGTTCTACCAGATCGAGTTTTTTAAAATCATTTCTTCCCCTCCGTGAAATAGCTATATTGAATATTTTGCTTTTGAGGGTTCCAACTTGCCAAAAAATTTTTCCTTTTGCCCAAGTGATACCCTATAATTGTAGGGGTAATAAAATTCCCTTTTCTTTCATCCTTTTGTAAGTGCTTTCTAGTTTCTTCACTAAGCAACTATGGCTTTCAACGGTAAGAACCCCTTTTTTTCTTAGGGTTTCCTATCTCATCCCCTGGGGTTTGGGGTTTGCTTTGATTCCTCCCCATTGGGAAGAACAACTTTTAGAAGCTGAAAACTTTTTCAGCAGCCCCCTCTTGCAGTTTAAAAAGTCAACAAAGTGGACACAATAAACTGGGTTTCTTTGCCAAAAACCCCAAACCATATTTTTGGGGTTGACATGCACACCACTACCACCTCCAGGGAATTTATCCTCCAAGCTCCATTTTTGGGGGGCCTCCTTTGTTTTCAGTGCTTTGCTGCAATTTATGACGAAGTCATTTCTGTTTAAAAAGGGCAAGACCCGGGATCAAAAAGGGTTTTAGTTGTGATCACAGGGGGACGATGGAAGATCTCTAGTCCCTCAGCAGTTCGTATAATGACATATCATCTACTTGTTGGGATGGAATCGCAAGAGGCTCATTATTTAAAGGGTTGCCCGTTTCCCTACAATTTAGGAGAGTAACTTTCCCAAGAAGATCTAAAATACAATGAAGAATTATTTAAAAAATATGTGAGAAGTTATTATTTTGATTTCTACCTATATTTATATTCACTGATTCCCCCTGAAAATGTGAATTTTTTATTGAAAATGAAAAATTTTCACTTCCTTTCTCAGTTAGGGTTTGTTTTGGGAAAACTTTCAAGTTATTAAGAACAAAAAAGCCAAAAAAAGAAGAAACAGGGGAAAATAAATGCAAATTGAATTCAGGTTACAATGTCTTTGCTTAAGAAAAAAGAAAAAAAGAAAGAAAGAAGAAAGAAAAAAAGAAAGAAAGAAAAAGAAAGAAAGAAAGAAAGAAAGAAAGAAAAAAAGAAAACCTGGAGAAAAAAATGTGTTTTTGGCCATGCCCCCTTTTTTTGGAATAATTTTTTAGAAATAAACACCACAATTGTGGAAGCCGTAAGGGTGGCTGACAAGTTGCACTCAACCCTTATTCTGTAGCTCTGTAAATTTTTTCTTAATGTGGCACTTAGTGGCAAATTGGGTGTGCCACTTAATGTGGGAATTGAATTTTTATGATATACGTTTGCATGCTATTTTAATTTTTGCATGACCATACTGGGAAAAGGGAAAACTACCTTTTTGTACTACAATTCTGAGGGTCCCCCAATTGGCATAAACTCTAGGGGTTTGCTGAAAGAAGTTTCCATAATCAATTGTTTAAATTTTTTGTTTAAAAAATTCCTATCCCGCCTTTTCCCCCCAAAGGACCCAAGGTTTGCATACCAATGACAGTTTTCCAAGCGCTCTATTTCCCCCTGGTTTAAAATTTTTAAAATGCAGAAAGGAACCTCTTTGCACTCTCAGTTAGGGGGGGTGGATGAGAAGGGGGGTTAGATAGATCGTGATGGAAAGAAGAAGCTGGGGAAATTGGATGAAAAAAAAAACTTGGAACCAAGTTGTATCTCCAAATCAAAGTCAATAACTTTTGGTCTTTTAGATTTTGGGCTGCAATTTCTATGACCCTTATCCCTTTTAAAGCTGCGGGGGTGTAGCTAAAACTTTGATTTCACATTTACTGAACTAATAGGGGAAAAATAAAGTTCAAGTTCAATTCCATCTAAAGTGCCGAAGACAAAATTATTCCCATGTTTCTCCCCCAAAATCACCACCAGTCTGGTGTCCGGTGGGTGCGACTTGCCTCCATTTAAAAAAAAAAAAAGAAAACAACCCTGCCCCTTTTTTTCCCAATTTTTTAAAGGTTTTAATGGGGTTTAAAATAACCAAGAGCTATAAACAATGGGGTTGAGTTTTCCAGCAACGGGGGTAGTTTTTTCAGAATTTAAATTTTTAACATGCCTCAAACAAACTTGTCAAGGGTCCAAAAAAAACGCTAAACACGCTGGGCTAAGGCAGTTGGCGAACCATGGCACCCAATGTTTGGACCACAACTCCCCCCAACCTTGTCATTGGAAAAAAAGGCTTGGAATCTGGGAGTTTTTGGTCCAAAACATCTGAATGCTGAATTTGCCCCCACTGGGGTAAGGGAATTCCCTCAAACGCTATAGAAAAAGGGAAAGGGAAAACACTAAAAAGAAATCATGCTTTAGACTTTTGTTTAAATCTAAAATAAAACCCACTTTCCATGCTTCGCAAATAAATAAAAAAAAAAAAAACATACATACTAAATAAAGCCATTTTTAAAACTTTAAACTATATTCCTATATTCCTATTTCCCCCCCCCTACATTAACAATGGGACAAATTATCTTATATGAAGAATGGAGTATTTTTTTATATAGTCCAAAGGGTACCAAAACTAGCAATGTGGGATCTCTCCCTTCCCCCCCCAAAAAAAAAAAGGTTTAGTGAACCAGATTTAAAATCCCCTCTCATTCCTCTTTATGTACAGAAAAAATTTTCCCCCTTTACTTATGCCTCACGTCATTTCAGTGTGCTGAAGATAAAGGAACGCATTGGCTTGTTTTTATCTTTTGGGATAGGGTTTAACCAAGAAATCAACGGATCCCTTTAAAACACAAAAAATTGCATTTTTTGTGGAAAAGGAAAGATATCAGCTGCTCTTTTAAAGGCGTTGTTTTTGTGTACCAAAAAGAACCAGCTAAAAAATGGTCATAGCCTCTGGATGGGGTGGGTTTGGGCCATTAATGAAAGGTTGGGAGCCGATAAGCTTTTGGGTTTTATATTGGGGGAAAGGGAAAGTCTGAAGAAACAAAACAGTGACAACGGGAAAAAAGTTTTTTAAAACAAACAACATTCATGAATGAGGCCCGCTATAGCACCCGAAGCTCCCAAATTTTATATTTAAAAAGTTCTTTATTTTTGACTCTGAGTGTATATTACATAAAACATTGGGTTTTATTGGTAATTCTACGGGGAGAAAAATGTTCCCGATTTTTTTCCCAAGCATTTTTTTCCCTCTATGAAATTTTCTGCGTATAAGGGAAAAAGTTTATTATTTTTTACTCTAACCCCAAAAAATAAGAGGGCCCTGTACACGAGATCGGTGGGGCCCTTGTATAACAAAGGGGGTTTATAACAAATACTGTACAAAATAAAAAAAAAACCAGAGTAGGGAAAAAATTTTTTAACAAAACGTTATGGGCAAAACTGTAAACATAAAAATGGTCGGATTAGGGGTTACACTTTTTCAAAGCATTCCTATGGGAAATTTGTATAAAGGAAAAATTTCTTAACATAATTTCTTTGGAACGAAAATTCCTTTTTTAAAAAAGGGACCTCTTTAGTGAAACTTTCTTTTTCTTCAAACCTTAGTGCAAAAAACCTCTCTTTTGTTCTCTGTGCTGTTGTATTTTCCCCGAGCAAAGAGGAAGTGAGCCCCTCAGACCAAAAACCTAAAATGATGGGATTTGTGTTCCTGAAAAGGAAAGTACACTGTGAGTGCCAAGGCGGGAAGGGGCACACTGTAAAATGGTAAACATCACTGGAGAGTTTCATAATGTTTTTTCGTAATGTTTCTTCCACTTATTTACACTTCATTGATTGATTGTTGATTGATTTATTTATTTTAATGACACTTTTCTTTTGTTCAATTTTATCCCAAGGGACCCAATAACCTTCATCTAAACCCATGCAAAATGAAATCTACTACTTTAATTAGGTCATATGCCCCAAAAATTTAAAATTGATAATGTGAAAAAAAGTTTCTGTGGGGGTTCAATTTTTTTTTTGGATGTCAGTAGGTCTTTACGTTGTTTCTTTATGTCGTTGTGACATCTTTAAAGCACATACTTTAAGACCTTTTTACTGGCTTATGAAAAATAGCATGTTTGATTATTAATGAGGAGGAAGAGGGACATCAGATATCCTCATGGTCCAGATATAATATCTATGCTTTCTAAAAAGAGGTTCTTTGCAGGGGTCTGCCAAATAGTTTTTCAGAGTCTGCATGGGCCCGGAAAAACAAGGAAGCATCAGAGGGGGTCGAAACAACCCCCAAAGATTAACTTTTTTAAAGTTTTGGAAATAGGAAATAGGAATAGGAATCTTATTGTCATTTCCCCCCAGGAACAACGAAATTTCACGGGTTTCTATATTTAGCTCATATGAAACAAACCCCATAATTTAAAAACCACTACAACAATAAAATAGAACATAAAAAAGCTGAATTAAAGTCCAAAATTTCCCTAAAGGCTCAAAAAAGAGCTATTTTTGAGACATTTTTTCTCGCCCTCGTACTCCCAAAACTCCAACCCGGCGCAACCGAAGAGCAGCCCAGGGTTTGAGGAACTCTTAAAAAACTATCAATGTTACAATGGCACTTTTTAATACATTTTTCTACGTTTGGGGGGGGAAAAGCCCCCTAATACTCTCTGCAATTTTTTATGATTTTGTGCAACACTGCCTATCCCAACGGTACAACTTCCATACCCTACACATAACCCCCAAAAAAAAGGACACTTTCAATTTTACAATGATAAAAGGCCGCACACTTTTTTTGGGAAAATGGTTTTTCCTTTAAAATTCTCGAGAAAAAAAGCTCTGAAGCCTTCTTTGCAAACCCCCCTTTTTTGACACCCCCCCAGGGCAGAACCTCCTTTAAATAATGCCCAAAAAACTAAAACCGAACCCCTCCCACCATCCCATCAAACACTATGGTTGAATACAGTTTTCGCCTCCTAAAATCCCCCACAAGCTCCCCTGTTTCTTATGTTTTTTTGCAATTTTTTTAAATTTTACACCACTTGGGCAACCTCTCCACCTCACTCTGTAAACCATCTCACTCCCTTGCCAGAATGACCCAATCAAAAGTTTGTCATCTGCAAACTAATGACCATTTCAGGGTTTGGGAAACAATCCCTCAACTTTTTCTTTTTTTTGTAGCGGGGGGTATATGGAAGCGCACCAGTCAGGCTGCTATCAAACACCCTTTTTGTATGCCTAGACCTGACCCACACAAAATGGTGAAAAGTTTTTTTTGTAGCTCCATAAATCGTTAGTCTCCAAAAATGTCCCTTTCCTGAACGCACTGCAGATCATACAATTTTTGACCTTAATTTTTCCTTAAAATTAGAACTCCCACTGTTGCAATAACATTGTTACAGGGGTTTAAAAATTGGGGAAACTCTTAGGGAAAATAATAGCTGTAGGGCCAACCATTAAAGGGGAACATTTAAAAAAACCCAGCTTATTTTTTAAAAGAAAAAGGAATTAAATATAAGTAATGATTGTGTTTTTTTACTCATTTTTAAATTAAAACTTTTTGAAGGGTGCTTTGGGAAAAACATTGCTTTTAAAAAGTAATTTTAAAGTACAAAATAAAAAATATTAACCAGGTCACACCCTGGCCCTACATTTATTAATATAATCTTTTGCACCAAAACCCGGGGGAAAAAAACTGGCACTGAAATTAACACATTTTTTTTTTTGCTTTTAAAAAAAGAAGCCCTCTTGACCTCTGTAGAAAAAAAATATACTCTGTTTTGTTTTGTTTTCAATGCAGGAATTTAAGGGGGGATACTTTTCCCTCACAGGTACACCGCAATTGCCATGCCCATCAAAACAGATATGGGGGGCGCCGGATTCAAACCCCGCCATTTAAAAAGTCATAGACCCCAGAAGAGCTTGGAATACTTTGTCTTTAGCGCTGAAAATATTTTTATAAAAAAATGAAAAAAAGCAAACTTTAGGAATAAGCATACTACAGAGCTTGAGAATTTTGCACGAAATCTCCATATTTTATTGAGTTTTAATAATGATATATTGTCCACTGCCTCTCCCGCAAAAACCATGCTTCTTCTATACAGAAGTTTCATAGCTTGATGTTTTTGTTTTGTTTTTTTTTGTTGTGTTTTTCCTTTTTTAATTTTAAATGGATTTTACATTTGAGAGACATTTGAGTAAAATTTTTAAAAACAAACCAGTAAAAGGGGTAAGGTCACATTTATTGTTAATTCTCTTGGGTTCTCAGTAGGAAGACATTTCTTAAGTGGGGGAAAATTTCCGATCCATGTTACCTAGATTTTTTTTATTAGGTCCATATATTCTGTAAAGGGAGAAATTCCTTTGTAAAAAAGAGCATAGGGAAGGGTTAACATATCAACATTCACAATTTAAAGTCACATTTTACTTCAAAATTCAAAGGGGGGGAAAAAGACCAATCCTTTTAATCACCTTCCCTTTCTTTTGCTAATTACAGATATTTATATAAAATTACTAAAAAAAAGCTTTTTCTCCTTTTTTCCAGAAGAGAAATAAAACTAGTCAAAAACCCTCCGTCTAATTAAACCCCTAACCTTTTTTCTTTTTTTCCTGCAAAAAAGTTTCCCCGTGGCAGTTTGCCTCAACTCTTTAGGGGAGAGGGGGTCCCTTTTGGCTCAAAGCAACACATAGCCCCGGGGCTGAAAACTATTTTTTTTAAAAGTCTCATTTTTGTGCCCGTGGACCATTTTTGAAAGGGAAAGCCCCCCCCTGGAGGTAAATTCCAGGAGTTACCATTCTAATTTTTCTTTTCTTTTTTTTTTCTGCCTAAAAAAATGGGGGGTGTGTGCAGGGGGGAGCAGCCTGGGAACACATTTTCCCAACCCCAAAAAGGAAAAAAAGCCCAAATTCTCTTTCTGTTGGGAAAGGGGAAAAAAGGATTTCTGGGGAAGCGGAGTTCTTGCCTACATCCCCAAAAGAAAGAAACAACCCACCCTTTTCCCCCCAAAAGGTGAGTTAATGGCAAGACACTCGCCGAATCCGCACATCAACCTCCCCCTCTCGGCTGGGTGCTGTGGAAACTTTCCGCCCTTCCTATTTTGCTTATTTCTTTTTCCCCTCCCGGGAGCCCCCAAGGGGTCTCTTGATGCTAGGGATGGCAAACCGGTAAATGAGCTTCAACATTACAATCAAAATGATGCCTTGGGGGGAAAAAACCCCCCCCCAATTACTTATAAACTGATGGGGGCTGAATGCTCTGCAACAAACCAGGAAAGGGGCCTTGGTGTCCTGGGGGAACACAAAAGAAGGTGTCAACCCGGTGGCGCAGATGAAAAAAGCAAACTCAATATAGGGACATTAGGAAGGGTATGAAAAAAATCAGCAAGTTCCCCTTTGGGCCCCTTTTTAAATCTTGGGGAGCCCCATCGGAAATTGTACAGTTCTGGGCACTATACCCCCAAAGAATATTATGAAATGGAAAAAGGGTTTATAGGAGGGGAACCAGAAAAATCAGTCATTGAACCCTCCTTACCATTAGGGGCAACGGGTGGGGTCTTCGCTCTTTAACGAGGCCCAAAGGTGACCTATTGAAGTTTATAAAAACATACATGGTTGGGCAAAGTTTTATAAGGGAAAAAATGTTTTCCCATCACACAACACTAGAACAGGGGGCACTCCATAAACTTTTTGGTTCAGATCCAAACAAAAAAAGAGAAAGACATTTTCACCCAAGGATCACTGGTCTCTAAATTCCCTGCCAAAGAAGTGTTTACAGCTGTCAGCCCGACAGATTAAGAAAAGGGTTTTCAAATTCATGGAGAAAAAGGGTTCAATGGCTATCATTATGCCCCCTTTGCGGAATCGTAAGCAGGTGAAGACATCTGCTTGGAATACCCAACAAATGGGGGGCACGTTGCTGGACTGGTGGCTGTGGGCCTGTTCCAGCAAGGCTGTTCTTTTGTTTTATTCTCTGTTCCACCCACCAGTGGCAAAACATTCCTCTTGTAAATATAGATACTGTTAACAAAAACAGTTTTTTTTGGCTTTAAATCTTATGGAGTGGGAGAAAAAAAAGTAGGGCACTGAGTCTGCCAACAGCAAGTATTTGGGCTGCAGTGCAGCACCCATGGATTCCTGGGGGGCAGGTTCATTGTGCTCTGCCAGACCAGGATGGGATTCGTCTGCTTGTGTGTGTTGTTGTGTTGGTGTGTGGGTGTTGTGTGTGGGGTGTGTGTTGGGTGGTGTGTGGTGTTTTGTGTTTTGCCCGGGGGGGGGGTTAGCGCAGGAGTCCGAACAATAATTTGCTAGGTACGAGCATTTACCTGGTAAAAATTTCAAAAACTTCTCTAAAGGGTTACACAATACAGTCATACATTCAAAAGCTGATTGTGTGGTATTAGGGAAACAAAAAAAAAAATGGGCCCCTTCAAAAAATTTTTTTGGAATTTGTATTGTATAGTTGGGTTCTGATATCAACCTTTTTTTGCTTGAGATATACACGGGGGAGCATTTTCACTGTACAAAAAAAGAAAAACCATGCTATATCCCCCCCCTCGCCCCCTTGTCTTCTGTTGGTTTTGTATATTATTTGCACTTGTTGCATCTCTCTCCTCTTTTCTCTCTCTCTCTCTCCTCCTCTCTCTCTCTCTCTCTCTTTGTGTGTTGTTGTGTGTAGGGGAAAGGGTGGCTCATTTAAAAATAAAATACTCCGTGTTGTCCAAGCATTGCATCAGCAACTGGGTTTTCACTTCCATATGTAATAAATGTTTGCTTTCGTACCAGTGCTTTTTTTTCTCACCCCAATTTTGGCTTGCGGGAAGGTCATTGAAAAGTCTTGTTTAAAACATTTTCCAAATATAACAAGAGGGATATAACTGAGATGAAACCTTTCATCCCAAATCAAACATGAGGCTTCTAAATTTTTGTTTCTCACACAGGGCCAAAGGCACAGCAATTTTTCTCCAAATTACACGGGCCGCCCCCCTTCAAGTGGGGCTTTGCCAGATTTCCCCTTTTCGTGTGGAAAAATGCAGCACAAGCTTTGTATATAACTTGAATTGAAGAAAAGATTTAGATGTATCACATTGTTTCCTTTTGTTTTCTTTCTTCATATCAGGTAAAGGTAAAGGTTCCCCCTCACATGCAGCAGCATGCCCACTCTAGGGACGGGCTTATACCGTATTCAAGCTGAAGAGCCGGTTGTGCATGACCCTGGCCATTTGGGGGCCCCATGGCTTTAAGGAAAAACGTTTTACCTTCCTGCTTTTTTCAGCAGTACCTATTTTATCTACTTGCATTTACATGCTTCGAACTGCTAGGGGTTTGGGAGGTTGGGGGTTTTCAGCAGGAGCTTGCTCTGCCTGGCACCCGGATTTGAACCGCAAACTGCCAACTTTGCAGTCCCAAAATTTTTAAGCCTTTGTCTGCTGACGACCATGCCCATATCAAGTGTTTTCGAATTTAAAAATTTAAAAACATAAGAACATAAAAAGAGCCAGCTAAATCAGGCCAAAGGGGGCCCCTAGTCCATTTTTCCGTACTCACAGTGGCCCTGCAAAATGCCCTGGGGGCGCATGAGACAAAATATCTGTCTCCTGATACCACTCCCCTGCACCTGCCATTTAAAGTCCCTGCTTTTAAGCCGAAGATTTCTTTTCTCCATCTTCAGAGCCCCTTTCCCTCGAAGATGCTGGGACAGAGTCTGGCAAACATCAGGGAAAAAAAAAGCTAAAAACACACCAAAAAGCCCCAAAAAGTCACAACAGTTACAATTTCCTTTCGATTCTACTGCCTGGAAAAGCTTTCAACAGCATTTCACTGTTTATCGTTCCATCGGGGGTTTTCCCCCAACACCTTCACCCCACAGACCCCTTTTCCATTTTGCCAGTTTTCCCCCGTAAACCAAGCAGCCGTTTGGCTGTACTTTAGGAAGGAGATGTTAGGGGCATCAGGGCAATGGCTTTTCTCATTTTTCCCCATTCCAGAGATCAACCAAAGATTCAAAGGGAAACCCCCCTCCATGTTAGTCTAAGAGGCCCAAGGGAACATTTTTCCCCAAAAAAAGTCCCATGTTTCTGTCCCCCCCCCAGACAACACCAAGCGCAAAAAAGAATTTCATGAATTGAGACGATTAAGCAGCCCATGAAGAACTGTGTTAAAAAAAAAACTATAATAGTAACTAATTTCGTAAAGGGAAACCCGCCCAAATGGAAATGTGCTGTGGGTCACAAAAGGTTCAGCTTATCCAAAACCAATTAACTCCCAGCAGTTCTTGTTGGTGGGGTTGAAATACCGAAATTTAATTTGGTTTTTCCCTTTTAAATCTTCTGAAAAATAACTTTCCGTTTCCCTTTTAAATTTTTTGAATTTTTCCCCACACCTTTTTGGTGATTGTTTTTATTTCCATTTTCAACCAATTGGCTCTTCATAGAAAAGAAAAATCTGAACAGGGACTTTTAACAGTGTTTTGTTGTAACCACCATATGCTTACAGACCCAGTACACACAATCAATCTCTACAATTGGGAAAAATCAAAAATACTTTAATATTTTTATATGTTGTGTGTGTGTGTGTTTGGGGGTGTTGTGTGGTGTGTGTGTGTGTGTATATATAATATATAATATATCTGTTTGGTGGATTCCGGGTTTTCTTCCCGTGTAGAAATCGGTTGTTTGGCGACGTTTCGACGAGGTCTCCTCGTCATCTTCAGGCTGGGGGTTCTGGCTTCTTTTTTCTTTAAGCAAAGCGGATCTCATTGAAGCGTGATCTCATTGAAATCCCCTTTTATAAATACCGGGGGGTTGGGTTTGCTTGCCTTTTGCTGATTGTAGGTTCTTTTTTTTTTGTGATCTCTGTTGGCTGAGGGGACGTTAAGGGATTTAAATGCTGTCGTTAGATGGGTGTTTTAGAGACTCCGGTGGGTGAGGGCTGGATTTGTCTATCACCTTTTGTTTCTTAACGACCTTGGGGGAGGGCGTTCTGCACACCTGGGCTTTTTTGGAGTGGGGGCCTTGTCCCTTTTGAAAATTTTATTTTGGGCTGGCTACGTGCTGTGGTCCCCCAATGTTTTTTTTGGCGTGTGAAGGTGCTCCATGTGGTGACTGGGGGGGGTTACAGAAGGTGCATCGTTTTTGTTATTGATGGGGGTTCCCTTTCAACTTGGAAGGGGCTGGGGTTTTTTTTTTGTTGGATGGGGGTGGTGGCACTTGTTCCTTTTTGGGCCGGTGCAGTCTTTTTGACAGAGGCTCGTCTGTTTACCAGGGCTAGTTTTCCGTGTCAGGCAAGGGGAGGTGTCATCACGTTTATTCAGTTTTTTTGGGGTTTTCTCTATTTCAAAGGCTTCCAGTTATTTGACTGTTTAAAATGTTCATTTTGGGATGATTTTTGGGTTTTTTAAATCAATTTCATACCTGTTGTTTTTTTTTTCTGGAAGGGGAGGAAGATTTTTCCTTTTTGACGCGTCTTGTGTTCTCGATGCGTGCCTTTTCCCTTTTTGTCCCCTCCGATTTAAAGGGCTGGGGGAACTTTGCATGGTATTTCGTAGACCCTTGTTTTCTAGCTCAATCTTGTCTTTGGGGTTTTTTTAAAATTTGGCTATTTTTTTGGGCGTGCAAAAGGCGTCTTTATATTGTTTTGGGAGAATTTTGCTATTTGTCTGGGTGCCTTGAAAGGGGGAGGGCTGCCGTTGTTCTCCCCTTTTGTTTCTTGGGTTTTTGGGGGGGTTTCTTTTGGATTATTTGGTGATGGGTTTTTTTGGAACCGTTCGCATTAAAAAAATTCGAGAAGGTTTTAATTCATTTTTTTGTGGCTTTTGCAGCGAGCGTTTTGGGTTTGGAGATGAGGGTTTTTTTCACGAGTTGATCTTGCAGGGGGGTGGGGTGATTCATTTAAGTACGGTTTGTATGTTTTTTTTCTGGGAGTGGTATTTCCTAAGGAGCCTCGGTTTTTTTTTTAGTTAGGATCCGGAAGGGGAAATTGGGGTTTTGGCTTTTATTTTCCCTAGTGAATTGTATTTGGGGTGAGGGTGTTGAGATGGTGAGGGGAAATTTTTTCAGTTTATCTTTCCCCTGTCCAATAACAAATGCGCAAAATACCGAGCCAGAGTTTGGGGTTTTTGTTTTGGACTTCTGTAACGCTTGGTTTCAAAATGTTCCTATAAGGTTTGCGGGAACCGTGAAAGGGTGACCCATGGGTGCTCCTTCTACTGTTTGTACTTTTCCTTGTGGATGAAGTAGTGTTGGTTAGGCAGGGGTTTGGGCAATCAGGAGTGCTTGGGGGGGGGTATTGTTGTGGATAGCTGTCAAAGGGTACACCCCACTCCCTCACCCCAGGGGCACACTTACACACCCAAAAAAAAATTGGGAACCACAGCACGTAGCCAACCAAAAAGAATTCACAAACACAGGCCCCACTCCCCCAAAGCCCGATGCTGCCCGAACGCCCCTACCAAAGGGCGTTAAAAAAACAAAAAGGGGATAACCCATCCAGCCCTCACCCCACAGGGTGTCTCAAAAACCATCTAACCCCCACATTAACCCTTAAAGTCCCCCCACCCACAGCAATCCAAAAGAACAAACGAACCTACAATCACAACAAGCAAGCAAACCAAACCCCCCGCAGTATTTATAGAAGGGCTTTTAAATGAGATCACCTTTGCTTCAAAAGAAAGAAGCCAGAAAACCACCGAAATTACGAGTGGACCCGTCGAAACTCGCCAAAACAACCAATTTCTACACGGGAAGAAACCCAATCCACCCTAAAGCAACCCATACCCGTGAAAAACTACGAAAACAAATACCGACCTCTACGGGGGGGAAACCTCCACGACCCAAAACCACGGGAAAAAAAAGAAGCCGAAGAGCCACCAACTTTTGTGACATTGATTCCACGCAACTGCCAGAAAAAATGTGATCCCCACAAGTTTCCAAATAAAACCACCAAAAAATCCGGAAAAGAAAACCCCAAAAGAACGAACTACCCAACAGAAAAGAACACACAAAAAAACCAAAAAGAAAACCCCCTACTCACTCTCCCCTCAAACTCGAACAAAATCCACCCAACACTCTGGAACAAATCCAAGCAACTCGCCCCCTGGAGAGCTAAAACAGAGCCTCCCACAAGACAGACACAAAACCCCAACAAACTCCACAAACGGGAAAAACGCCAAAACCCAACCCAACCCCCCACCACCCGAAACAAACATTTTTCAAAATATCAGACGGGACATCACCACGCAAAACCCAAAGCCCCTGTAAAAAAGGATTCAACTTTGCATCCCCCCCAACACATCCCCACGAAAACATCATATGCGGATGAACCCAGCCAACCAAAATAAACCCAGATAAGCCAACAAAATCAGACTCAAGTCACCAATGTCCTCTGCTCCAGCAAACCACCCAAAGAATTTTCACAAAAAGAAAAAAAAGCCCTCCCCAACCTGGGGAAAAGACAACAACATAATCATTCCCCAGCAAAAAAGGGCAATGCCACAGTGGTGATAAACACATCGACTCCCAACCCAAACTATCCAAACTACTACAAGACCCTGCTTACATACCTTTGACCAGCCCCCCACCACTCCCGGGAAAAAAAAACCCCCAAACCCAAAAAAAAGCCTCTCCCTTAAGTGAAAAAAACAACCAAAGCATCACCCAGAGAGAAATCATCCAGATGCCCCAAGCCTAGGGCCTCCCCAAATTCACAAAGAAGGAACACCTCTCAGACCCATGGTCAGCTCCATGGGCCCCCTCTACAAAACCCGCCAAATTTTTTGCCAAACAACCCCAGCCCTATGCAAATCCACAATTCAACGTACAAAACTCGCTCCACTTTTATAAAAATTTTAAAAAAACAAACCTACAACCCAATGACCTACTCTGAGCTTCGATGTTTTTTTCGCTCTTCAACAATTTCCCATTCAAAAAAGCCTACAGCTATCCCCAACAAATACAACCCCCCCCCAAACACATCCTAGTCTGACCCAAACCCCGCCTAACCCAACACATACTTTACCACAAGGACAAAGATACAAAAAGAAGAAACCCCATGGGATCACCCCTCTCACCGGTCATCGCAAACCTAATTGGAACCTTTGAAACCAAACCCCCTTTCGAAGTCCGAACATAAACCCAAACTCTGCTCAGAATGTTGACGACACCTTTTTTATTGGGCCCCACGGGGAAAAATAAACTGAACAATTCCCCACACACCAACACCTACACCCCAAAAAACAAATTTATTATGGAAATAGAAGCCAACAAACCAACTTTCCCCCCTGGGCGCCAACTACAAAAACCCCACGGCTCCTTAGGGCCCCTACCATCACCAAAAAAAACACATACAAACCGCTACTTTTAAGCCAATCACACCACCACCCTGCACAGATCAACTCCGACAAAAACCCTCATCTCCAGAACCAAACCCTCGCACAAAAACCACCAAAAACGAATTTCACACTCTCTCGAATGCTTTAATTGCGAACGATTCCAAAAAACCCCCTCACCAACTAATCCAAAAAGAAAACACCCCCAAAACCCAAAAAACAAAAAAAAG